>JAMXBD010001231.1:0-436462 GCA_024138025.1 Combretum micranthum
TTTTTAAAAAAAAAAAACATTTGTATTTAAAGATAATGTTTGACATAACAAAAACTTCTAATGTTTAGAAACCTTATTTCTTAGTGACTAAATTAAAACTACTTTCTAATGGTTTCAAAGAACCTTGATTCCTAAGGACTAAACCTAAACCAACTAAACTAGTCTTCTTGTCTTAGTGGGGCAAACAGTCTTGTTTTCCAGGGCTAGAATTTTCTTTTGAGCTGCCTTCAACTCAGCCTCTAAGAATGCAATTCTGCTTCCAGCGCTTTGCAGGCGATCCACCATTTCCCTCTCTCTTTCTTGGAAATCTCGGTGACATACTTCCAGGCGAGCCGAAACAGCTTCCATGTAAGCAGTTGTTTCAGGGTCAGGTTCCGATGGTGCTGGTTGAAGGATATCGGGAGCTTCATATCGAATATCCTTATTCTTCTTCATTTGGCTAGCCACATACCACCTGGTTGCTCTATACTTCTTGGTTTCCTTACTTTCTGGCTCGACTTCAAAAACCGGCTTCACTTCTCTATTTTCCCATATAGCTCGAATTTGATTTAGCTTGAATTCTTTAGCTGGTAGTATCTTGGTTGGATCCAGATAATCTAGAGTGACTTGCTCCAAATTAGGCTTGACAGTAATATCTTGCAGCATACCATACTGTCTGATAACACTTGAGGGGTAATAACCAGTACAGCCGGTGAGTCCAATTAGGGGTACTGCCATGTATTCCTTGCAACCTAGGATGGCTGCAGGGATTTTGAACCAGCGGGCTTGCCATCATGTCTTCAGGTGGCATGTCTTCAAGAATGGCAATTATATCCCATAGAGGATGATCATCTTCCATGTGGACCCTTTCAGCAAAAGATTGGATGAGATCATATTCAAACTGATGAGGGATCCATTAGCCAATTCTTTTCCATATTGCTTAATGTGGCTAGCAAACCAAACCATCATAAGTGCATGCTTGCTTTGAACTTGCCCTGTCCTTTTGACTTGATGTGATTCAGACTACGGACTTGTTCGGCTAGAAGAGCGGGAACATAGGATTTGCCAGCTAAATATTGAGAAACCAGCTCTATGACCCGGAGTGGATGAACAAATTGCCATTAGGGAAGAGAATGTTGCAAAAACAGCTACTATGAAGGCATTAACCCGGTTTTCTTCCCAAACTTTAAGTGGTATACTGAAAGTGGCTCGGTTGCTTTTAAAGTATTCAGGAGTTCCAAACCAGTCCATTAGTGTGGTTAGCCGGATACAATATTCGTTACAATCCTTGATGGCTTCAATTATTGGTCCCCTCTTGATTCCAAAAATTCTGAGATAACACGGACCGGGCTATGCTTGAAATTCGGAACATAGATACCTTCAGACGTAGGAGGTGCTTGGAGTAGTCTAGTATATTCCTCAATGGTCGGGCTAAGTATATGCTGACCCAAACGGAAGACAACTTCTTCAGGTTCCCATAGATGAGTGAGGGCTCGGAACATGGTGAATGGAACATGGATCTTTGGTAGGCTGAGGATTGGGCCTAACCTATCTTCAATGAATGACTTTTTGACCGGACTAAAACTGACAAACCATCGGTCCAGTAGGAGCATTGGATCTTTGAAAGGTTCCACTCGATTTTCTCTAATAAGGCGAGCTCATAAGCTATCGCTACTGTCGGTTGAAGCATCATTTTTGAAATTTTTCAGAAGATATAAGCTAATATTTACAAGATTTTTTTGCATTTTTTGACAGCTTTTATTATATATATATTTTTTTTAGAATTTTCTTTAAGTATTTTTTTTTAGTATTTTCATGTACATTTATATTTCAATTTCATTTTTTTTTTTAGAAAAAGTTGGTCATATCCCATGCTAATGAATACATGATTTGGTAAGGTTCTATAGGTTCCCCGATTTAGTGGTACTAAACCGGAGTGGGAGGACATTTCTTGATCTAGAGGGTGGAAAGCCACAGCCCCCGGACCTTACTTCGTCCTCCTCGCTTAGGCTCTTAAGACGACCCTGGTACGACCGTATCTGGCACACAATCATGCTAATGCAAATGCAAATGCAAATGCAAACAAAGAATCAAGCTTTTATTTTCTACGTTTCATACTTGTAAGGTTAGTATATATTTACAAAACAATTATTCAATATAATATACAAATAAATATATTCACATGGTAATTTACAAAAAAAATAAGCAAAGATAAATTTAAAATTTAAAATTCCTAAGTGGCTAGCCCTCTCTTTTTTTAAAAAAAAAAAATTGGTATCCCTAGTGGAGTCGCCAAGCTGTCGAGCCTGGATTTTTTTCCACTATTCTATCTGGTTCATTTCTCCTAACCCGATTCACATTAAACCCGAACCCATTTAACATGAATCCTCGACTAGGGTTAAGAGAAATTTAATTTTTGAAAATGATTTAGAGTCGCTACCGATATAAATCGGGAAAAAATAAAAGCTAGGATCAATGGTCGGTTGATCCTAACTTAGCTACTAGTCTGCGAAAATTGATTTGAAAAATCAACTTTTAAAACCAGATATCATGGATTCGAGGGCTAACCCATTAAAACCAAATCGGTTACCACTTTCGGAATTTTAAATTTATAACCTATCCTTCATATGCTCAAAAATTCAAATAATATATTATAACAGAAATATTTACAAATCAAATCCTTCATTTTTATTTTTTTTTTATTTTTTAAAATTTTTATTTATTTTTTAAAACATGAATAATCAACAAATTTTCTTATATTTACAAAATATTTATTTACAATTAATTTTTTTAATTTTTATGTCGCCCCGCAGGTGCCTACGTACTCGCTAATCGAGATCAGACAAAACGTAGTTCTTTTAAAAAGAACTTTAATTTGTTGATCAATTTTATATTTTTTGAACTTTTCTCACTTTAAATTCATTAAATTTTAAATTTTTATGGAAATCATTTTTGATGATCCTATGATCTAATCAATTAATTTTTTTTTATTTTATGAAAATATTTTTTCTAAGTCCAAAAATCATTTTTTTTAGGAAAATCCAATTTTATCATTTTTATTTAATTCGTTTATTTATCATTATTTTTTTATTTTTATTATTTTTATTTTTTTTTTAAAAAAAATCATCACATAAATTCATAGCATATTCAGAATACTTTACAATATATTAAAATTATTTTTAGTGCATTAACTATGCATTTCTAAGACAATTTATGTATAAATACACATTAAAAATATTCAAAAATATTAAAAAATATCAAAAAAATAAATTTATGTGAAAAATAAATATTTTGATTTTTCTGAATTTTTTATGAATTTTTATGAATTTTTTACTATTTTTTTTATTTTCTGAAATAAATTATATAATAAAAATATAATAAAATAATGCGGATTAACCTGGACCGTTAGATGAAGCGGAGGAGATCTGGATCGTTGATTGTGCTGATCGATCTGGATCGTCTGATCTGAAGACTTCCAATCTGGAGCGTTGATTTGCTTGATGAAATCTGGACCGTCTGATCTCTTGATCAAATCTGGACCGTCTGATCGCTTAATTGAATCTGAGCCGTCTGATCGCTTGACCAAATATGGACCATCTGATTTGCTTGATTGAATCTGAGCGGTCTGATCGCTTGATCAAATATGGACGGTCTGATCGCTTGATTGAATCTGAGCCGTCTGATCGCTTGATCAAATCTGGACCGTCTGATCGCTTGATTGAATCTGAGCCATCTGATCAGAGCTGACCGTTGACCGTTGACCGGGGGCGGGTTGGACTTCGGATTTTTGGGTCAAATTTCGGGTCATATCCGACCCGATCGGGCGAAGAAGACGAAGTCGCGACTTTTCGGGGCTGATTCCGGCGACTGTAGTGGTTGATGACGGCTGGAAGCTTGTCGGCCCGACTCTTGGTGCGATGGTGGATCTCCTGGAGGTGGTGGCATGCACCCAGAACGGCGGCAAGAGGCGGCTCCGGCGGTGGTCGTACGGCGGCGCAAATGGAAAAAATTTAAAAAAATTTGCAGAGATTAATTTGAGCAATTTGATCAAATCCAAGCATACTAAAACATCAAAATCAAGTTTCTAACATTCCTAAAACACTCAATTTGATCAAATCTGATCCAATCACTCGAATTTGAAAAATTCGAATTCTATATCCTAAATTCGAAAATTCCGAATTGATATTGTTATGTGTGTGTTTCTTTGAAATTGACTTGTGCCTTTTGATCCTAGGACCCCCTATATAGGTTGCAAGCTCAATTTACGTTTCGTATAGTTTCAAAAATGAATCGATTTTGCCTCTTTGTTTTTCACGAATTTAATTCGAAAATTCGTGATTAATTTGTTTGAAACTGATGAATTGATGATTGATTTCTCATATCCTTCATCAGATCATCCATTGTGGGTAGATTAATTGTCCAATTTTTCCAATTCTTGTAACTCCCCATTCATGTGCAATTGAATGCTCACAAATTGCATTTTTTTTTCAATTTTTTTTTTGCACGAATTTTGTGACTTTTGAGTTGTTTTTACACATGAATTGTGCACTAATCTTTCATATTCCATAACCACTTTGCAATGGCATCATCAATTTCAACAATCAATGATGTTTTGTCAGTTAAAAACTGATGCAAAGTAAGGCAAAAAGTCACTTTGAAAAGGCAAAAAATTAGATAATAAAAAGGCAAAAATTTGCCTTTGCTAGGGTTTGAACCTGTGTCCTTGAGCTTGAGTGTGTGTTTGGGTCAATGCATTTAACCAACAGGCCATTTGGCCTATGCCTTGATCACTTAGCCAACTTCATCAATACTTAAGGCTTTTGGAAAAATAAGTTTAATTAAATTTAAGCCTTAATTAATTGGGCAAAAATCGGGTGTCTACAACCGTCCTTGGTTGTTTCCATTCCATTACGGCCTTAATCTTTTCAGGATCTAGGAGATAACATGTCCTAGAAAAGATATTTGATCCAACCAAAAGTCACACTTGGATAATTTGGCATATAACTTGTGCTCCCTTAAGGTTTGTAATGCCATTCTCAGATGTTCTTTGTGTTGCTCCCGTGTTTTAGAATAGACCAAAATATCATCAATGAAGACAATCACGCATTTATCCAAGAGCGGCTTATATACACCCGATTCATCAAGTCCATGAAAGCAGCTGGTGCATTAGTCAATCCAAAGGCATGACCATGAACTCATAGTGTCCATACCGAGTTCTAAAAGCGGTCTTTGACACATCCTCTGGTTTTATCCTCAGCTGGTGGTATCCAGATCTCAAATCAATGCGTGAGAATACACTTGCTCCTTGTAGTTGGTCAAAGAGATCGTCAATCCTTGGCAATGGATACCTATTCTTTATAGTGACCTTGTTGAGTTCTCGATAGTCAATACACAACCTCATCGATCCATCTTTCTTCTTTACGAATAATACCGGAGCTCCCCAAGGCGAGACACTTGGTCTAACAAATCCTTGGTCAAGCAATTCTTGTAATTGCTTCTTAAGTTCCTTGAGCTCAACAGGTGCCATTCGGTATGGTGCCTTGGATATAGGTTCTGTTTTTGGCATCAAATCGATCTCAAAATCGATTTCTCGTTTTGGGGGTAACCCAGGCAATTCTTCTGGAAAAACATCAGAGAATTCATTAACGATGGGGATGTCGTCAATGTTGGGTCTTTCCTTATCCTCCTCCGTACTTCCCACATAACTTTCAACTCCTTCCTCAACCTCTTCAATTAGCTCGAACGAACTTAACTCCAAACTTTTTGCAGATTCTCCCAAAAATGTAGCTTTCTTCCCGTCTTGTCCCATGAATTCCACCTTTTTATTTCTACAATCTACCTTTGCTTCCACCATGGACAACCAACTCATTCCGAGAATCACTTCGTACTTGCTGATTTCTATTACTATAAGATCGGTAGTTGCTTCATGGCCTTGTATCTTCATGGGGCAATTCCTTATTACTTCTTTGGTAGTCACCACACTACCGGTGGGGGTTTTTATACGAAAACTTGTTGTGATTGTGGTGATAGGTAAACCGGTCTTCAAGGCTACACTAGTGGCAACAAAGGAATGTGTTGCACCAGTATCGAAGAGGGTATAAGCGGTTAGGTCCCCTATTTGTATGGTTCCTGCGTTCAAGACGCGTGTTACTATTCTTATTGTCCTTAAAGGTTCCCTAGATATCTATTATTTCCAACATACATCATAACTTTATACTCAACAGATATCAAAACAGACATATATTTTAAAGGTTGAGGCTAACCTGTAACCAAGCTATAGTCATACTCCTCTCCATGGTCCAGGGCAGCCAACTCTACTCCTTCTTCGGCATCCTCCTCGCAGACCCATTGCCCTTCAAGGTTGTAAATTCTCAGCCCATGCATAGACGATGCCGAGCGACTTCCGCTTCCATTCCCACTCCTTGTCGGGGCAAGTCCTCCGAGGATCCAACAGGTCGGTTTGCTGTGAGATTCCTTTGGGGACACTCGTTAGCAAAATGTCCCAATTGCTTGCATACGAAACAAGTCGTAGAAGCTTTCTTTGGGCAATCCGGTATCTTATGGCTCGGGTCACCACAGAAATAACACTTGTTCTGGAGAAGGGGGCATCTCTTCGGGTAATGCGCCCCTTTGCATTTCCAACAATTTGCTGTTACCTTGGAATTATCCTTCTGTCCACTAAAATTTCCCTTAAAGTTGCTAATTGGTTTAAACCTCTTAGAAGGGAAATTGGAGCTTGTTCCTGGTTGAAATTTCCTTCCAAACACATGCACTTTCTTCTCAAAGTCCCCTTTCCTTTTCTTGGCCCCTTCAACAATTCTTGCTCTTTCAACCAATTCCTGAAGGTGCGTCAAACTCTTCTAACCGCATCCTTAAGTCCTCATCTAACCCATTCAGGAACACTTGTCGTTTCAGCTCCTCACTATACTTATAAGAATCCGGAGCATACTGCAGGAGTCGGCTGAATTCCGTCTCATATTGTTCTATGGATTTTCCTCTGGGATATGTGCAAGAAATCCGCACTATACCTTACTCTTAAACTTCCAGGGAAATAATTTTCCAGAAACTCATTCCGAAACATCTCCCAGGTGATGGTGGCGGCAATTCCCTACTCTTGGACTCCCACCAGATGCGGGCGTTGAACCTCAACATATAAGTACCATAGCTTATTCGAAGATGATAGGAACTTCATAGGCGGCAAAACCGTTCTACCTGCGCGAGCCAATCTTCAGCCTCATCGGTTTCCCAAAAGCTCCGTCAAAGTAACGGTTACTTTTGATAAAATCTGGGAGTGAAGTTCTGTATGGTCGAGGTGGTGGCGGAGGCGGCAGGGCTGTATGTGATTGAGCATCAGGTGTGCGGTCCATGTACAGATGCTTGGGGTGCCTGTTGGGTGGTGCTTGAGCTGGTGCGGAGGTGGCATATTCCTCTGTTGTTGTTGAACTAACACATTAAGAAGCTGTGTTAATTGACCCAGAGTGGCTTGGAGATTGCCTTGCTGGTCTGGGGCAGGAGCCACCGGGGGCACTTCTGGTTGGTTAACTTCTTCAGGCGGGTTATTTGATGCCTGCCTCATCCTTGGTCGTCCCCTTCTAGGTCGGCTGTTTTAATCGTTTACGTAAATACTAGATTATTAAGTCTTTTACATACTAAGTTACGGAAATTGCGGAAATTTTCAAAGAATTAAACATAAAAAGGGAAATATCACACAAGAGAAATTTAAGCAACTAAATCAAGAGATGAAATTTGTTTAAACCAAAATATTAATTAAAAAGTATAGAAGGGAATAAAATCTTATAAAGAAATTGAGGTAAAAGAAATATTAAACACTTTTTCGAAAACATAAATTAAACTACTAATCGATCCTATATCCTAAGTCGATCTGGTTACAAAATTCTTCTTGGACACATGGGATTGCTCATGTGGATCCTTCTTTCTTTCTTTGATCGTTTATTACGATGGTTAGGTCTAGAAGTCATTCTCCATCTTAGTTACGAACAGCTTCAAGTTGCTTTGGTCCATCTTTCTTTTTCCTTTACGGAAGGGTTGATTTCTAGACGTGCTTGGCTCCCTTTGATCCAACTTCGTCTGTGCTGCATGCTCCTCATCGGATACTTCCATTACTTCTTTCTCGATCAGGTATCCTACGCGAGATCGTCTTCGATTCGTTATATTCTCATCAGGCCATTTGAAATCTTGACTGGCTTTACGTTGGTTGGAAATATCCTTATCTCGTCCACGATCTTGTTGGCTCATCGTGGGCATAGATATATAATCGTCCTATGGAATTCCAAGCTCGAAAATCGGGAAAACTAAACATCTATTATTTCGGAAAAAGAACGTAGCTTTTTGGAGCATAGGGTGTGGTTGTAATGGCACGTAAGACATTCTATATCGTAAGAAACTTCTAAGTTGTCTAATAGGGAAAACTCCTTACATAGGCTTCTTACTTTCAACCGGTAGTCAAGGGTTTCACCATTTCTTAGTTCAAACATTGGGCCTCAACTCTAACTTCTCCAAGAGTAATTTATAAAGGACAAGGGAGGTCATTAATTCTCCTTTTTGAGAACTTCTGAACTTGTCTAATCCTATCTAAGTCCTTTCGTAAACATATCTATCTTTTTCTATTCTAAATTTATTCCTATTACCTTTATTTCTATAAACTTGTTGCTCTGATACCAACTTAAACTGTCACGCCCCGAAGGTACCCTAAACGTGGCAGTCCGCCACATATAATATCAAGGCTTAAGAATGGCTACCTTAGTCATGCGAAAGCCTTAGTATTATATGTAAGGCGTCTAACACGGTAATAGGAAACGCTTTTGGAAGCATAGTTTAAGCAAGTAAAGATAAACATGCAAGAATCCAGAAATAAGTATATCATATCATTAATAACCAAGGTCTATTACATAATTTCTTAGGGGCATACCCCTGCTAATTCCGAGGATCGAGATAAACTTCATAACATCCAAAATTAAAGATTTCAAAGCAATTCTAATCTAAGTCTTCGAGTAGATTTCCTCCAAAAGCTTCAACATAAAACGTATACGGATACTGGAAGACCTCGGGCACAAAAATAGGTGTTCCTGAGAATACAAATACCTATAGGGGTGTAAGCTTATGGGCTTAGTGAGTAAATCCCAAAATTCATACTCGAAGAAAATTATCAATCAAGTTTATTATTCAAACGTATGAAATGCAACAACCACGTGAGCATACAAGACATATGACTTTCCGGGAATCATATGTTGAATGAATTTACGCCCTTCATTCGGGGTTGGGTATTCAGGCCAATTACAGCCACAACTTTTAAAAACACTTTTATAGGTCTTACCGGCTCCTATACGCCATCAAAAACTTGTAGTTATTACAGGCTCCTACTAGCCATAAAAAACTTGTAGTTATTACAGGCTCCTACTAGCCATCAAATTAAGTAGTTCTTACTGGCTCCTACTCGCCACTGACATGATATACCGGTTATGTCTACCACCACTATTATACACTTGTCCCACCAATTGTATAGTAGTGAATGCAATGTGACTCATCATATGAAGTGCATGAATAATTTCTTTAATTAAAGTCTAGTAGTTACATTTAACTTCTTTCAAGTGATCAATCAATTTCAAACATTTCAAAATACTAATTCACATACAACTTTATTACAACCAAATCGAGTTTTGATATACTTAGTATTCTTTCAACATATTATCATACACTTCCTTTTTATTTTTCTTAAATTCTAGTGCAACTAATTTTACAAGCAAAATCAAGAGTATGAAAAATAACGGGGAATAAACTCACTCAGCCATGATGACACCCTTTTTGAAATGGATGAGTCGTTCGGAATTTCCACTTAATCGTAGTAATCCTTGGGATACGAACAATCCTTCTCGTGATTATCTAATCAAGAAGAATACCCAAAATGAGTATTTCATTTTATCTACCCTTGAAGATTCTAATCTTTTCTTAAAATCGTGGTAAAATCGTATAAGGAGAAATTCCAACTTAAAATGACCATAACTTGCTCATTTTAACTCGGAATTTCGCGTATAATATACCGTTTCCTACCTACTCGAAAAGATCTACGCATTTCTAAGCTTATTTTTATAAAACTAAGTCGTTTGGGTTCCGAAAAGGTAGCGACCAGATTCGCCACGAATTTGTAAACACTTGTTTTTCTTCTTGTAAACAAAGCTCATTTGAAAAGATAAATATTTCAATTATTTTGTAAACTTTTGAAAGGTATATATATATTTGTAATGACTCATAACATATGTATGAAGTAAATGAAATTGTCTCAACTTGTAAAAAGTAAGGTTTTTAAAAGACTTTGAACTTGAGATTCTATTTTACTTTCGAAAGATCTTCTAATTATTAAGATGAATATTCCATTTCTAAATGAAATCTTTTGTAATTACTTTAATTTCCTAAAGTGTGGTTTTATTTTCTAAACTTGGATTTCAAAAGTAGCAAAATGACATTTTTATTTCTTGTAATGATTCCAAAAGAATTTCTACTTCTTGATAAAAGATAAGTTTTCATAAAACCTTTTGTTTATGTAAGAAAAATCATTCCCATACATGTTCATGGGTTTTTAAGAAATCCATTTTCCATATTTATTTCTTTTAGAAAGAATCTTTAATTCAAGAAAACACTTTCTCATTTATTTTTGTTGAGACAAAAACATTATGTTCATGCATGAATATGAATCATAACTATAGAAATATAAAGGAACATAATAACTTGAAAGCTTAAATAAATAATAAAGTAAATCAAGTATTGGGACCTTAGCTTCATCAAGGTTCCCCGGGACTAAGAGAAGACTAGTCCCGATAAGAAAAGAAAGAGAAATTGTTTTGACTTGATGAGGACAAGTCTAAGACTAGAATGACTAGTCTTAAAATCAACTTGAAATTAAATAAATTGCAATAAAAGTTACAGTTATAACCTTTTTATCGTATTTTCATTTCTACCGGTAATTGATTAGTCTTTTGCATTATTCATTTTATTTCATGACACAATTTTATTATTTTTATAATGTATACCCCGGGTTTCCTAGTAATCAAGTAAACTTCGGAAACCGGAAAATGAAACCCTAAGCCGGTTTAGTTCAAGCTTTGTGAGAAAGACCTAGAAACCCTAGTTCTGGCTTTTCCTCGGTTTCTAAATAAGAAACTTTTATAAGCAAATTTAATTTTTGATATAGTTCTTGATTATATTTCAAACCAAGAAAAGATCAGATTTTGAGAAAATTCTAACTCCGGGTCATCCCGAGACCCATTATAGAAAAACGTGCCCCGGAACTAGAATTTCAAAAAGTTACTTATGAGTACTCATTTGGACCGAAATAAAATAAGGATTTCAAAAATATATTTTTCATAATTTTTCGGCTTACGAAAAATACAGTTATAGCCTTTTTATTCGTATTTCCTTACTACCGGAAAATCAAATTGTCTTGTCAACTATTCCTCACTATTCAAAAAATACCACCTATACCACCTATACTACCTATTTGTACACCCTATAATTTCAACCCTTACCATCACTCAAATCAATCTCTTTTCCAAATACCTTTTGTCCCTTTAAAATCAATACAATTTATGACAATTGTACACAATTCAAATCAAAAGCAAATCAATCAAAAAATAAAAAATTTCCCTTCCTCCACAAGCATTGGTTGGCGTGAAATGGCCCCCCCCAAGCTCCATTCTACAATTTTTTTTAATTCATTTTACTCCATTTAACCTAATTTCAAATGCTATATAAACAACTTTTTCTCTCTCCTCTCTCTTCATTCTTTCACTTTTCAAGTTTTTACAAAGTTAAAAAGCTCTCTTTTTCTCTCCCTCACCACCTCCATGCCGTGAGCTTCTAAGGCTCATACACACACACACACACAACTTTCTTTTTCTTCTTTTCTCCTATTTTACCTTAAGTAGATGAACCTTGCTTCATATATCCTTAGATCTTTGTAATGGCTAGGTTATTCTTGGATATTTCCAACTAAATGTCCCCATGAACTCTTGCTAGGGACAAGGAAATATCAATACAAGAATACCAAACCATCACCAAGTGGATCTAGCATTTAAAGGAGCTTTCATGCCATAAGCTTTATGATTTTTCATCGAAAGGTATTTTGAACAAAAGAACTTTTATAAAAATATAGTTTTTATGTTTTCAAAACCTATTTAAGCATTTGATATAGTAATCTACCATTTTACTACTCATATTCATGTAGGCATTTAAGATCTCATCACTATTTTGAGTTTATGTGCATTAATGGTCTTCAATGCTTTTGTCTTGAGTAAATAACTTGCTAGTATGTAGATCTATAGGTAGATGAGTTAATGAAACCAAAAAGGAAAAGTTTTTGTTTGAAATACTCAAAGTCAAATTCGTATGGTTTTAAAGGCCTATTTTAAAAACACTTTTATCAACTTCAAAACATGTATTTTACAAGAAAAATGAAGCCTTTAGGTGATTGATGGTGTTTGATGATATTTTTCATAAGTTTAAATGGGTTTCTACCAAAGGAAATGTTTAAAACAAGAGGTGAAGTCCAATAGAAGTTTTGAGCTGAAAGTCTTGTAGGCAAAATTCGTAATAATGGATAGATGGTTACAAAACACTATTTTTCCAACTTCAAAAATGGTATTTTCTTAAATAAATGAAGTCCTTAGGTTATAGGTAAAATAAATACTTAAAGTTTTAAGTATAAAATACATTTTTCTTAAAGGAATCAACTTGAAAATGAAATTTTCTAAATTCGGATTTTTGGAACCACCCTAGTGAAAGACCCACTTAAAAGTTTACAAATGAAGATTTTATTAAAGAAATAAAGGCCTTAGGATATAACTAATATAAGGGTCAAAATTTCTTTAAACAAAATGGAGTTTTCCCAAAGAAAATCCTTGTAATAAGTAAGTGTGACCAAGTGTGGTAATCTTACTTATTAAACAATAGCATGAAATGATTTTCTAGGAAAAAGTTTATTTAAATCTTTAAGTCTAAAAAGTTATAAGAACTTAGGCTCATTAGAGTTCATATCATGACATTCATGATAGGGAAAATCATTACCATGGCATTTAGTTCCATTTTTCATGTAGGAATCTCAAGTGCATTCATGAAAACCGCATTTTCGGAATCAACACAACCGCTGTACAGATCTGATCCCTCATTTCCGAGGCTTAGATATTTTCAAAACTTGATTTAAACTTCATATTTAAAAAGCTCTTCCGAAGTAGATAGAAATTGATATAAAATTTGCGAGATTCCGAGTTAAAATGACCAAGTTATGGCCATTTTAAATCGGGACTTCGAAAATGACGCGAATTTTGATTTCGCTAAGTTTTCTTAGAGTTTTAGTATCCTTAGATGGTAGAATACTCATTAGAGTATTTCTTATGTGATTAGGTGAACCCGTGAACATTGACTCTTTGCCACCGAATTATTATTACTAGAAGACTGGTGATCCAATGGCCGAGTGAGTTCATTTCCTGAGTAATTATGCTCATTGAGTGTGCTTGTAATTGTAGTAGCACTAGATTTAGGTAAAGATGAAATTGTTGATGAGAAATGAACTTTTCATGTTGAATGAATGATAAGTATATCGAGATGAGACTTGTTGAAATAATATTGTATGAGCTAGTATAGACTTGGATTGTCTGAAATACTCTATGATCGCTCTTAAATTGCATAATGAACTTGCTACGATTCTATAAATAAACTGTACATGCATATCATCAGTGAGTCACATTACATTACGAGAATGCTTTTGGTGGGAACAAAGTATGATCGGGAGGCAGCGGGCCTTCGTTAACGTTAAGGATCTGCAGGGTCACTTAAGTTAATGGGCAGTGGAGTAGACACTATAAACCAATACATATAAATAGGTGGAGGACCACCTTCGTTAACATCAAGGGCCTATGAGGTCCCTTATGTTAATGGGCAGTGGAGTAGACACTATAAACCACAAGACAAAATATTGGAATTGTGGTTGCATGTTCATGGACCACCCCAAACCCCGAATGGAGGGCGTAAATCCATTCACATATGGCTACCAGAAAGTCATATGTTTGTATGCTCACGTGCTTGTGCATTCATATGATTGTTTAAATAAACTTGTTTGTATATTTTACAAATGGGTATATTATTGCGGAAATGAATCTCACTAAGCTAGTGTAGCTTATACCCCAATAGTTGTTTAAATGAGCAGGTTATTCCAAAAATGCTAAGTGGGGACCGAGATGGTTGAAGCCGAGAATGATTTCTAGATTCCGGCAAGATATAAGAATGCTTGAAGTTTTTGGCTAAGCTTTACGATTTGCTTCGTAGTAGCTTTATGTAGTGAAGTCTTGGAATGAATGTAGTTGAAGTTTGATGAATTGTATTTTGAAGTATATGGTTTTGTATTTGGAGTATAGTAAATTTGTATTTCCTTTACATTGTTACTCCTTTGTATCAACATAAAATGTATCATTTCGATATGTCTCCTTTATGTGTTAGACGCCTTGTACATAGTATGGAAGCCTTCGCGTGACTGAGGTGGTCATTCTTAGGCTTTAATATTGTGTACGGCGGACTGCCACGTTTAGGGTACCTTCGGGGCGTGACATCAGGGATTTACATATATGGTTTAAAACAAGCACCAAGGGCATGGTATGAAAGGTTGAGTTTGTTTTTAATCTCAAAAGGATTTCAAAGAGGAACTATTGACACAATCCTATTTTTAAAATCTATGATCAAGATATTTTAATTGTGCAAATATATGTGGATGATATTATATTCGGTTCTACTAATGAAATATATTGTCAAGATTTTGAAAAGTCAATGTAGGCAGAATTTGAAATGTCAATGATGGGTGAATTGACATTCTCTCTTGGGCTACAAATTAAAAAAAATAAAGAAGGAATTTTTATACATCAAGAAAAGTACACTAAATAGATTCTTAAGAAATTTGGATATAAATGATGTAAAGGAGCTACAACACCCATGAGTACTTCAATAAGGTTAGATTCTGACTCAAATGGGAAAAAGGTAAATGAAAAATTGTATAGAAGTCTCATTGGATCTTTATTATATTTAACTGCATCCATACCTTATATTCTATTTAGTATATGTTTGTGTGCAAGATTTCAAAGTGCACCAACAGAAACACATTTGACAGCTGTTAAGAGAATTTTCAAGTACTTGATAAATACTTCTAAATTAGGCATCTGGTACCCTAAAAATCAAAATTTTGATTTAATAGGATGCTCTGATGCTAATTATGCTAGTTACAAAATTGATAGAAAAAATACATATGGTACTTGTCAATTCTTTGGTGACAAATTAGTTTCTTGGTCTTCTAAAAGACAAAACTCTGTCACTTTATCTATAGCTAAAGTATAATATGTTTCTATTGGTAATTTTTGTTCTTAAATACTTTGGATTAAATAACAATTACAAGATTATGGTTTATCATATAAAAATATACCAATTAAATGTCATAATACAAGTGCAATTAACTTGATAAAAAATCATGTCCATCATTCTAGATCTAAACACATATAAATTTGACATCATTTTTATGAGTCATGTTAATAATGGAATATAGTTATTGTATATGTATCAACAGATAATCAATTAGTAGAGATTTTTACAAAACCCTTGAAAAAGATTTGTTTTGAATTTATCAAAAATGAGATTGGCTTGTGTTATCTTTTTTAATTTTTTTAATAAATAATAATAATAATAATAATAATAACAATAACAATAATGATTATCATAAATGTATTTAATACGTAACATTGTGTTGTGAATAAATAAAATTATGGAACTTTATGCAGCAAATAAATGAACTATGGAAAACTGTGCAATTTTTTTTTTTTTTGGCACTCAAAAGTTCTGCCTTTCCATATTCCTTTCTCTCTTATTATTTTGTTATCCTCTTTTGTTTTAAATCAAAATATGCTTTAGAAATCCTCAAACCCTCTGTCTGAAACATCTTTCAAATCATGATCTCTCGATATGGCACCAAGAAAATCTCAAAGGATCACAAACAAAAATTTCAAAACTATTCAATCCTCTGAACCCATTTCCATTCGTGATGAATCCTCTTATTCAGAGAAAACCGTATCACTATCTTCATATCTTGCTAAGGTTAGGAAAACTTGTTTCAAAAGTGTTCAAGAACTAGGTCAAAGTTCTAAAAAATTTACAGAAACAACAAATCAAGTGGCATTTCAAGAAGGAAGGGCTTTTGTTTTTGAACCAGAACCTATTTCAGAACCTTCAGACAAGATAAAAATGACGAAATCTTCTAACAGTTCTTCCAAGAAAAAGGAAAGAAGTCTCGTCCTCTCTAGCTAAGGGGTTACAGTCGAAAAAGAAAAGGAAAGTGAAAGAATCGAACTCCAAGATTCCAATAACCAAGGTAAAGATTCATGACTGTTCCTTTATAGATTTTTGATATTTTAAAAGACATGGTTTTATTGGTACAATTGGTTAGATAATATTGGTAGTCGAAAAATGTGTAATCTAACTAGAGATGTAATATGAGAAATGGTTGAAGAATTTTACAGAAATTTGAGATACATTGATGGCAATAGTTTAAGATCAAGAGTTCAAGGAGTTAACTTATCCATAACTCATGATGATTTAATCAAGTGTTTTGGTCTAAAAGATTGCCATGATGATAATGCATTTGTGTCGTTAAGGAGAAATGATTTGTTTTTTACTTTAAATGGAAATATGGGAAACTTCCCTGATGATGACGTGTTTGCACATGAGTTTGATTTTATTGTTAAAATGTTACATAAAGTCATGTGAGAATGTATACTTCCAAGGAAGGGAAAGGGAAAACAACACAGATCTAGAAAGGAACCTTTGTAGAGAAAGAAGAAAAAAAAATTTGTTCCTATGATAGGTGGTCATTTTAGAATTGATGAGAATGTACGAGTAGAAGATGGTTCTGACAATGAAGATAGTGAATCAACCCATTTTTATGAAGCACGGGTGAAACATCTTTTGTCAAATTTGAAAGTTCTCTTGCAAAGCTTGTAGAAGAGATGCTTGAAAACGTCAAGCTGGATCTAAAAAGTTTTGTCTTAACTGAGATTAAAAACCACTTCTCTACCAAGCAACAATCTCATCCTCACCAATCATCCAGAATGTCTTCTGGTTCTGCTCGTTCTTTTTCTCTCTCTTCTCTAACAAAGGCAGAACCTTTTCCAGAAGTTGTCATGACTAAATCATCTGAGGCTAGTTTTGTTTCTCTTCCTTGCCATTCTTAAGAGCCAACTCCAGCAAACCTTAGTCTGGTCCCTTTCATCCCTCTTGATGTCCTTCAAAACTTACAAAACTATTTGGAACCATCTCCTTCACATGCCAATATATCTTCTGTTGTTCAAACCTTGTTGACATTCAAGCCATCTATTGCATTACCTTTGCTTTCCAGCTATTACAAACATAAAAAAAATGAAGGCTCAGAAATCGACAATCCCAATTCAAAAGATATAGATGTTTTTGTTTTGCCTTTGAATTACTATGATGTTGCTATTTTGTTTTTAACAAGACTATGGCTTTGGCATGTCATATTTTTAGTTTTCCAAAACTATGATTTCATCTTTTCTGTTTTCCATTTAAATGGATATTTTGTTGATAACAAAAAGGAAGAGATATGATATGGTGATTGAAATGATTGAGTTTAGAAAGGCTCCTACATGGCATAGTCACGTAGTATGTGTGATGAATATGTATGTGGTATGTCTAATATGCGTGTAAAGTGTAATATGTCTAATATATCGTTTAGTTTGGTTTAATCATTTTAGTTTGATTATTCCAAATTTTATGATTGTAGAAAAAGGTTTTGTTATCATCATAAAGAGAGAGAATGTTGATTATCTAAGAATTAAGTTTTGATGAGAACAAAACAAGTAAAGAAATCTAATTACATTGTTAAGTGTGCAGGAAGCTTTTCTTAAACAGAAGATTTTACAAAACTTTAGTTAGAAGAACAAATGAATTAAGATATAGTATGAAAAGTTCTTTTATGATCATATTAAGTGAAACATATCCTGGAAGTTTTCACAAAATAGTATCAAAAGAGTTCATCTACAAAGGAACTAGAAAATCTATTATATCGTGTTCACATAAGGTTTTCCAAAAGGTTAGCTATAAGTAAAATGAACAACTCTAGAAACACAAAAGGTTTCATAGAACTTTTAGTTCAACTTTGAATAGCAAGTCTGGTTTCACGAAGCTACTAATCATCTTCCCAAATGAGATCAATTATGTCTTAATTCAGTACAAATGATTATATTGAATACCTAGCTCCGAGATAATAAGCATATTTAGATAATATACTTATTTGTTCCACTGAAATAGGATAATATTTAAGGGGATTTAAGTGTTTAAGGTAATCAAGGATTAAAAATTCATGTTATAAGAAAGAATCTGTTTTTGACAGATACAATTAATCTGATATGTTTTTAACAGTCAAGGATTTGAGTAATCAAATAGATTTTTATCGAGGCTAAAATAATGTTTATTCGACAACTGTGTTATCGAGGGTCAAATGGATATTCATACGAGGCTCGACAATAGTAATTGAAGACTCGATATTTATTTATTAGTCAGATGTCAAAGGCTAGAATATTTTCAATAAGTATTAGAATTCAAGTGCAAAAGAACCCTATCTATACTTGTAGAAAGTTAATAGATTTTTAATAGTTTTCAAGTACAACAGAAAAGGAAGACCATCCACAACATCTGGAACAAGATAAACAAAAGCAAGATATTCGCATGGGATTGTTATGCCTATTATTTTCTACAGTATTCGAATTTGAAAGTGGGATAATGATTATCAGATTTTATCCGAGATATATGCGGGAGACTTTTATCCATAATAGATTTTTATCACAGGAAAAGTTATCTTCTTCTTTCTGTATGAATTTCGAAATGTCTTTTACATTAAAAAAAGGAGATAAGATATACAAGATTTGAATTTGAAGTAAATGATAAGGAACAACAAATATCATCCGAGTTCATTGGAAAGCTAATCCATCAATTTTGAACATTGGATCTGAAATTCAAAATATACGAACAATTCACCATAAGATAATATATACTCCATAGAAAACAAAAGGAAGTACAGAACATATGATTTTTGCTATTCTCATCCACTCATCGAAGTTGGACTTGCTCTCTCTCTCTTTCTCGTACAAAATATGAAACTTATACTGAGAAGTCTTTCCTTGTTATAAAGAGAAAACACATGCTACTATTCACAGATTTCTTCACGAGCTAAATTTGTGTAATTTTCTTTCTTCATTGCACTATTACAATTTTATTCTTTTTATTTGTAAAGGAAGGAATGTGTTGTTGCCTTCTTAGTTGATTGTTCAATTACAAGATTAAACACTGTAGATCAATTGTGGCTAGAGGATAGCTATGAGAATTGAGCAGAGAGGATTTTACAATCTCGTAACTTGAAGTTATTGGATATAGTGAAACAAACCCATAAGATAACGGTATCCCTGACTCAGAGCTAGAAGAGTGGACTGGTGCACAATGCAGAACCATTATAAATTGCTGCTTAATTCTCTTTTCCCTATCTTTTAAATTCTTACAACTTATTTTCATAATTGTTTAACTATTTATATTGTTTTCATATTTAAAACCAAAGAGATTTTTCAAAGGCGAAAATTTTTATTAATAATCAATTCAACCCCCCTTCTTGATTTTTAAGCGGGACCTACTACTTCTATAGCGCTCATGCTCACCCTCCACCTTCAACTAACCATTAGGATTTAGTATTTTATTGCCGTTGTCTTTATGTTTTCTTTGTATAAACTTAGCCTTTGGCCCTTTTCTTTAATATTGTTGTAATGACCCTTGTAGTTTTTCCTTTTATAAAACTTTGCCTATCTGTAAGTAATTTGACTCATCACCTCTCTTACTTGTCTACCTTCTCTCTGTTTGATGGTAGAAGTTGACCTTTTTTTTTATGAGGACAAAGGGGCAAAAGTACTTAAGTGTATCGAAGTGTTGAAAGTATTATAACTATGTTTGAACGGTTGAGAAAATATGTTATGGAACAGTTGGAAGTGTCAAGAGTATATGTTGAATTATTGATTGTAAACATGTTTTGTACAGTGAATGTGTAATACTTTATGGGTGTCTAATACTTGTAAAATAAGCATATAACACTTTGTATGCTTAACTTAGTACTCTCAATGTCAAGCAACACCTTTTAACACATACTTGCAAATTTATCCTAAAAAAATTTATGCTTAAATTGAGGGGTAGTACTAGGTTAAAGAGGAGCATGTTTTGTCCTCATAAAAAGAAGGAGATTGTTGAACCACATAAATTCAAACCATCTTTTGATGAGAACAGAACTTATTAAGTCAAATGATAAATAATGAGTGTTTTTAGTGTTGTGTTGCTATGATGCAAAAGTAGCTAGCATCTTGATGCTAGTTCAACTAGTACGTAGATGCTAAGTAAAACAATAACATTTCTAGCTAGTTTTTGGACACTAGCATGTTCGGCCAAAGAACAAAATGTTCTATTATTGTATGATTTTTTTGGCATCCAGATGATGCTTGTTTATCTAACATTTTGTTTTTGGTGACGCATGAATACAAAGTTGCATCTAGATGGCAAGATGTGGCATTCAGACACTAGCTTCAAGGAACTAGCCATTGGAGTACATTTCATGCAGGGTTAAACTTGAGGATTTGGTGTCCAACATCCATATTTTTATACATCATTATTTAAGAGATTATAGGTAAACTCTAACATTAATTCTAGAGCTTTCATTTGCTATCCAATAAAGTCATTAAATGTCATTACTATATGTCTCTTTGTAAATCATTAGTATCCTTAGTTATGTGATTGAGAGTGTAATGTCATGTTTCTCATTTTGCAATTCTTATAAAGAGAGCTAAACTTATATTTGCTAAGTGAAACACTTTATTGTAACTCATTTGAGCATTAATTTTGTGAGTGATTAATAGAGTGGGTGTGACGTCCTCATTGGAGGCATTATGGGCAAGCATAAAGACTAGGAAGTGAATTGAAATCCACGTTAAAACCTATACTTGATCTTCTTATCCCTATGGGTAATTCTATGGTCTCATCATTAATTTTGATGGGACTGGTCATATCACTATCCAACGGTTCACACCATATTCAATTATGATCAAATCACTTAAATAATTAGCATTCCAATTACTATATTTATTTTAACGGTTAGATGGTTGACTGGATGGTCTCATCGATGGGATTGTAGAAGCTCCCTATCCTTACACTCTTTATTTATAGTACTTTATATTTGTTGTTATAATCATTTATTCACTTGGTGCATTTCAATTTAATAACAAAAGTATAAATTAGTGTAAAATTTCATAAATATTCACTTTACCCCACTATTGAGTATTTTCTTTAATGCACTTAGTTAATTTAGAGAAACAATGAGCTATCAATTTAATGAATTTCATTCAAAAATAATTTTTTTTATATTTGATTTAAATTCCACAAATAACATGTATTATGTGCACATTTTTCTATCCAACTTACACTTCTCCACGGTTTTGGGAATTGATCTAAACAAAAAATTGAAATAGCTAATTCTAGGTATTTAAATTGGGGAACCAGGATTGAAACCATGTTCCACGATTTCGATCCAGTTATGGAATCATGAAACGACTAATTTTTTTGAAGTTAAAATTTAAAAAATAAATAAATAAATGTCAATTTTTATTGTGATAAACTTTAAAATCAAAATAACAATTAAGTCTAAGAGTATTAAATTGTTTAATCAATTTTTTAATTTTTTTTAAAATGCACATTTGTTTGTGTAAAAACATATCCAATATTATTTATAGTTTTAGTAACATAAGATTAAAAAATACTCTAGACGTTAAAAATTATTATATAAAAGATTGTCTTGTACCGTTAAGGAAAGAGATTTTTCTTTTAAAAGAATTTTATATAAATTAAATTAGATATGTTTTCAGGTTATATATCTGTTGTGTTGTTGAATATGTAATAAATTTTGCTATTAACATAAAATAGTCTAAACGTTGATAATTATTATATTTTAAATATTTTCCTCTAATTTCCCCTTTTTTGCAATGAAATCATAGGTTTTACTCTATTTTTTTGCCAAAGAACTGTTAGGAACTGAGAAAGAAGCTCCCTAGCTAATTATGGAGTCGACCAACCAGTCCAATTTTATTTTTGAACCGTCAATGGTGATTCTAGTTTTATTCTTGGTTTGGAACTAAACAATTCCATGTCTAATCTAGCTTTTATATTTGCATATTCTTTTAATTCTTCACATAATATATCATAAAAAACATGTCAAAATAAAACATCCATAGAATCAATAAGCTCTTAGATGCAATTTATTTCATTGAAAATAAATAAAATAATACTAATATATAATATTTCTAATTATGATGATTTATATATGTTAATTTACCTATTTTATACCATTTCAAATTAATACAAAAAAATACCATACCAAGTTCTAACACATTTTCAATATCACACACAATTTATAGTAAATACTTACTTATATTAGCAATTTAAAGCAAAAGTGCCAACTCTGCCCTACTCCTCGTAAATTAATGAAGCTCTTATAGCAAAAACCTAATTTCACCTTAATTATCACTTGAATTTCAATAGAAAAATAGAGATTATTAGGATTTGTAAATGGGTAAAGATTAAAGTAATATGTAGAGAATATTGTACCTCATGAGTTCTTGATTTTTGGATAGTTTTGATGCTATTTTGGTGTATTTGTGTATTCTTTTGAGATGAAGAGCTTGAGGTGTGTGGAATGGGTGTGTAATTATGGTTAAAATAACAATGAATTGGATATGGTCAATTGGTCTCACATGGGGATGGGTTCTAGAAGCTAATGATGTGGCAATCTGGATAAGAAGCAAGAAAATTTTTAGTTGAAAATAATTAGAGATAAGGATGCTTATATGTAGTTTTCTAAAAGCATTTCGTATGAGCTGTGGGTAGAAATGTAATAAGATGATAGAGTTTAGTTTAGGAGTTAATTGGATTAGAAAATCAAATTTGCTAGTTTGAATTTGATGAAATTAATTTAGCTAATGAAGTTGTTTAATTAGTTTGTTGGTTGGAATTGAGGAATTAAAAAATTAAATATTGAATTCTAAGGAAAATGGCTAAATTGAATAATTGAAATTGAGAACTCTCTCTCTCTCTCTCTCTCTCTTTTGGGAACACAAAAAGCTTTAACTGAACCCTAACATTTGAAGAGCAGCCACATGGCCTCCTTTGTTGCTCCTACTCTCCAATCCTTTATCCTTCTTTTACTACATTAAAGCTGCAAATCCATCTTTATTGATTCTAATATCTATAGATTTCCATTTTTTTAATAGAACTTTTCAAATCTATCTCTTTTCTACCATTCATCACTATCCACTGTTGTATGTTTACTTTAGTAAATCTAGTGACTATGAAGAGACCTTGGTGGTTAGTATTGCGTTTGATAAACCACATTAAAAAGGATATGAGGTTGAAGTTTTCAAAATTTATAAAACTAATTAGTTCTGTTCAACTGCGGCTAGTAAGTATAAACATTAGGTAAGTACACTTACCAAAGTAGCATAGAAAGAATCAAGTTAGATCCCAAAGGAACAATGGTAACTACCTTACTCTCATTTCACCCATTATCTAGCCAAAGAAAAACTTAGAAAGACATAATGAAAATAGAAGCTATGCTAATGTTAATGATATTCACAATCGTTCTCAGGGCAAAATTAGGGATCATTTTGCAACAACGCAAGATGATAGTTTAGGATTTGCTTCACCAACTCCTTATCATGTGATTTCTTAACAAAACTCAAAGAGAGATGTTTGCTATAGAATTTGCATTGTCAGATTCACTAGGGTAAACTAAAGCCTCTCCCAAGGTCAGTAGTTCTAGATCTAGATGTTAGATCCACATAAAGCTTAAGAACCCTTTTGTATTTAAAACCAAGTCAATGAATTTTACAACAAGTGATAGAAAATTTTACCATCTCTCTCTCGAGGTATGTTAGGACCAACTCCATTAGTAGCCACAGATCTATTCAAAAGAATGACCTCTCATCCTATTCAATTGAGATCAAACATGAATCTAATAGGTGCATCATGCAATTAGACCCACAGAAATAAAATTAAGCTACTAATTACAAATACCAAGTCAATATTTAATTGAAAGCGCATTTGAACTCACATGAATCAGGAATTGGATTCACAAACCTAAGCTATAGGACATTATTTCTCCATAGATTTAGAAATGAAGCACGAAATTTGAAGAAATAAAATGGAATTAACAAAGAATATTACAATTACACATAGAGTCTTACAAAAATTACAAACAATGGGTTAAAATAATTTTACTCAGAAAACATGAGATTTCTAAAGCAGGAAGAAACTTGTTCTTTCACCTCAAAATTTCTGTCATGCCCTGAAGGGCACCCTAAACGTGGCAGTCTACCGCATATAATACTAAAGCTAATGAATGACAACCTTAGTCATGTAGGAGCTTCGTTATCATATGCAAGGCGTGCTTCCAAAATAGTAGGAGATTCACAGGGTTATTACGTTTAAGTAAATAATAAAAGCAAGCATGAACTTATATAAACATAAGATCTTCATTCAAATAATAATTTCTTACATCATCCTAGGGGCATTCCCCTGCCTTAAAAGTCTTGTTTCAACTAAACTATTAACAAGGTATTCATAACTATAGCATAAGCCTACTATAGAGATTTTCTTAGAAGTCTATGTTCAAAACTAAAATACATATAACTTCTCCCAAAATCTCCTAGTAGCTTAAACTCGTACCTGGCATATGGGGCTCCTTGGGGCCAACCACAGATGATCATACTGTAACAAAAAGCTATAAGGGTATAAGCAAATCTAGCTTAGTGAGATAATTCCTATCTACAGAACATTTCCATATAGCAGGCAAGTATTTTAATCAAGCATATGAGAATGCATCAATCACATGAGCAAACAAAATACACAAGATTAACCGGAAATCAAGTGTAGCATGAATTTTTTGCCCTCCATGTCGAGGGTTGGGAGGTTACAGGCCTATATGACCATCAATATTTGCAGATTTGTTGGGTCATACTCGCCCTGTAGACTTCCTGGCTCCTACTAACCCATATAGACTTTTCGGCTCCTACTAGCCACCACTACCACTTCCTCGTTTCCCCACACGAAGAATAGTAGTGAAACAAAGGTGACTCACAAGTATGATATGCATGAATTAATTTCAATATATATTTAACCAAATAATGTTGAGTTCAGGTTAAAAGCAGTCAACCACATTTCATCATATCAATACAAGAATCACACTTCATTTAAACATATCGTCTTTCAATATTCTTAACTTACATTCAACCAATCATAACTTCAAGTTACACAACAATTGTTCATTTATCTTTTCCTTAATTTCTAGTGCCACTATTTACAAGCACAAACAAGAAAATGTAACTTAGTAAAGGATTAACTCACTCCATGTCGGTAGATCTTAATCGAAGTAATCTTCCGAGAAAGTGATCTCGTGTCCTTCTTCACCTAAACAAGATGAAATACCCAAAATGAGTCTTTCATGAAATTTTTATTCTTAAGATTCTAAACTTTTCTTAAAATTGCAGTAAAATCGTATAAGAGGAAATTCCAAATTAAAATGGTCATAACTTGCTCATTTTAACTCGGAATTTCGTATATAATATATTGTTTTCTACCTACTCGAAAAGATCTATCTATTTCTAAACTTATTTTCATCAAAATAAGTCGTTTGGGCTCCAAAAATGTCGCGACCAGATTCACCACGAATTTACATAAACTTGAATTCCTTCCTTAAAGAGATAGATATTACAACAATTTATAAAACCTTTGAAATGTATATACATATATTTATTGACTCATATCAAATGTATGAAGTTAATGAAGTTGTTTCAAACTATGAAAAAGTAAAGAATTTTTTTTTTAAGATTTTGAAAATTGAGAACTTTTGAAATATCCATTTTGTTTTGAAAATATCTTAACTTATTTCAAATGAGTATTTCTTTCTCCTAAATTTAATTTCTTGTAATTGCTTTAAATTCTTAAGGAATGATTTTATTTCCTAAGCTTAGTTTCCAACACTTTTTAAAAGTAATAACTATTTTATAAAATAATTTATTTGTTTCTTGAGATCATTCCAAAAAGAATTTCTAGCACTTGATGAAAAGTAAAGTTTTGTAAGACCTTTTTGTTTATTTCAAAAAGTCCTTTCTATGTCATGCAAGTTTATAAAATCTCTTATGAACTCCTTTAAGTTTGTTAATATGACTCCTTAGTTTCTAGAAAAAAATTACTTCCAACTTTTATTTTTAGAAAAGAATCTTTATTTTAAGAAAATTGAAATGACCTAAATTTAAATTCTATTTAATTTCCATGTATTGTTTATTTGTATTAGGTATTGAATTGAATGAGCATGATGTTAGGATAGTTGTGTTGGTAATGGTCTAAATGAATTATTTTGCATATGTAGTGAAATTAATATTTTGTTTTATATGTATTACAGTGTGTGTAGTATAGTTATTAATTGTGTCTTTTATACATTAAGGTGTAATTTAAGTTTAGATTTATAAAATCAATTTTGGTTTTCCATAAGGTTAGTAGCTAGAAGTTCTTATTAGTTAAACTAATGATTAGGCTTAAATAAGCCTCAAATGAGACTCAAATTCACCCCAAATGCAAATTAAAGTTGCATATGCCTTAAAGGGTAAATTTGGGACATGTTTAAGGCTTAATTATGCTTAATTGGACTACTTTTTGGGGGCAGCCTCTCCTTTATACGAATTTTCCATTTCTTTCTTTCTTTTCTCTTCCTCTTTCATTTCCATTTCGAAGTTCAAGTCAAGAACAATAGCAAACTTTGAAAATCAAAGTTCCCTCCAAGGCAAGGCATATTTATACAAATTGATGTTCAATTGAGCTAGAATGGATATTTGTTTGATTAAATTTTATGTTTTAGGACTAATTTGGATAAAGAAATCAAAACAAGTGAATTTGAATTGAAAAGAGGAAAAATTGAAGTCAAGGCGGCAATTCACCATTCAAAGCCGCCGGCTTTCAGACGGCGTAAAATCCAAGGCCGTTGCAACACAGCCAGCTTTGCCCAGCACAAGTAAAACAACATTCAAAGCCGCCTCAAAGCTGCCGGCGTAGAAGATGAAGAAGCCAGCGTAAGTGAAGGCGGCAGCCCAGAACTGAAAAATCACCAGCTTTGAAGAAGTTTCATTTTAAGCCGGCATGAAAGCCGCCGACCTTGAGGCAGCGTACATGGAAGAATTGAAGAGACATGAAGCTCTCCAAAACTTGAAGGAAAATGAAGCAACACATCTGTTGGAATGCCTACGCCGGTGTCAAAGCCGCGGCCTTCGGACGGCGTTCGTTATAAATCTGTCCAACGCTTCATTTCTGACTACATACGCCGGCTAGATCTACGTTCAAGCCGCCGGCGTTGAAGCGGCCTACGTTGTAACAGATATTGAAGGCTGCCAGTGCACTGCCTACGCAAGGGACAATTTGAAGATACGCCGCCTGTAAGCCACCGGCGTAGGATCCATAACGGTCGGCGTACATTGAGAAACAGCAAAGCTCATTAAATGTTTTTTTACGAAATTTTTCCTATAAATAGGGGGTCTTCCCCTCATTCTCAGAATCATCCAAGCAACCAAATATCTAGTACTACAAGTAGCTTTAGAATATTTAGAATAGGCATTTCATAAGAGATTTGAAGAGAATTGAAGTTATACAAGATTTGCAAGTGAAGCCTTAGTATTTTGAATTGGTGATTTCTAATCTTATATTTTTTATGCAATTCATATACTTGTATATTCTGATCATAATGAAATCATTTGCAATTTCTTATTTGATTGTTGAATCATCATCCATGAGTAGCTAAATTCTTTTTGTGGAAGTTGATGAAGCTTTAAACATGTTAAGATGATTTTTGAATCTATGTTATGAGATATTTAGAATCATGAGATATTCATATTGAATTCTGATTATTCATCTTGTTTTGGTGTATAAGAATTCTAATAACTCGGAAGGGAAATTAGTGTTCACATGAATTCATAAATTAAGATTAAATTGCAATTGCGGAAGCGACGTAGTTTAATCTAGTTTAGAAATTATCCATGAATATTAATGCAATGTTTTATGTTAATTTCTCACTAAGGAATTAGGAGATTTTAATATAAAGTATTAGTCAATTATAGAATGGGAGATTTATAATTGTAATTTTGATTCCACTAATGATTTATTCAACGGAAGTTATTAAATTGTTTTGTGGTTTAAAAGGTTTTCAAACTTTGTTTTTAAATCTTGATAATTTCTTATGAATATTCATGAATCTAATTATCATTATAACATGAGTTCAAGTTGATTAGCAATAGTTTAAAGTGGATTCTTATCCTTCCCACACTTGTCATCATATCCTTCTCTTTAAAAACTCATTGCATTTCATATAGATAATTATATAGATAATTAGTTTGACTTAATCATATTAAGAAAATCAATTGCCTAGATATTAGTATTAGTTGATAATTGTCTAGTAGTTAGTAAATCCTTGTGGGATCGACACTTTATTCATGTTATATTACAATAGAAGACCTAGTGCGCTTGCTAGAAATATGCTTTAAAATTCAATACTTATCAAAGCACATCACATATACATGTGAGTTGATTTAACTATGATTGTTGTTTTATTTTCCTTTCTTGTAATGGTTATATGAACTCTTGTATAGAATGAGTTTGAATGTTATCTAAATTGTTTGTTCATGCTTTGAGATTAGTTAGGAATGTGTTTTGTGAGTTTGTTCATGCATTGTAGAAGTGATATGAAGTGTTGGGAGGATATGAAAATGGTTTGTGTAAGAAAGTGGAGAATGGATGGAAGTGGAATTGGAAGTGTTAAAATGTGTTGATTTCATGTTTTGAGTTGCTAGGATTGAGTAATGTAGATAGGGGTGAGTATATGAGGTTAAAAATGTAGTTAAGGAAGGTTTGAAAGTGTTATAGGATAGAATTTTCAAAGTGGAAAAAAAAAACAGGGGAAAGTGTTCTGTTGTATAGGCCTGTTTTTAAACGTACGCCGGCATCTGGGGTTTCTACGCTGCTAGCCTATAGGCAGTGTTGGAAGCCCACAAAATCAAATTTCTTAAAGCCGTTTGAACGCCGTTGGCTTTCACTAGAAAAGTTAGCCGGCGTTCATTCTTTCATATTGTATGCTAGCTACTGGGAATCAAAGCCGCCAGCGTATGTGTAGAGGCTGCCAGCGTATCTAGGTAAGCGGTTGGTTTGCACCTCTTTGGACGTTTTGGAAAATTTTGGATTTTCATTCTACATCGGCTCAAAGCCACCAGCGTAGAATGAAGGCAGCCGACGTACCCTTGAGTGCTGCCAGCGTTGGCAGTGTTGATTTTCATAGTGTTGAACACCGGCTTAAAGCCGCTAGCTTTGAGTGCCAGCGTGTCCCCTGTGCTTTTGATTTTTTATAAACTTTTTCCAAAATTTTCTGAAGTTTAATATTTGATCAATTAAGTATTTATTAAGCGATTTAAGATATAATAGGATGGTTAAATGCTTTTATTGTGACTTTGTATTAATTTAATTGAATTTCTTTGACTAATTGTGATATATAGATATAATATGTATATATATTTGTGAATAAGGAATCTATATTTATTTATTGATTATTCTAATATTCCTATTTTAGTTAAGGACTCTTTGGTTAGTTCTTCACTGAGAGATCATAATAATATACTAACGGGTTCAGGTACGCAATAATTTTTTTGCTGTTTGCTAGGAATAGGCATTCCTAATATGATTTGAATTGATTCGGCTTAATATTTGGATGAATTGGATGTCTATTATGCTGTTTAATCTGGTCCGAGGAGCAGCAAACCTGTCATGATGCAATGACATGTTAGTTAGGTGCTTAACCAAGTCATGATGCAATGACTTTACCATGATGCAATGGTACGCTATGATGCAATAGCGATTCTTTTGGTTAAGTGGGTAGCCAATAGGGGGAATAGTATCTAAGTAACGTTTGCTTAAACTTAGGGGGAAATACCATGATTTAGTTCAAGGTTTATGGGAACTTGTGAACTAGGTTCATGTTATGGACTGAGTTTAAGTAGAGTCGGGCAACGCTTTTGAACCTTAAATGAAGCTATTATCTTCATGAAATAGATATAGGAGATATAAGTATTCGGACTGCTTATATCAACCCCCTGAGCAGCTGCTGTTATTGAGGATCCCTGAATTCCCGAAGTACAACCCGGGGTTTGAATACCCTCTTGTTGATTTTTGAAAGAAAATGTAATAAAGATAATCACCTATCTAATGATGCATTACATTGACTTGATGAATTGTTTTTGCATTTGTTATTATGTACTGGGCCTTTGGCTCACTTTTGCTGCTTTGTAGGTATTGGAGACGAGTTTTATGATGATTTGGGCTATGGGTCCGATTTCGAGAGATTTCTGGATGAGTGGGACGAATAGGACTCGAGCACCATGGACTTTTGGAAGAATTTTTGCTAAGGGAAAAGTTATGTATAGGAGGCTTGATAGTTAAGCCTATTTTTTTAAAGACCTTAAGATCCTCTAGGATTCTTTTGTTTTAAGAAAACATGTAAATTTTGTAGTGTCTTGTATTGACACTAAACAATGTTTATATGATTTAAATGTATGTATAGATTGCTTTTGTTAGCAATCTTGTTTTGTTAAAAGTTCTTTATAAAGTTATAGTGGTTTTGATCAAACAATTTTCATAAACTGTTAGTTTTAGGACAACCTTACATATAATGTGAAAATGTTATATGTGGTTGGGGACTCGGTACTCTAAGTCTCGGGATTTAGAGGGTCGGGTCTTTACAGATGGTATCAGAGCTATGTTTATGAAATTGTTTGATTAAATAATGATGACTTAACCTTAGATGCGGTTAGTTAGTTTAGTTAGACATATATAGGCCTTGTTATATTAAGTTTCTTGTTGAATGTCTAATTGGTCTATTAATTGTTTTGATATTGATTTGACATTGTAAAATTATTATATGTCATACATATGTTGCATGCTTGTTTAAAAGATGGACAGGTCACAAAGAGTAACTCGACAATATTTCGGAAAGAGAAAGTATGCCACCTCCTTCTCAGTCTACTATTTCAGCTTCTGCATTAGCTAGTATTCCAGCTTCTACTTCGAGTCCATCACCAGCTTCAGCTTCTACTGCACCAAATCACCTCCTCAAATGCCAGCATATCCAGCTATGCTCAGATGCTACCGGAGATCCGAATAATGTGTTCACTATGTTTCGAGATATGTTTGCAATAGTTCAACACTATCAACAAATGATGTATCAACAACAACAACATTTTATGCAGCAATATCATCCACCAACTGTGAGAGAAGAACCACAAGCACCAATGGGAGACCGGAATGAACAAGTCAAGTTGCATGATTTTGTCAGACTAGTACCTGATTTTGATGGAACTGCTTTGGATCTGACTAGAACAGAAGGTTGGATAGTGGAGCTTGAGAAAGTATTTGCGGCTTGTGAAGTACCTGAGCATAGGAAAGTTGATTTGGCTATATATATGTTGAAGGGAGATGCATATAATTGGTGGAGATTAAACAATGAGGGATATGTAAGACCGATACCATGGAATAGATTTAAGGAAGCCTTTTTCCTGTAATACATTCCATCCACAGTGCGAGAACAAATGATATCAAGTTGGTTAAGTCTAAGGTAAGGGAATAAAACTGTTGAAGAATATCATGCAGAATATTGCAGATTGCTTAGATTTGCAGGTACAAGTTACAATGATGAGAGTATGAAGGTTCAAAAGTTTCAAGATGGCTTGAACATGGAGATTAAGAGTGAGGTTAAGAAGTTTCAATTGTCAACACTGTCTGAAACAGTAATCAAGGTAAAGTTAGTGGAACAAATTAATAATGAAAATAAAGCTCAGAGGGATAGACGTGCTACATTTATGGGCAAGAGATCGGTGACATCATACACTCCTTATTCAAGGTTTGGTAATGTTAACAAAGGCAAGCGACCATATTTGGGTAAGAAACCAAGTTCGGGATAAGTGGTGAAGACTTCTATGCCATCCATTCCATTTGATAGGCGATGCCCTATATGTTTTGGGCCTCATGAATCATTTCAATGTAAGTGGACTCTTGGAGCTTTCTTTACATGTGGAAAAGTAGGTCATAAAGCTTCTGAGTGTCTTGATCCTAAATTGAAGCCCATCTTCTGTGCTCATTGTCAACAAAGAGGTCATCATGTGGCGAATTGTAAAGAAAAGCCTAGGAATGAAGGACCGAACTTTGGAAAGGGAATGACAGCTGCTAGAGTATTTGCTTTACAACAATGTGAGAAAGCTCCTTCGATTGATACATTGGCAGGTATAATACAGATTGCAAATCATCCTGCATATACTTTAATTGACATTGGTGCTACTCATGCATGTATTGCTGAAAGTTTTGTGAATGAGTATGGTTTGTGTAACGCCCTAACCTGTTGACATTACAACCCGCAACATGTTCTCTCTTAATAGAACACGCTAAGGCTATAATTTCCACAAACAATATGAATATCACCTGTATAACTCACAAGGTATATATAAAAATGTAGTCCTCAATAAAATAAATCATATGATAAGAATCTAATCCCCAATATCAACAAACTAGACATTGTTGACATAACTGTAGGACAACAAGTCAAACCATGCCCTAAAACTGTCACCACATAAAAACTCCAAATACAACTTAAGATTCCAATTAAAAAACATAATTTAATCATTAAAGTCTTCTCTGATCCATCCTATATCACCTATCACTATACAACTAGTCATCAGCAGGGTAGTCAGGACCGCTAACGCCATCCCCATCCTCATAGATGATATCAAAACCCGAAAGATCATAAATCACATTATCATCACCTGCACCTGAAATATAATAGAATGAGCGGCGAAGCCAGTACGATAATATCCAATCCAGTTCAAGCAAGATTATGCACAAACATGTATAAATAAATGCAACTAAACTAAATGCATACAACAGTTTATTATGTATTTTAGTCCAGCAAAACGACGCAGTTCAGAATCTAGTATACATAAATCCTGAACCTAGAGTAACTCACACTCTACTATAAAAACATCCAACTGATTTGAAAATAGGTCATCATATATACATATATGGATGAGTGGGTACTCCCCAAATATCCCAATTCCTGAACACCTAAATTCTACCGGAATCATTTCTTAGCACAAGTCCACTCGGGACAACCTCACACTAAGATCATTAGGGTGCCTCACCAGTATCATTGTCTGCCAGGTCTCTACTGGTCAAAGCCAACCACAACCAGACAGACAATTTTTAAGCCGAATATTTATTACGTTTGTTATGCAATTTGTTCCTAATCCATTCACAAAAATTTAAAATCTATAAGCAATACATCAAGCAATGGATTGGTCGTACCTTTCTAAATTTCAGGAATCAAATCCAATCCTCAGAATTTGATACCAACAACACAAAGTAACCCAAACTACACAACTCCTATATCCACATCAACAGTTTCATAAACTCTAAACGTCCTATTACTCAATATATATTTATATATTATATATCAACAGACAAGACGCAATATCTTAACAAACATGATTCTCAAAATCCTAACCTGAAAAGAAATCTCCGTTATCTGCACTGTCTATTTTGATCAATCTCCAAAATTATCTTCAAGAATAATAAGGAACCGCAGTAAACTCTACAATCATCAATTATTTTCATCAAAAGCCTAATTCGCAATATATTAAGATTGTTTAGATTGTTTTTTGTTGGAATCCATAATAAAAGAGATTTACTTACTATTTTGATTCGCTAAAACCCGTCTCGCATTCACCAATTTACTGATCTCACACGTGCTAGGGTTTATCTCCAAAATCCTTCATATAAAAATTTAACCAAACCCTAAGAAATTTGTATAAATTGTAAAGAATCCTAATGAAAAGATTAAGATTACTTACTTTAGATCAGAAAATATTCTCCCGATGATTTTCCAAGCACATATCTCCAAAAATCTCTCTCACGAAGGAGAAATATCATAAAGAAAAATTTTGTCGAAAATGATTTTCACGTCTCGTATTTATAGAAATTTGGTCATATGCCGGCCCTACGCCGACGGCGTACTTGCAGATCTGGCCGGCTTACACCATACGCTGGCAAACTTATATGAATGCTGGGCTTTCGTCGAGGGCTTTAGTTTCCAGATTCAATCTTTCTTCCTACGCCGGCAAATCCTCAACCTACGCCGGCGGCTTTCATGCCGGTGTTGGGAAGAAACCCTAGTGAACGCCGGCAGCTTTTCTCCCAGCATTAAGAAAAAGGCTATTGTTCCCATCCTACGCCATCTGTACGCCGGCGGCGTAGATTCTCTAGGAAGCGGTGTACAATGTATTACAGAGTAAGCTGGCAATTTTTAAATCCTAGGCCGGCGGCGTTCTTCACCAGAGATGCCGGCCTTTATTGCAAAAATTAAGAAAATAATCCAATTGATGCCAATCTTGTTTTAACACGAAATTGATCAAACTTAACCTATTTTTAACATCAACATAAAAGGCATATTAGAATCTAGTGGCTTGTGAACACTTACGACTTAAAATTATTTAGTATATTACATTTATCTCCCCCTAAAAGAATTTTTGTCCTTGAAAATTTACCTGAATTATTGAAATATCTCGGGATATCTGGATCTCATGTCCTCCTCCAGTTCCTAAGTCACGTTCTGTTTGTTTTGTCTACTATACCCGAACATATCTAGTAACCTTGTTCCTCAAAATTTTCTCCTTAGAATCAACACTTTTATTGGCTTTTGCACTGTAGTAAGATTTAGTTAAACATCTAATGGTTCAAGAGCAATGACTTCATTCGGATCTCGGACATACTTTCTAAGCATTGACACGTGGAACACATTGTGTACTCCTTCTAGATCAGGCGGTAAGGCCAATCTGTAAGCCATGTCGCCTATCATTTCTAATATTTCGTACGATCCCATGTATTGAAGGTTTAACTTTCCTCGTAGTCCAAGTCTAACAACCCTTTTTGTTGGATGATATCTTGAGCACACATGCTCACCACTTCAAATTCAAGGGTCTTCTTCTTTTGTCCGCATAGCTCTTTTGTTGACTCTGAGCAGTTGTAACCTTTGTCTTATCATACTAATTTTATCGACTGCATCCTGAACCAACTCGGGTCTCAATAATTGTCTTTCACCTACTTCATCCCAATGAATAGGTGATCTGCACTTCCTCCCATACAACGCTTCAAATGGAGGCATACCGATCGAAGCTTGATAGCTATTATTATATGAAAACTCTATTAAAGGCAAATACTTATTCCAAGTGATGTGCTATAATTACTATTGAATTTTAAAGCATATTTCTAGCAAGTGTAATAGGCCTTCTATTGTAATATAGCATAAATCAAGTGTCGATCCCACGAAGATCTATTAACTACTAGACAGTTATCAACTAATACTAATATATAGGCAATTGATTTTCAAAATAATTAAACTAAATTATCTAATTAAATGTCTATATGAATGCAATGAGCTTTTGAAGAGAGGGATATGGTGGTGGAACAATGTGAAGGAGCAGAATCCACTTTAAACTATTGCCAATCAATTTGAACTCATATTATAATATAATTAGATTCATGAACATTTATATGAAATTTTCAAGATTTAAAATAGAATTTAAAAACCTTTTAAACCACAAATAATTCAATAACTTCGCTAAATAATTATTTGTGGAATCAAAATACAATTATAAACCTTCCGATTCTATAATTGATAATACTTTATATTAACATCTCCTAATTCCTTAGTGAGAAATCAATATAAAACATTGCATTAATGTTTATGGACAATTTCTAAATTAGATTAAACTACGCCGCTTCCGCAATTGCAATTTAATCTAAATTCATGAATTCATATGAACCCTAATTTCCCTTCCGAGTTATCAGAATTCTTATACACCAAAGAATTGATGAATAATCAGAACTCAATATGAATATATCATGATTCTAACTATCTTATAATATGAATTCAAAGATCATTTTAACATGTTTAAAGCTTCATCAACTTCCCACTAAAAGAATTTAGCTACACATGGATGATGATTCAAAAATCAGATAAGAAATTACAAATGAATTCATTATGATCACAATATTCAGATATTTGAATTGCATAGAAAGAATAAGAATAGATATCACCAATTCAAAATACCAAAGCTTCACTTGTAATTTCTTGAATAACTTCAAATATCTCTTCAAAATCTCTTCTAAATGCTTAATTCTAATCTATTCTAGAGCTACTTGGAATGTATTAGAGGATTGAAGGATTGGATGCTTCTGAAAGTGATGAGAAGACCCCCTATTTATAGGAAAAATTTCGTGCAAATCATTAAATTAAAATTGCTGTTTCACTTCCTACACCGACAGTTATGGATTCTACGCCGGCAGCTTACAGGCGGCTTATCTTCAAATTATCCTTTGCGCAGGCAGTGCACTGGCAGCCTTCAATATCAGTTACACTTGTAGGCCGCTTCTACGCCGGCGGCTTTGATGTAGATCTAGCCGGCGTATGTGGTCAGAAATGAAGCATTGGGCTGATTTATAGCGAACGCCTCCCAAAGCCGGCGGCTTTCACACCGGCATAGGCATTCCAACAGATGTGTTGCTTCATTTTCCTCCAAGCGTTTTATGTCTTTATGTTCCTCAAATCTGTGATGTACAGCCTCAAAGGTGGCTTAGGTGCCGGCTTATAATGTAACTTTCAAAGTTGGTGATGTTTCATTTTGAGCTGCCGGCCTACGTACGCTGGCTTCTTCATCTTCTACGCCGGCAGCTTTGAGGCGGCTTTGAGGATAGTTGAATCTTTTGCTAGGCAAAGCTGACTGTGCTGCAACGGCCTTGAGTTTTACGCCATCTGAAAGCGGCGGCTTCAATGTTGAATTGCCGGCCTTGACTTCAATTTTCCTATTTTTGATTCAAGTCTTGTTTTGATATCTTTGTCCAAATTAGACCTAAAACATAAAATTCAATCAAAACAAGTATCCATTCTAGCTCCTTTGATCATCAAGAAATTGTATAAAATATGATCTTATCAATTCCCCACACTTGAACTTTTGCTGTCCTCAAGCAAATAATGAAGAGCAAAATGAAATCTTCATAGATTAATACAATTTTTCAATTTAATCACAATTTCTTTAACTTGTTTTTTCTTGTATCTACAACTTTAACATACTAATTTCTTGTAATTAATGTACTACAATCAAATTAGAAGTTAATCCAAAACAAAGTTTTAATTCACTTTTTAAAAAGAACATTCTATTCAAAAGCAAATACTCAATCAAAGGAAAAATACTCATTTAAATTCATTGGATTTCTAGTTTTTGTATATATTATTCTAAGTAAACATATTGAGCATGTGGTATCATATTTTTCCTTAGAATTTCTCCTTCTTTATTATAAGTCTCATTCGTTTGCATTTTTGCATGCATTTTCTTTTTCTTTTTCAAGCATTTATTTTCTTTTTGGGAGGTTTTTGCCTCTATCTTTTTGTTTTTCAAAGCTCAAGAATTGAACTTTTGCCATTCTTCCCTTCTCGTTACAGTAAGTTCATTGAGTCGGCACATCCCAGGCTCATTACCTAAGTGACCAGGTTTCAAAATACCCCTAAGAACTCTTCCTCACTTTAACATTCAAGTTGAGATACTCATAACTCAAAATTTTAAGTCAGAGGAGTAGTGGCTATGCTTGTTTCTTTCTTTTTGAATGCAATACAATATCAAAGACTTATTTTTATGAAGGATCACTAAGTTTAAAAGTTTCTTCTACCTCTTTCACTAAGTGTTAAAATTCAAAGAATATATACAAACTAAAATTTCCTAGAAGTTGACCTGTTTATTTTTCAACAAAAGGACTCGACTTGCTCTTAAATTTCCAATTCCAAGGTTAAAAACCAAGTAAACTTGTTTCTTAAGGATTTTACAACTTAATTTTAACTTAGTAAACTAATCACAATAGCAAGTGAGTAAGATATTGTTACAAGTCAATTTCATTGCTTTCATACTTTTCTTTGTACTATCTCCAATTTTAAGAGATTTTTGAAAAATTTTTGGCAGAATTTCCTCATAATTTGCTTTCAAACCAAAAATAAAAGGTGGAGATTTTCAATTACAAATAACAACAACAGTCAACAGATCATATTACTTCCACTCAACACCAAGAAAACTTGTATCCCTTCCCCCACACTTCAACTAAACAGTGTCCTCACTGTTTTGCAATAAATAAAACAGAGGAAAGGAATAAGAAATGAAGATACTTCCCTAAAGTCAGTCGATTCATAGTCATCAAAATTTTGCATCGCAAGTGAATTTGCTTTGCTTGTTTCCTGTAATCACTACAAAAGAAAAACAAAAACAAAAAAAGAAAATAAAAGCAGAAATAAAAATAAAAACAGAAAACTAAAGGAGTTCACCCACAGAACTTGGGTTACTCAAAAAAATATATAGGCCAAAAATAAACATCAAAAGAACAAATAAGAGCTAGCAGCGTCTCTAGCTCTCCGGCCCTAGGCTCTGTCTGCTGCTGCCCTCAGGTGTGTGTCTCTCAGTGTCTCCTGGGCTGGCTATCTGAGTATGCTCAGAACTGGGGCTATCTGAGTGATGTGACTGAGATGAAGTCTGATAGGTCATGCTAGCCCCCGTCTCTGGGCTAATGCAGCAGATGGCCATCTTCAGTGCCTCAAAGATAGTCTTTCTGAATTTCTTATTTTTCTTCTTTTCATGCTCATGACTATCTCTGAGCTCCTTGTTCTAGCGCTTCAATTCCTCTACATCCAGCCTAAGCTGGTCCATGCCATAAGCCGATGAAGCGCCTACAGGAGGAGGTGGAGGAGCAGATCTGGAGGGAATCTCAAATGGGACGTCTCCAGGAAAAATATCCTGGTACTCAACCTCCTCCAATACCGGTGGCTGTGCTGGCCTGGGGTTTTTCAGCAATCCCCAGCCTCTAAATGGTGCAGATGTGATCCTCTTGCACTCAAACACCTCGTCATCCTATGGAGGCTCGAAAATGTTAATCCTCTTCAATAACCGTGTAATGTAGCCTCCACAACCCAGACCTCGAGTCCTCGTGTCCTCCGCCTGCCGGTATATAAAATTGGCCACCTTTACCCCAAGATTAATCTGATAGCCTCTGATAAGGCTATATAGGTAGAACATGTCGAATGAAGTCACCTTGCTGTGACTGGTCTTCTTGCAACACAATGTGTGTGCAAGAATATGATGGATCAGTTTGTGCTCGGCATCTCTGAAAGACGTGGCCAGTGATTTGGATGGGACGAATGACTCATTTTCCCTCTCAGGAGCAACCAGCTGGAACCAATATCCCTCCTAAGTCATGTCTGCCAGCCAACTGTTGGGCAGATTCCTATGTTCCTCCTCACTATCGTACAGTCCCAATATGTGGCCTATCTGTTTCAACTTCACTTCCCTGATCTGTCCATAGGCCTGGAACTGAAAAGTAGACTCCTCTCAGTCTGGGATATTTTTCACTGTGGACAAGAACTCTATCGTTAAGTTCTTGTAGGCAGGCTCCAGAAGGTCAAATAGTCTGAGCCATGCTGGATCTTGAATAATTGCTCTGATTCTATCTACCATCCCAAATTCATCCAGTAGACACCAGTCTAAGTACTAGCTATTCAAAAAGTCATTCTTGATAAGCCTCTTCTTTCTGTCTTTTGCATACTACCGACTGGACAGCAGGTTTCGGTTCTCTGAACCTGATGTAGAGGCGTCTGTGGTCCGTGGTCTCTTTTGTCTTGGAGCCATTCCTACAAATAATTTGAGCTCAATTAGTATTAAGGAATGCACAATTTCAATGAATTTCTAATTTATGCCTAAAACATGAGCTAAAACAATTTAGAAATCAAGGCATATAATTAGTGGAGTTATGAACTTGAATGGGGTATTTACACTTGCAAAATAAAATCAAAGCTGGCAGCTTAGGCTTGCCAGCACAGAATTGAATGTTGGAATTTTCAAAATTTCAAACAAAAATGTTTTTCAAAAATTTTTTCTTTAAAGTTCCAAAAACATTTTCATACAGAGTTTTTATGAAAATTAAGCACAATTCCAATTCCAACTTTCAATTCTAACAAATTTAAACACAATGCAAGTATTGGAGCTACTAATCTAACATGAAAGCTATCTAATCCAGCAGCTGTTCGAAGAATTTCACAAAGCCCCAATTCGAATTTGAAACGCTCTACACAACTCAAGAACCCTAATTTTCTTTAACTGAGCAGCAATTATGGATCAATACAGCAAAAGGATCAACAGATTGATCAAGCAAATATAAACATGTATGGAACGGAGTGTAACTTAATCCACACATCATCAAAGTAATCAAATCCGAAGCTAATATCACATTTTTCAGCAAAAACCCATTTATAAATAGATTGAACAAACATTTATGCAATATAATGGATTAGATCGAAAACTAAGAGCAAAAGTGATATACACTTACTTGATCAATTGGATTACACGTAGTGGATTGACGAACTAGGAGTGGAATTCCTTGATGGAGAGTGAGAAAGGAAGAGCGAGGATGACAGAATGAAAGAGAGAGAGAGGATTCGTACTTGTTATAAGCTTATGCAGCACTTACGCCGACATTTCTGCAATGTAAGCCGGCGGCTTACAGCCAGTGTAAATGAAAAAATTACATACCGAGAGCTCAAAGCTGGCCGCTTATCGATTTACACTGCCGGCCTAAGTGGATACGCCGGCAAAAAGCCGGCATCTTATATTCCCAGATGCCAGCCTTGATCGGGAATTTTCAGAAACCAAGAAATCTGCAATATACGCCGGCAATAAGCCGGCGGCCTTCACCTTCCCTTGCCGGTGTAAATCTTGTACTCAAACGCCGACATGTAAGCCAGCGGTTTAGACCTTTCCCAAGCCGGCCTAAATTGTGGTGCTCACCTACTCCTGTACTGTCCTTTACGCCGGCTTTCTCCTGTTTTTCTAAGCTTGCTCAAGGCTGGCAGCCCTGAGTCGGCTTTCAGCCTTTTCCATTTTTTTTTTCACACCAAATATCACCTGCCACACTAATAACTAAGTTAGTAAAAAAACAAATAAAAACTATTCTGAAATTAGACATGGGTTGCCTCCCAAGAAGCGCTTAGTTTAAAGTCGCTTAGCCCGACTTTTCTAACTTGATCATGGTTCTTTAAGATTCATGATAGTAGTAGTACTGTCAAGATTTTCCCCCTCAAAATAATGTTTGAGTAGTTGCCCATTCACTTTAAAAGTCCGATCATCCTCAGTTTTTAATTCCACCGTGCCATATGGAAAAACTCTTGCAATCTCAAACGGTCCCGACCATCTTGACCGTAATTTACCAGGAAACAACTTCAAACGAGAATTGTGAAGTAAAACTTTTTGTCCATGTAAAAATTCTCGTTTGATGATGTTCCTATCATGCCATTTCTTTGCTCGTTCCTTATAGATACGAGCACTTTCAAATGCTTCATTCATCCATTCTTTAAGCTGATTCAATTGGAGCAATCTGTTTTTACCTGCAGCTTTTTCATCAAAGTTAAGAAATTTTATGGCCCAATATGCCTTGTGCTCAAGTTCTACAGGAAGATGACATGATTTACCAAAAACAAGCATGTATGGGGACATTCCAATAGGGGTTTTAAAAGCAGTCCTGTAAGCCCATAATGCATCATCTAATTTTGAAGACCAATCTTTTCTTGATGCATTAACAGTTTTTTCCAAAATCCTTTTTATCTCCCTATTGGAAACTTCAACTTGCCCACTTGTTTGTGGATGATAGGGGGTAGTCACTTTATGTGTAACACCATATTTTGCCAAAAGTTTTTCAAATTGCCTGTTACAAAAATGAGACCCCCCATCACTAATTATAGCTCTGGGCCCCAAATCTGGTAAAAATTCTTTTTCAAAATTTAAAACTACTCGGGCATCATTTGTTTGTAAAGCAACAGCTTCAACCCATTTTGAAACATAATCAACTGCCACAAGTATATATTATTTGAAAAAGATGAGGGAAAAGGACCCATAAAGTCAATCCCCCAAACATCAAAAAGCTCAATTACCAGAATATTGTTTTGTGGTAATTCATGCCGTTTAGAAATGTTACCTGTCTTTTGACATTGAGCACATGACATAATGAAATTCCTGCAGTCACGAAACAAGTTAGGCCAATAAAATCCAGAGATAACACTTTTGCTGCAGTCCTTTGAACACCAAAGTGTCCCCCTGCTTCTCTTGAATGACAGTGTTCTAAAATGCTCAGCTGATCAGATTCAGGTACACATCTTCTAATTATTTGGTCAGCACATTTTTTGAACAGATATGGTTCATCCCAAAAATAGTATTTTACATCATGCAAAAACTTTTTCTTTTGAGGATATGATAAACCATATGGGATAATCTTACTAACCAAATAATTCACAATATCAGCATACCATGGCAAATCTAGATCTACTGCATGCAATTGTTCATCAGGGAATTTTCATTGATGGGAATGTCTAGACTATCAGATTCAAGTCTAGACAAATGATCAACAATTACATTCTCAGTTCCCTTTTTATCTTTAATTTCAAGATCAAATTCTTGCAGTAGTAAAACCCATCTAATCAACCTAGGTTTTGCATCAGCTTTAGCAAATAAATATTTGAGAGCTGCATGGTCAGTATATACTATCACTTTAGAACCTATCAGATAAGGCCTAAATTTATCACATGCAAAGATAACAGCTAAAAGCTCTTTCTCAGTAGTGGCATAATTTCTCTGGGCCTCATTTAGTGTTCTACTTGCATAGTATATAACATGAAAGATCTTACCTCGTCTCTGACCAAGTACCGCTCCAACCGCAAAGTCGCTGGCATCACACATGAGTTCAAAAGGAAGCTCCCAGTCTGGCGCAATGATTACTGGTGTAGATATGAGCTTTTCCTTTAATGAATTGAATGCCTGCAAACATTTGTCATCAAAATTGAACACTGCATCTTTTTCCAGAAGGTTGCAGAGAGGTCTGGAAATCTTTGAGAAGTCCTTAATAAATCGTCTGTAGAAGCCAGCATGTCCAAGAAAACTTCTGACTCCTTTGACATTCGTGGGTGGTGGTAACTTCTCAATGATCTCCACTTTGGCTTTATCCACTTCAATTCCTCTCGCTGAGATTTTGTGACCCAACACTATCCCTTCTCTTACCATGAAGTGGCATTTTTCCCAATTCAAGATCAGATTGGTATCTTTGCATCTTTGTAGAACCGAGGCTAAATTCTCAAGACAAAGATCAAATGACTTTCCAAAAACTGAAAAATCATCCATAAAGATCTCGATAAAATTCTCAAGCATATCAGAGAATATAGCCATCATACACCTCTGAAATGTAGCAGGTGCATTGCAAAGTCCAAAGGGCATCCTCCTAAAGGCAAACGTGCCATAGGGACAAGTGAATGTTGTTTTCTCTTGATCATCGGGTGCAATGGAAATTTGATTGTATCCAGAATATCCATCAAGAAAACAGTAATAGTCATGCCCTGCAAGTTTCTCCAACATCTGATCAATGAATGGAAGGGGAAAGTGATCCTTTCGGGTGGCATCATTTAATTTTCTGTAATCAATACAAACTCTCCACCCAGTCACAGTACGAGTAGGAATTAATTCATTTTGCTCATTTTTCACTACAGTCATACCACCTTTCTTTGGCACTACTTGAACCGGACTAACCCATTTACTATCAGAGATAGGATATGATACCTGCGTCAAGTAGCTTCAGAACTTCTTTCTTGACAACATCTTTAAGTGTTGGGTTAAGTCTCCTTTGTGGTTGAACTGTAGGTTTACACTCAGCTTCCATAAGAATTTTGTGAGTGCAATGGGGCTAATACCCTTGATGTCAGCAATGGTCATCCGATTGCTTCTTTGTGCTTTTTCAACACTTCAATCAACTGTTGTTCTTGTTATTGTCAATGCAGATGAAATGATGATTGGCAAAGTATCGCCAATTCCAAGAAAAGCATACTTCAGATGGTCAGGAAGTGGTTTAAGTTCCAATGTCGGTGGTTGCGTCAAAGATGGAACTTGCTTCTGCTCATTTGTACCCAAGGATTCATAATATCTGGTTTTGATCATTGGTACATCTTCCTTATTTCATTCTTCATCATCACTCCAATTGTCCATGTCTCTCAAGACGGACTCCATAGTCTCCACACCAGTTTGTTCCTCAAGCGACTCAGAAACCAGCTCATCAATGGTATTGATGGTGTAACAGGCATCAGTATCATCAAATTTCTTCATTGCCTCATAGACATTGAAAGTAACCTGTTCATCCATCACCCGTAATGTGAGCTGCCCTTGTTCCACATCAATTAGTGCTTTACCTGTTGCAAGGAACGGTCTGCCCAAGATCATGGGAACTTCCCTATCTTCATCCATGTCTAAACTACAAAATCCACAGGAAAAAGAATTTGTCAACTTTAACTAGGACATTTTCCACAATACCCCTAGGGTATTTTACACTTCTATCAGCAAGTTGCAAGGTTACATGTGTATCCTTGCAATCTCCAAGTCCTAGTTTTTGAAATACCGATGAAGGCATTAAGTTGATACTTGCACCAGAATCAATTAAAACTTTATCAAAATAACAATCACCAATGGTGCAAGGAACAGTAAAACTTCCCTGATCTCGGAGTTTAGTGGGCAGACTGGGTGTGTGCTTTTGTAGGATCATGGAACATTCTCCAGTGAGTACCACATTTCCATCAATCTTCCTCTTGTTGGATAGCAATTCTTTGATGAATTTTGCATAGGAAGGCATTCCTTGAATCACTTCTAAGAATGGAATGTTGATGTGCAGCTTCTTGAAAACATCCAGGAATTTTGAAAATTGCTCATCTAGTTTTTGTTGCTTTAATCTTCCTGGAAAAGGACGGAGGAACATATGATTTCACCTCAGGTGGTTTTTGAATAGTATCCTCCACCTTTCGTTTCCCTTTGTTGTTTTGTGGGGAATTTCCTCTTGATCTTTGTAGTCTCCTCAACTGGAGCAATCTCCTTTCCACTTCTCAAGTGATTGCATTTACAGACTTGGGATTCTCTCCGTGTTGCTTGGTAAAGACCCAGATGGTCTATTACTCACTTGCTGTGCAAGTTGATGGAGCTTCCCTTGCAAATCTTGAATGATTGCATTCTGATTTTGAGTGAGTTTGTTGTAGTGACAATGAAATCCCTCAGTAATGCATCAGTGGATGATTGAATTTGCTGTTGAGGTGGGGCATTTTCAATATCCTTGTCCTTGAAAACCAGGTGGTGGCTTTAGAACATTGGCATCATTCCGATATGACAGATTGGGATGATTTCGCATATTCGGATGATATGTGTTTCCAAAATTACCCTTTTGGTAAATTTCCCACATAATTGAGCTGCTCATCATTTGAAGATGATCCATGCGGACACTCAAAAGAGGATGTGGTCCTGAGCAAATCTCACAACAAAACACTTGTTGTTTTTTATTGGAAGTATTTGTAGTTGTGAGTTTTTACTTGAGTGATGAGGGTTGCCATTTGAGCCTTGAGTTGTGAGATATCTTCTTTGTCTTCCAAAGATGCTACTTTAGATCTTGTTCTCTCACAACTCCAATTATGAGCCGCGAAGCTAATTCTTCAATAATCTCACTAGCTTCCTCATATGTTTTTCCCATAGTGATCCGCCCGATGTAGCATCTACTAAAGACCTTAAAGCTTCATCAAGACTGAGGTAGAAATTTTCAATTAGTAGATTATCGGGTAGACCATGGTGTGGACATTTTCTGACCGCCTCTTTGAATCTTTCCCAAGCATCATATAATGATTCTCCAGGGAATTTGGTGAAGTTAGAAATCTCATTTCTTAATCTGGCGGTCCTTGCTGGAGGGAAAAATCTTTTCAGAAATTTCTTTGTCAAATCAGCCCAAGTAGTGATCGAGTCTGGAGGTTGGGAATTGTACCATGCCAAGGCTTTATCCCTAAGAGAAAAAGGGAAAAGCTGAAGTCGAATGACTTCGTTTCTTACATCATTAAGTTTGACAGTGTTGGTGTATTGAAGAAATTTGGCAAGGTGTTCATCTGGCGTCTCATTCGGATATCCTCCAAATTGATGTGACTCAATCATTTGAATCAGGGACGGTTTAAGCTCGAAATTGTTAGCCTCCACAGTGGGCATTCGTATGGCGGGATCTTGAATAATAGGCACTGTATAGTCTCGAATTGCCCTTGGAGCAGGAGCATGTTGCAGCTGGTTGTTGTTACCATTGTTTCCTTGATCTTCTGCCATTGCTTCTCTTCTTTGATTCCTCCTTCTCTGTTGATGCAAGGTTCTTTCAATTTCGGGATCTAAGGGTAGAATTTCAGAACTTCTACTTCTTCGCATAAAACCTGTAAAGAGAAAAGGAAAAAATTTCAAAGAAAATTTAAACCTAAACTACTAGCAAAGTTGAAGGTAGTCTAATATTAATAAGATCCCCGGCAACGGCGCCAGAAAACTTGATGTGCTATAATTAGTATTGAATTTTAAAGCATATTTCTAGCAAGCGTACTAGGCCTTCTATTGTAATATAACATTCAAGTGTCGATCCCATGAAGATCTATTAACTACTAGACAGTTATCAACTAATACTAATATCTAAGCAATTGATCTTTTCAAAATAATTAAACTAAATTATCTAATTAAATGTCTATATGAATGCAATGAGCTTTTGAAGAGAGGGATATGGTGGAACAATGTGGGAAGGAGCATAATCCACTTTAAACTATTACCAATCAATTTGAACTCATATTATAATAATAATTAGATTCATGAACATTCATATGAAATTTTCAAGATTTAAAAATAGAATTTAAAAACCTTTTAAACCATAAAATAATTCAATAACTTCAGCTAAATAAATTATTTGTGGAATCAAAATTATAATTATAAACCTTCCGATTCTATAATTGACTAATACTTTATATTAACATCTCCTAAATTCCTTAGTGAGAAATCAATATAAAACATTGCATTAATGTTTATGGACAATTTCTAAATTAGATTAAACTACGCCGCTTCCGCAATTGCAATTTAATCTAAATTCATGAATTCATATGAACCCTAATTTCCCTTCCGAGTTATCAGAATTCTTATACACCAAAGAATTGATGAATAATCAGAACTCAATATGAATATATCATGATTCTAACTATCTTATAATATGAATTCAAAGATCATTTTAGCATGTTTAAAGCTTCATCAACTTCCCACTAAAAGAATTTAGCTACACATGGATGATGATTCAAAAATCAGATAAGAAACAAATGAATTCATTATGATCACAATATTCAGATATTTGAATTGCATAGAAAGAATAAGAATAGATATCACCAATTCAAAATACCAAAGCTTCACTTGTAATTTCTTGAATAACTTCAAATATCTCTTCAAAATCTCTTCTAAATGCTTAATTCTAATCTATTCTAGAGCTACCTGGAATGTATTAGAGGATTGAAGGATTGGATGCTTCTGAAAGTGATGAGAAGACCCCCTATTTATAGGAAAAATTTCGTGCAAATCATTAAATGAAAATTGCTGTTTCACTTCCTACGCCGGCAGTTATGGATTCTACGCCGGCGGCTTACAGGCGGCTTATCTTCAAATTATCTTTTGCGTAGGTAGTGCACTGGCAGCCTTCAATATCAGTTACACTTGTAGGCCGCTTCTATGCCGGCGGCTTTGATGTAGATCTAGCCGGGTATGTGGTCAGAAATGAAGCGTTGGGTGATTTATAGCGAACGCCGTCCCAAAGCGGGGCTTTCACACCGGCGTGCTGCGTATTCAACAGATGTGTTGCTTCATTTTCTCCAAGCGTTTTATGTCTCTTTAGATCTTGGATGTACACTGCCTCAAAGCGGCGGCTTAGGTGCGGCTTATAATGTAACTCCTTCAAAGCTGGTGATGTTTCATTTTGAGCTGCCGGCCTTCATGTACGTGGCTTCTTCATCTTCTACAGGCAGCTTTGAGGTGGCTTTGAGGGTAGTTGAATCTTCTGCTAGGCAAAGCTGGCTGTACTGCAACGGCCTTGAGTTTTACGCCGTCTGAAAGCCGGCGGCTTTCAATGTTGAATTGCTGACCTTGACTTTCAATTTTTCCTATTTTTGATTCAAAGTCTTTTGTTTTGATATCTTTGTCCAAATTAAACCTAAAACATAAAATTCAATCAAACAAGTATCCATTCTAGCTCCCTTGATCATCAAGAATTGTATAAAATATGATCTTATCACCAAGCTCCTTTAAAGTCCAATACGCACGCCCTCAACATGTCCTCTAAGGTTTGAATAGTCCTTTCTGACTAACCATCTGTCTGTGGGTGATAAGCCGTACCAAATACCACTTTCGTTCCCAACGCCTGATGTAGACTCTTCCAAAATCTTCCAACAAACCTCGTGTCTCGGTCTGATGTAATGGATACCGACACTCCATGCAATCTCACAATTTTCATTGATGTACAACTGAGCTAACCGTTCCAACTTATACCTAGTCTTGATAGGTATAAATGAGCCGCTTTCATGAGACGATCCACGATAACCCAAATCGAATCAAACTTCTCTTTTGTCTTGGGTAAAGCGGAAACGAAATCCATCGTGATGTGTTCCTACTTCCATTGTGGTATTGGCAACGGTTTCAACTCTCCTACCGGTCTTCGTTGTTCAATATTTATCATTTGACGCGTGTGACACTTAGAGACGTATTCTGCAATTTCCTTTTTCATGTTATTCCACAAATACAATTTTTTCAAGTCCTGGTGCATCTTGTTCCCTCTCGGATGTATGGAATAACTAGAATAGTGTGCTTCCTTTAGCAGTTCTTTCTTTAAATCTCCTTGGATTGGCACACATAACCTTCCTTTGTACCGTAAAATACCTTCATCATCAATGTAAATTCTGGTGCTCGTCCATTTCCATTCTTCTTTTGATCTCCAATATACTCTGATCATCCGACTGACCCTTTTTAATTCTATCCACAAGAGTAGGTTGTATTCTTATATTAACCAAACGTTCACCCATTGTCTTGTGATTATCTCTAATTCAAATTTCCTCATTTCATCAATCAGATGATGCCGTTCTGTAGTAACTATAGCTTCCAAAATTCTCTACCTGCTTCTGCTCATGCATCTGCCACAACATTTGCTTTCCTGGGTGATACTGTATGTCAATGTCGTAGTCCTTAATTAATTCCAGCCACCTTCGCTGTCTCATATTCAACTCCCTCTGTGTGATATATATCGCGAGACTCTTGTGATTGTGATTCATTTGCATCTTTCACCATACAGATAATGTCTCCAAAGTTTCAAAGCGTGTACAACTGCCGCTAGCTCCAAGTCTATCATCCCACACATACTTCACTTCCTTTTGGAATCATTCTTATTAAAGGATTTAGAAACCTTGGAGAAATCCTTTATAAATCTCTTGTAATATCTTGCCGTTCTTAGGAACTTCTGATTTTTTGTTACATTCTTAGGAGTTGACCATTCCCTTATAACTTTCTCCTTTTTATGATTTACTGAAATTCCATTTCCATCCACAACATGTTCTAAGAGAAACACTGACTTCAAACAAAACTTATGCTTGGTGAACTTGGCATACTACTTTTCGTCGTGTAACGTTTTCAAAACTAATCTCAAATGTTCTTCAGGTTCTCTTTTAATCTTTGACTACATGAAAACATCATCAATATACACTATTACAACCGAATTCATTTACTCTTTAAAAACCCTTTTCATAAGATCCATAAATATAACTGGGGCATTTAAGATCGAAAGGCATAACCACGAATTCATAATGCCCGTATCTGTCCTGAAAACTATCTTTGAAAATATCGTTAGCTTAAATCCGCAGTTAGTGATATCCTGACCCAAATCGACCTTAGAAAATACTTGCACTCCTATCAGCTGATCAAACAAATCATCTATCTTAAGTAACAAGTACTTATTCATAACCGTTACCTGGTTTAACTCTTTATAATCTATACATAACCTCATGCTGCCATCTCCCTTTTCACAAACTCACTAGAACATCTCAAGATGATACAATTGGTTTAAAGAACTTCTTCTTAAGCAAGTCCTCCTACTGAACTTTTAATTCCTCCAATTCCGTCGGAGCCATACGATACAGTACTTTAGACTTAGATAAGGTATCTAACACTAGATCAATACAAAACTCTATCTCTTTTTCGAGTGGTAACCTTAGTAAATCTTCTGGAATTAAATCAAGATATTCTCTCACGATTTGTATCCTTGTAGGATCAGTCTTTAATTCATCTCCTATTGTTAAAACTATAAAACTGACTTTTCCTATTACTCATGTGTAAGCAACATTGAAGGTCCTTGCACTTCAAGCTTATGCACAAAATGATCTCCATCCGATAAACGAAATTGCACAACTAGATCCAAATACAACATTATGTTTCCTCAACCAGTCTACTCCTATCATATCCATTACTATAATATTCGTAGGTAAAATGTCACCTTCCATTTTTATATCCAAATTCCTTGCAAATCCAAGTCAACATTGCTCCATATCCTAAAGGTATCTATAAGCAAACTCTTCACTGCCTTCTCATAACAAAACAACAAACTTCTCAAAAATGCTTTGAAACTTACACCTGTATCACAATCCTAAGAAGCACTTGCCCTTCAGGCTCTTTTCATTCTTTTGGCTCGATATCCATATTGTCCACACTTGAAAAAAAGAATACCTAAGGAACAATTTTTTCTTTCCAAAACCTGTCAATGTCCAACCTTAACACTTGAAAAGTAGGCATTCTTAAGCCACTTGAAATCCTTGATATCAAACGTCCATAATATCTACTATATTTCTTTTTTTTTTTTTTTTTTTTACTTTGAACTGTTGATTTGTCTTGATAAAAGATCGACCTCTTCCCTATCTTAGTAATGATGCTAGATATCTTAAGTATAACCATCCAGAAGGATCTAAACACTATGGGACACAAGATATGATCTTACTAACATAAACAAACATATCTCCACAAAATAAAAGGGTAATCCAACTTAAGGATCAAAACTCTATAACTATAAGATGAAAATCACACTAATCTAAATAAAAACAAGAACCCTAATGTATTCTACCCCTCTCATCATTGCTCACCATCCTAAGGAGTCAAAACTTAAATCTAATAGATCATAACCTATTGCTCTTATACTAATTAAGCTGTAACGCCCTAACCTATTGGCATTACAACCCGCAACGTGTTCTCTCTTAATAGAACACACTAAGGCTATAATTTCCACAAACAATATGAATATCACCTGTATAACTCACAAGGTATAAATAAAAATATAGTCCTCAATAAAGAAAATCATATGATAAGAATATAATCCCTAATATCAACAAACTAGACATTGTTGATATAACTGCAGGTCAACAAGTCAAACCATGCCCTAAAACTGTCACCACATGAAAACTCCAAATATAACTTAAAATTCCAATAAACAAAATATAATTTAATCATTAAAGTATTCTCTGATCCATCCTATATTACCTATGACTATGCAACTAGTCATCAGCAGGGTAGTCAGGACCGCTAACGCCATCCCCATCCTCATAGATGATATCAAAACCCGAAAGATCATAAATCACATTATCATCACCTGCACCTGAAAATATAATGGAATAAGCGCCGAAACCCAGTACGATAATATCCAATCCAGTTCAAGCAAGATTATACACAAATAACATGTATAAATAAATGCAACTAAACTAAATGCATACAATAGTTTATTATCTATTTTAGTCCAGCAAAACAACACAGTTCAAAATCTAGTATACATAAATCCTGAGCCTTGAGTAACTCAGACTCTGCTATAAAAATATCCCACTGATTTGAAAATAGGTCATCATATATACATATATGGATGAGTGGGTACTCCCCAAACATCCCAATTCCTGAACACCTAATGTCACGCCCTAGCGGGTACCCTAAACGTAACAGCCCGCCGTACGCAATATTAAAACTTAAGAATGACTACCTCAGTCACTCGAAAGCTTTCAAATCGGTACAAGGCGTACATTCACAACAAAGGGAGACCGGTGGAGTAATGCATTTTAAGACATTGGCAGCGGAACATACAAAATAACACTCAATATATATCATTGAAATAAAAGTCTTACAGCTTCTAAGGGGCATTCCCCCGATAATTCATAATAACATGGTTCTAAATATAACATAACTAAAGCTAGAAGATTTTAGAAGAAATCTACTCTATAACTTCAAAATAGATTGCCTCCAAAAGCTTCTCAAAAATAAGGATTCTACCCGGAAAATCAAGGTGGTCTCGGGTGCAAAGGATAAACCTGCAATATCAAAAGTCTATAGGAGTATAAGCATGACTAGCTTAGTGAGATATTCCTTACGCAATAGTACTCATAACAACAATCAAACAAGTTTATTAATCAAGCATATGAATGCAACAACCATATGATCAAACATTACATACGACTATCCGGTTTCGTATGTTTGATGGATTTACCCCTCCATCGGTGGTTAGGGAATGCTTTGAATTGGGTCCCGAACAACCTCGTTTAAGTTTGCGCATGTCTTGGGGTTCCAACGAACCATACTACTAGTCCCCGGGCCTTCCATGCCCAAAGCGATCGATCCGGCTCGGCTACACCTAAAGGCCGTATTCTCCGTACGTCCTAACCCTCAAGATGTAGCTAGGCAGCTTACCTTTCCGGTCCCACGCTGATGAGTAGTAGCAAAACTTCGAAATGATATTCTAAGTGATATGCATGAGCAATTTATTATATGGGGATTTCAATAGGGCATTAAATCATTTAAAGCGATCAAACAATATTTGCACACATAACAATACATAAATGGAAACATTTATATTAATCACAAATCGGGTTCCGATATTCTTATCGTTCATTGATCGCACACAATGAATCACATACATAATTCTCATAATATCCCACATGCATATCAATTTTATCTTTCCTACATCTAGTGCTCTATTCTACAAGCACATGCGCGAATACATAAGCGTAAAGGAAACTCACTCGTCCATAGCGCTCTAGGAGTCGAAGTAATCCTCGGGGAAGACAAGATCGTGATCCTCGACACCTAAACAAAAAGAAATACCCAACATGAGTATTTCATCCAAGATCTATTCAAGTTCTATACTTCTATCTTAAAGAATTCGTAAAATCGTATGGAATGGAAATCCCAACTTAAAATGGCCATGACTTGCTCATTTTAACTCGGAATTTCGCATATTATATACCGATTTCTACCTACTCGAAAAGATCTATCTATTTCTAAGGTTATTTTTATCAAAAGAAGTTATTTGGGTCTCGGAAGAGCAGCGTACAGATTTGATACGAATTTTCCAAACTTCAAAACTAGAGTTTTCAAACATTTCTTCACTCAAGGGCTTTTGTACAAAAGTATAGATATATTGCATGGTTGAAAAATCCCTTGAATACACATATATACTCAAACCATAAGCATGAATTTAGTGGTGTTGTCTCAACAATGTTCTAGTACAATATGTTTTGAAAGTGAGATAAGCTTAATTTTTGTAAAGAAATTAGTTTTGTTAAGAAAATTTCTTATTTTACTAAAAGTAAGCATCTCTTTCTTTTAACTCCATTTCTTAAATAAATGTAGATTTAATCTCTTCTAAATTTCTACTACCTTCTTTCTAATGTTTTGGAAAACATAATCTTTCTAAACGGTTATATCCACTTTTAAAAGAAATTATCATATAAGTAAATTTTGAAAAACTTATCTTAGACTTTAGTGTTGGTGGAAAACTTTGACAATTGAATTTTAAGAGATCCTTTCTAAAGAAACTTCCTTATTTCTTTGAAAATAGAATTTATAATGACTTTACTTTATGTATTTCTTGGTGAAAACCACATATTATTCCTAAAACTTGAGCTAGCTTATCTAACTTTAGAAGAATATTTGTTTAAGATAAATTTCAAACCTTTAAGGAAAATAACTTCTTATGTGACAAAGTTTATATTTAAAAAAAAGAGTTCTTATTCTTACTTTAAAACAACTCATTCCTATTATGATTGAGACAATAACAATATATTCATGTATGAATGAGAATATGTAACAACATAAATAAATAAGAGCATAAAAGTAAAGTTAAGTATTGGGAACATGGTTGTCAAACTCGAGTTTCTACGTAGAATCGTTAAGGGGTTCGTAGAATCGGAACGTAAAATCGAAACGTAGAATCATAAGATTCTACAACTAATGTAAATTTACTTACAAAAACTATTGATGTACTTACTGAAATAATAAAACTTTAAATAAATTATGAAAGTAAAGAATTTAGTATTAAATTAATTATGTACAACCAAAATTTAAGTTTTATCAATCATAATTCACATACTGTCATTAATATATTTACTACAATTTTATAATTAAAATAATTATTTTTATTTAATAATGATTCATAATCTATAATTATTAAGATGTATTGCAAATCATTTAAATATCATGTGTGAGTAGTTTGTTTTGTGTAGTAATGAATATTTTCATGTTCACTATATATTTGCACAAAAAATCATTATATTTATGGCAAATATTTTATAGATAGAAAATTATTAAAAAAGGGAAAAACATAGCACTGTATATATTAGTTTAATTTTCATTCAAAATGTTTAAAATATATCATAGTATATAACCTAAAAGAAAATAACTCTCTAAAAAATACAAAAAAAGGAAATAAAGGAAAAAAATATTAAAAAACTAAAATTAAGTTAGATTAAGATAAATATCAAGAACTAACCCCAAAAACCCTAAATTTAAATATATTAAATTGATTGCATTTTTAAAGTTCAAATAGAAAAAAAAAGTGTAAAATTACAACTTTAAGATTTTAATACGATTCTACTTACGATTCTACTACCGATTCTACCACCGATTCTACCGTTTCTACTCACGATTCTACGATTCTACTAACGAGTTTACTCAAAAAACGATTTTGAATGCGAGTTGAATCAAAATATCATCATCAACTCGTAAACTCGTAGAAACGTACGAGTAGACTCGCGAGTTTGACAACCATGATTGGGAACCTTAGCTTCATCAAGGTATCCCGGGACTAATAATAGACTAGTCCTCAAAAGAAAAGAAAAGCAAGGAGATGAAATTGTTTTGACTTGATATGGACAAGTCTAAGACTAGAAAGACTAGTCTTAAAATTGCATAAAACAAGTAAATAAATAAATTGCAAGACTTGAAACTAAATAAATAACAAGTGAGCTTATATGCTCTAAATAAACATATATATATATATATATATATAGATAATACAAATAATAACAATATCAACATAATAGTAACATAAAGAAAATAAGAACATGAACAAAAACAAAACATGAATAAGAAAGGAACATGATGAGAGAATATGAGAAACTTTTACCTAAGGTTTATGTGGTGGTTGAAGAAGAAAGGAATGGGTTGTAGTATTATGTGGGAATGGATTTTCTAAGGAAAAGAGAGAACTTGAGAGAGATGTTGGGAGAGGAATTTTGTGGAGTGATTTTGAGAGAGTTTTAGTATGAATTTTTGTTGTGTGAAAGAATGGAAGAGGAAGGGGGTATTTATAGATTTTTGGAGTGGAAATTAGATGTATTTAAATAAAATGGAAAAGAAAATAAAATGAGATGGTGGAAGAGAGAGGGGGCGCCGGTTTTGACTTGTAGGGGGGAGAAAATTGATTTGTTTTGTTTGTTTTGTATTAAAAGAATTAATGTGTAAGGTATGATGTGATTAAAGTTGTATGGGGAAGGTAAATTGTAAGGTATAGGTATGGTAGAGTGTAAGAATAGAGTGTAAGAAAAAGTAGAGATAGGTGAATAGTAATGAATAGTAGAAAAGTACTATGAATAGTAGAAAAGTACTATGAATAGTAGACTAGACAATTAAAATACCGGCAGTAAAGAAAATACACGTAAAAGGCCTATATCTGTTATTTTTAGATACCGAAAAATTCTAAAACTGATATTTTTGAAAACCTTATATTTTTACGAGTCTATTGGTGTTGTCGGAATATTTTTGCTATCCGGTGCTCCGAGGCATGGTTTTTGAAAACTGATCCCGATCGGATCCGAAGGACACTAGAAAAATTCGAATCTGATATTTTTAGGCTTTCCTATATTATTACGAACCATATTCCGCAATTATTTCAATTTCGTTTTCTAGGGTTTAAGAACACGGGATTGCCGGATCTAGATTCACTAGACTAATCATAGAACTAGGTTAATTTTAGGGTTTCGTTTCAACTTCCGGTTCTTAGGGTTTGCTAATATTATCGAAAAATCTAGGGGCTTACACCTAAATTCTACCGGAATCATTTCTTAGTACAAGTCCACTCGGGACAACCTCACACTAAGATCATCAGGGTGCGTCACCAGTATCACTGTCTGCCAGGTCTCTACTGGTCAAAGCCAACCACAACCAGACAGACAATTATTAAGCCGAATATTTATTAAGTTCATTATGCAATTCTGTTCCTACATCCATTCACAAAAATTCTAATCTACAAGCACATACATCAAGCAATGGTTTGGTCGTGCCTTTCTAAATTTCAGGAATTCAAATCAAATCCTCAGAATTTGATACCAACAACACAAAGTCAACCCAAGCTACACCAACTCCTATATCCACATCAACAGTTTCACAAACTTCAAACGTCCTGTTACAATATATATATATATATATATATCAACAGACATGATCGCAATATCTTAACAAACATGAATTCTCCAAAAATCCTAACCTGAAAAGAAATCTTCGTTATCTGCATTGTCTATTTTGATCAATCTCCAAAATTATCTTGAAGAATAATAAGGAACCACAGTAAACTCTACAATCATCAATTATTTTCATCAAAAGCCTAATTCACAATATATTAAGATTGTTTAGATCGTATTTTGTTGGAATCCATAATAAAAGAGATTTACTTATTATTTTGATTTGCTAAAACCCGTCTCGCATTCACCAATTTACTGATCTCACACGTGCTAGGGTTTATCTCCAAAATCCTTCATATAAAAATTTAACCAAACCCTAAGAAACTTGTATAAATTGTAAAGAATCCTAATGAAAAGATTAAGATTACTTACTTTGGATCAGAAAATAAAAGATTAAGATTACTTACTTTGGATCAGAAAATATTCTCTCGATGATTTTCTAAGCATATATCTCCAAGAACTCTCCAAAAATCTCTCTCACGAAGGAGAAATATTATAAAGAAAAATTCTGTCGAAAATGATTTTCATGTCTCGTATTTATAAAAATTTGGTCATACGTCGGCCCTACACCGGCGGCGTACCTGCAGATCTGGCTTGCTTACACCATACGCTATCAAACTTATATGAACGCGGTAGCTTTCGTCGAGGCTTTGGTTTCCCATAATTCAATTCTTTCTTCCTACGCCGGAAAATCCTTGACCTACGCCGACGGCTTTTCATGCCGGTGTTGGGAAGAAACCCTAGTAAATGCGGGCAGCTTTTCTCCTAGCGTTAACAAAAATGCTACTGTTCCCATCCTACACTGTCTGTACGCCGACGGTGTAGATTCTCCAAGAGGCGGCGTACAATGTATTACAGAGTAGGCTGGCAATTTTAAGTCCTAGGCCGGCGGCGTTCTTCACCAGAGATGCCGACTTTTATTGCAGAAATTAAGAAAATAATCCAATTGATGCCAATCTTGTTTTAACACGAAATTGATCAAACTTAACCTATTTTTAACATCAACATAAAAGGCATATTAGAATCTAGTGGCTTGTGAACACTTACGACTTAAAATTATTTAGTATATTACAATTTGTCTTCTGAAGTATTGTATGATAGAGTGATGAGTGTAAATACTCCTTTTGGTGTGCAATCCAAAGAGCCATGTGTATGTAGGAATGTTGATGTTGTGATTTCTGATGAAAGCATGCCAATAGAGATGTTAGTTCTGCCTTTAATCGATTTTGATGTTATTCTTGGAATGAATTGGTTAAATCTTTACAAGGCTATGATAGAATGTAATAAAGCAGAAGTAAGTTTTGAGTTGGAGGGTAGAAGACTGCTTCATGTATTGGAAAGAAGGAGACCGAGGAGTATGTATTCTATGGAATTGTTGGAGAAGGATATGAGAACTACAATGAGTAGTGAAGAACTCCGAGTTGATATGGTGCCAGTAGTAAGGGAATTTATTGATGTTTTTCCTTATGAATTACCCAGTTTGCCACCAGATAGGGAGATTGATTTTGGGATTGATTTGATACCGGGGACTACATCTATTTCTAAAGCTCCATATCGTATGGCTCCGGCCGAGTTGAAAGAATTGAAAAGCCAGTTTGAGGAATTACACACTTAGGGTTTATTCATCCAAGTATTTCTCCTTGGGGTGCTCCGGTATTATTTGTTAAGAAGAAAGATGGAAGTCTAAGAATGTGTATAGACTATAGAGAATTAAATCAAGTGACAATCAAGAACAAGTATCCACCTCCTCGAATTGATGATTTATTTGATCAGCTGAGAGATGCTGCATTATTTTCGAAGATAGATTTGAGATCCAAATACCATCAACTCAAGATTAAGCAACAAGATATATCCAAGACTGCTTTCAGAACAAGATATGGACATTTTGAGTTTATGGTTATGCCTTTCGGTTTAACAAATGAACCTACAGCTTTTATGGATTTGATGAATAGGGTATTCAAGGATTATCTGGATCAGTTTGTAATAGTCTTCATTGATGATATATTGGTGTATTCAAAGAATGTGGAAGAACATGAGAAACATTTGAGACTTGTTTTACAAAGATTGAGAGAGAGGAATGTAAGCCCCGGAAAATTTCAATAAATTATTTCAAGATGAACTTCGAAAATAAACCCTAAAAATCACTCCAAATTAAAACCGAATTTCAACTAGTCCAAAAACACGAGCGAATCCAGAAATTTCCAAAGCTTGAGAAAAATAAGAATCCTTAAAAATAAAATAAGAACTCAACATATTTCAATTCCAAAACCACTACGTACGACAAACTTATACGTAACCTCGACTTATAAAAATGGGTATATAGAACCCCAAAATCAAATTATTAAAAAGCAATAACGATTGACTTTCGAAAATATAACTGAATTCAAGAATTCCGAAAACATTAAGAGATATTAAATACTTACAAAAATAAAATTTAAAATAAATTTCTCAAATTAAATATGTTGTATAAACATAAATATCAGTTTCCAAATTGGCAAAGGTCTAAACCGGAAAATCACTCGGAAACCCTAATCGGAATACAATAGCGTAAGTCGGCAATCTAGCGCCCCTAACCCTAGAGGCCGAGATGTAGTTTAAATATGTAGAATAGCTCATAGTAATATGAGTTGTTTAAAATATCAGATTGGTAAATTTTTGACATATTCGAACCGTTCGGATACAGACTTCGAAAAGCGTGTCCCGGGGCTCGAGACATCAAAAATATACCAATAGTACCGTTAGACTCGTAATTTCATAAGATTTCTAAATATATCAGTTATATAATTTTTTCGGGTTATAAAAGTTACAGTTATAACCTTTTTATCGTATTTCCATTATTACGGGTAGTTGATTAGTCTTTTGCACTATTCATTTTTATTTTATTACAAAATTTTATTATTCTTATAAAGTCTTATATTTTTAGATAAATATTTTATATGTTATAGAAAATTTTGTTTTTCTAAAATTTAGTTCATTTCGGGTTTTTATGGGATCAGATTCTGTTTAAGATCCGATACTAAAAATAAATAAATTAATTTAATAATTAAAAAAATATTTATATTTTCATATAATAATTTTTTAGAATTTTTTGGGTTATAAAAATATTATTTATAGCCCATAATCGCGTATTTTGATCATACGGTAACATATTTGTTAAATACTAAAATAATTCAAATAATTATTTAAATTTAATTATGAAAAATCTGCTACAAATATTTGGAATAAATTTTCTAATTTTATTTTATTAATAAAGTACTTTAAACCCAACCTTCAAGTATACCTTACACATATCACTTCATTTTCACTTCAATCTTTCTACACATAATCCCACAATTCATGGCAGATTTTTGACCATCTTTGCTGCCATTGTCCTTTTATTTAATCATAATTTGAATAAAATAATTTTTCTACTCCTTCTTAAAGAAGCTACACATACACATTTATTACACAATTAATTTCAAGTCAAAATTCAAACAAAACCCTCTCTCTCCTCTCTTTAGAATTCACGTGCAGCACACAAAATTGGCTGCCTTTGTTTTATTTTTTTTCCCTTTCATTTAATATAATTCCATCTCCATTTAATGCCTCTTTATTATTTCCTTTCATTTCCTTTTTTGAAATCCTCTCTCTTTTCCTCTCTTTTTCCTCTCTTTCTTTCTTCTTCTTGTTCATATTTCTTCAATAAACAAGCTGCCCCCTTCTTCTTCCATGGCTTCCATACTTCATTTTTAAAGATTTCTAAGCAAATCTTCTTCCCAAAGCTCCATAGGTGATATAGGTAAAGTGTAATGAAGTTTTCATGCATCAAATGAACTTCCATAAGCTTAAAAGCTTAGGATGATGATGCCAAAATTGAAATCTTTCTCTTCTCCATTTTTATTATCTTGTATTTTAATTTTTTCTTCTTTAAAGTTGATATATTTTGTAGATCTAATTTTTTTGTAACTTTGATTTTCTTTATGCCATAGATCTTGTTATTTTAAGTTGTTATATTTATTATTTCTTATGATTTAGGCATAGATCCATCATCCACATGTGTTCATGCATTTAAAACTAGTTTAGAAAACTAGATCTAGAGTTTTGAGTTCATAGAATGCTTTAGACTTTGTTTTATGTTTACGAACAACTTGCTTTAGCATGATGATGGTAGAAAAATTGTAAGAAACTCAAGATCTATTTTATTTTCAACAAAAACAACTTTTGAAAATTCGGATGAAAATGGAACCATATTTAGAAAAGTGGTTTTTCAACTTCAAAATGTATATTTTTCATTTAAAATGAAGGGCTTAGGGTATAGATACCATAAATGAAAGATTTTGGCAAGTGAAGTTTAGATCCATGATGTTTATAGCTTATTACCATGCATTTGTTTTATGTTTATGTTCATATTAAGTATAGATGTTAGTTATGAACTCAAACAAAATTGTGAAATTCGTATTTTGGCAAGACCCATATTTAAAAACTACTTTTTAAGTGTCAAAATGTAATTTTTACATAAGAAAATGAAGGCTTAATATATATATTTATATAGCATCAAGACTTCATTTTATATGGTTCAAAGATGATTTTCAAAACAAAGTTCTATTCTCGGATTTTGGCCAAGGCCTAGTGCAAAAACATGTTTTCCAACTCAAAAATAAAGTTTTATTCAAGAAATGAAGGGCTTTTAAGATATGATATGTAAGGAATGGATTTTCATAAGTTTAGATAGGTTTTATCAAAAGATATGTCCAAAAATGAATTTTGTAAATTCGGATCCCAACCAAGACCAATTTTTAAAACCCATTTGTCAACATCAAAACTCATGTTTTATGTGAAAAATGAAGTATATAGGTAATAGGTCATTAAGTAGTGATTTTTATAAGTTAAATGAGTTTTGATGAGATTAATGTATAAAATAAGAAATAGAATCAAGATGAGAAAATTTTGAGTTAGTAACCAATTTGTGAAATTCGTAATTTTGAGTGAAGGCCATAAGAACACCTATTATCCAAGTTCAAAATGAAAGTTTTATGTATTAAATGAAGTCCTTAAGTAATAGGTATCATAAGGTCTTAAATTTTAATACATTAAACAAGTTTTCCCCAAATGAATCATTTAAAAAAAGTGGATTTTCTAAAATTCGGATTTTTGAGTAAATCATATTAGAAAACATATTTACAAAGTGTAAATAGGAATTTTTATGTAGAAATGAAGGTCATAAGTAGCATATATAATGAAGACTCAATTTTGACAAAATAATATATTTTTCTTAAGTAACAAATCCAAAACAAATGGAAATGATAAAAGTTAGAAAACTAGATTTTTCATAAGTAAGTTGTCATTATGGTCTTGCAAAATAAAAGTTATAAAATTTCCTTTTAGTAAAATCATCAAGATCATGCATGCAATAGGCTCATCTCATGTCATTCATGTTAGGAAATCACTCATATTGCATTTAGTTAAGTTATATAGTAGGAACATTTCAAACATTTACAAAACTATTTTTCGGAAATTGAAATTGTTGCTGACCTAATCTGATCTGAACTTTTCGAAGCTTCAAAGTTTTCAAAACTTGAAAATAATATTAGAATTAGATAGATCTTTCGAAGTAGATAGAAATCGATATATAATTTGCGAGATTCCGAGTTAAAATGACCAAGTTATGGCCGTTTTAAGTCGGAATTCCTGCTTAGGACGATAATTACGAATTTGATAGTTCGTATGAAATTGTTTGGATTAGTTTGAGTTGAAATACTTATTAAAGTATTTCTTCCTTTTTAGGAGATCCGAAATCGACGATTCCTTAACACCGGATTACTATTACTAGAAGACCGGTGATCCAATGGCCGAGTGAGTTTTCTCCTTGTTTTGTTACCTTGATTGTGATTGTAGCTAGTTGCATTAGAATTATAGGAACAAGATAAAAATCGATATGAATGGGGATGGGATATATGATGAGACTGTGATGAATGTATGCAAAGAATACTAAAGCATATCGAAACCACGATTTGATTGGATAACTGCACCGTTCATATTATTCCTGTTATATGTATGATATTGGTTGGTCACTCTAAGGAATGTATAAATATTTTTTTCCTAAACAAAAACTTAAATTGGTCATGCATCGCATTGGACATATTACATTTGGTAGCATGCTACTCCTACGCAGGTCAATCGGTATGGTCCGTGGATGACTCGTTTAGATAACGAACCCGGTGCCATAGCTCATTCAGGGGTACTAAGGCGCATGTGGATGCATCCTTGGATGAGCCTAGCCGAGTCGAGTGCTAAGAGCCGAGGGCTTGGGGACTAGATGCGGTCGTGTAGACTCAATACCATTCCTAACCCAAGATGCGGAGGGCATAAATCCATTCTGTGTGTAGGTTCCGGATACCCATACATAATTGCTTGCTCACGTGTTTGTTCATGCATAGCATATGATTGATTATAACTTGATTGTTATGGTACAGAACTAGGGAAATCCTCATTAAGCTAGTGTAGCTTATACCCCAATAGTTGTTTAAATGAACAGGTTATCTCAAGAATGCAAAGTGGGGACTGAGATGGTTGAAGCCGAGAATGGCTTCGGGATTCCGACAAGAAATGAGGATGTTGAAGTTATCAGCTAGTTGTATGGATTGTCTTGTAATAGTTATGTAGGGAAGTCTGTGGATGAATGTAATTGGAGTTAAACGATTTGTATTATGAAGTATAGTGTTTTGTATTTGAAGAATAGTAAATTGTATTTCCTTTACATTGTTACTCAATTGTATCGACATAAAATGTATCATTTCGATGTGTTTCCTTTATGTGTTAGACGCCTTGTACATAGTGTCGAGCCTGGATTTTTCCACTATCTGGTTCATTTCTCCTAACCCGATTCACATTAAACCCGAACCCATTTAACATGAATCCTCGACTAGGGGTTAAAAGAAATTTTAATTTTTAAAAACTTTTTAGAGTCGCCACCTGATATAAATCGGGAAAAAATAAAAGCTAGGATCAATGGGTCGGTTGATCCTAACTTAGCTACTAGTCTGCGAAAATTTGATTTAAAAACCAAACTTTTAAAACCAGATATCATGGATTCGGGGGCTAACCTATTAAAACCAAATGGTTACCACTTTCGGAATTTTAAATTTATAATTTATCCTTTTCATGCTAAAAAATTCAAATAAAAATATTTACAAATCACATTATTCATTTTTTTTATTTTTATGTGCTTTTATTCGTTTTTATTCTTTAAAAAATTAACCAAAATGGTAAACAAAAAATATTTTTTCATTTTTTATTGTCGCCCCGGAGGTGCCTACGTACTCGCTAATCGAGATCAGACAAAACGTAGTTCTTTTAAAAAAAAAGAACTTAATTTGTTGATCAATTTTATATTTTTGAGCTATTCTCACTTTAAGTTCATTAAATTTTGAATTTTTATGAAAATCATTTTTTTTATGATCCTATGATCTAATCAATTGATTTTTTATTTTATGAAAATAAATTTTTCTAAGTCCAAAAATCTTTTTTTTTTTTTTGTTTTGGAAAATCCAATTTTATCATTTTTATTTATTTTGTTTATTTATTATTATTATTTATTTTTTTTAATCATCACATAAATTCACAACATATTCAGAATATTTTACAATATATTAAAATTATTTTTCATGCATTAAATATGCATTTCTAAGGCAATTTATGTATAAATACATATTAAAATATTCAAAAAATATCAAAAAATAAATTTATATAAAAAATAATTATTTTGATTTTTCTGGATTTTTCTAAATTTTTTATGAATTTTTATGAATTTTTTTACTAATTTTTAATATTTTCCGAAATTAATTATATAATAAAATAATACGGATTAACCTAGACCGTTGGATGAAGCGGACGAGATCTGGAGCGTCGATCGCGTTGACTGATCCTGATCGTCTGATGGGATTGACCAAATCTGGGGCGTTGATCAAGATGATTAAATTTGAGCCGTCTGATTTGCTTGATTGAATCTGAGCCGCTGATCTGTTTGATGAAATATGGGCCGTCTGATCTGCTTGATCAAATCTGAGCCGTCTGATCTGCTTGATCAAATATGGACCGTCCAATCTGCTTGATTGAATTTGAGCCGCTGATCTGCTTGATTGAATCCGAGCCGCTGATCTGCTTGATCAAATCTGGATCGTCTGATCTGCTTGATTGAATCTGGGCCGTCTGATCTGTTTGACCGTTGACCGATGACCGATCGGGTTGGATTCGGATCTTCGGGTCGGATCTCGGAGTTCCGGCGGGTGAAGAAGACGATTACGCGATCTTTCGGGCGGATTCCGGCGGCTCCGGTGGTCCTCGGTGGCTGGGAGTTTGTCAGCCCGACTCCTGGTGCGACGGCGGTGCTCCTGGTGGTGGTGGCGTGCACTCAAAACGGCGGCAAGGGGCGGCTCCGGTGGTGATCGTACGGCGGCGTTGATGAAAAAAATTAAAAAAATTTGCAGAGATTAATTTAATCAAATCTAAGCACACCAAAACATCAAAATGAAGTTTCTAATACTCCTAAAACACTCAATTTGATCCAAATCTGATCAAATCACTTCGAATTTGAAAAATTCGAATCCTACATCTTAAATTCGAAAATTTCGAATTGATATTGTTGTGTGTGTGTTTCTTCAAAATTGACTTGTGCCTTTTGATCCTAGGACCCCCTATTTATAGGTTGCAAGCTCAATTTTACGTTTCGAACAGTTTCGAAAACTAATCGATTTTTGCCTCTTTATTTTACACGAATTTAATTCGAAAATTCGTGATTAATTTGTTTCCAACTGATGAATTGATGATTAATCCTTCATATTCTTCATCAAATAATTCAATGTGGGTAGATTAATTGTTCAATTTCATCAATTCTTGTAACTTCTCATTTATGTGCAATTGAATGTTTCACAAATTGCATTTTTTTCAATTTTTTTTAGCACGAATTTTGTGACTTTTGGGTTGTTTTTACACATGAATTGTGCACTAATCTTTCATATTCCATAACTACTTTGCAATGGCATCATCAATTTCAACAATGAATGATGTTTTGTCGGTTAAAAACTGATGCAAAGTAATGCAAAAAGTCACTTTGAAAAGGCAAAAAATTAGATGATAACAAGGCAAAAATTTGCCTTTGCTAGGGTTTGAACCTGTGTCCTTGAGCTTGAGTGTGTGTTTGGGTCAATGTATTTAACCAACAGGCCATTTAGCCTGTGCCTTGATCACTTAGCCAACTTCATCAATACTTAATTAAGGCATTTGGAAAAATGAGTTTAATTAAACAAAATTAAATATTCTGTTTAATTTTATAAATTTAAGCCTTAATTAATTGGGCAAAAATTGGGTGTCTACAGCTGCCCCTCTTTGTGGTAAAGTTTGAATAAAACTTTTGCCACAAAGACAAAAAGATAACCAATTTTTGCTTATTTTCTCCTTCCAAATTTTATTTTCAACAAAGAGGTTTTTATCTTGTGCTAAACCATCTGTCGAGTTTAGACTTTGAGATTTGCTAGGTCAACTGTCGGACCTAGACTTAGAAAACTGATAGACCATCTGTCGGGTCTAGATTTTGAAAAATGATAGGCCATCTGTCGGGCCTAGATTTTGAGAATGATAGGCCATCTGTTGGGCCTAGATTCGCTAGGTCAACTGTCGGACCTAGACTTAGAAAACTGATAGACCATCTGTCGGGTTTAGATTTTGAAAAATGATAGGCCATCTGTCGGGACTAGATTTGCTAGGTCAACTGTCGGACCTAGACTTAGAAAACTAATAGACCATCTGTCGGGTCTAGATTTTGAAAAATGATAGGCCATCTGTCGGGCCTAGATTCGCTAGGTCAACTGTCGGACCTAGACTTAGAAAACTGATAGACCATTTGTCGGGTCTAGATTTTGAGATTTGCTAGGTCAACTGTCGGACCTAGACTTAGAAAAATGATCGACCATCTGTCGGGTCTAGATTTTGAGATTTGCTAGGTCAACTGTCGGACCTAGACTTAGAAAAATGATAGACCATCTGTCGGGTCTAGATTTTGAGATTTGCTAGATCAACTGTCGGACCTAGACTTAGAAAACTGATAGACCATCTGTCGGGTCTAGATTTTGAGATTTGCTAGATCAACTGTCGGACCTAGACTTAGAAAACTGATAGACCATCTGTCGGGTCTAGATTTTGAGATTTGCTAGATCAACTACCGGACCTAGACTTAGAAAACTGATAGACCATCTGTCGGGTCTAGATTTTGAGATTTGCTAGATCAATTGCCGGACCTAGACTTAGAAAACTGATAGACCATCTGTTGGGTCTAGATTTTGAGATTTGCTAGATCAACTGTCGGACCTAGACTTAGAAAACTGATAGACCATCTGTCGGGTCTAGATTTTGGAATACGATAGGCCATCTGTTGGGCCTAGACTGATAGACCGTCTGTCGAGTCTAGGTTTTAAAAAAATGATAGGCCATCTGTCGAGCCTAGACTGATAGACCATCTGTCGGGTCTAGAAAAATGATAGGCCATCTGTCGGGCCTAGATGGATAGACCGTCTGTCGGGTCTAGATTTAGAAAAACGATAGGCCATCTGTCGGGCCTAGATGGATAGACCTTCTGTCGGGTCTAGATTTAGAAAAATGATAGGCCATCTGTCGGACCTATGGGCTTTAATTTGGTCATTTGGTCTTGGTCACCATCTGGAAAGGATGGATTTCTGAATTCTGTTGAATTTGGTCACCATCTCAAAAGGATGGATTTTGTGTTTAGTCACCATCTCAAAAGGATGGATTTTGTGTTTGGTCACCATCTCAAAAGGATGGATTTTGTGTTTGGTCAGTACTAGACTATCTGTTGAGTCTAGACTGAGGGGTACTTGTGAATTTTTAGTCCACTGGGAGTTTTTTTTTTTTGGAAGACTCGAATAGGCTTCAAACTTTTTCTTTTTTGGGAGACTTGGATGGGCTTCAAGCATTTTTTGAAAACTTGCTTTGAAAACTTGGATGGACTTCAAGTTTTTCTTTCTCTTTTTTTTTTTTTTTTTTGGAAGACTTGGTTTGAAAACTTGGATGGGCTTCAAGTTTTTCTTTTTTTGGAAAACTTGGTTTGAAAACTTGGATGGGCTTCAAGTTTTTCTTTCTCTTTTTTTTTTTTTTGAAGACTTGGTTTGAAAACTTGGATGGGCTTCAAGTTTTTCTTTTTTGGAAAACTTGGTTTGAACGTACTCTATGAACTGGTTTGGTTTTAACATTAGTGCGCTTCTCGAGCTGACACTCGACTTGTTAAGGCGCTCCTTGAGCTGGCCTAAAACTTACAACTTGACAAGGCAGCACAACACTTCCTTGAGTTGGCGATTCTCAATTTGAAGAATAGGATGAAGCTCCTTTGAGATACGATCCTAAAGATTGAAAAAAAAAAGGACAACGCTCCCTTGAGCAGACTATCCTGATGCTGAAGAAATAGGATGATGCTCCTTTGGGCATATAATCCTAAAGATTGAAAGGTAGGATGACGCTCCTTTGAGCGGGTGACCCTAATACTTAAACAGACAGGATGACGTTTTTTGAGCAATCGATCCTAAAACTTAAACAAATAGGATGACGCTCCTTTGAGCAGGTGATCCTAAACACAAACTTGAAAATCAAGTTTTGAAAACCGTAGCCTGAATTTTTTTTTTTTTTGGCTAATTTTTTAATGTGGGAAATTCTTCCCCTTTTTTCATTGAAAATTTTTAAGAAAACCTTTGAGAATTTTTTTCTTTTAAAAACCAAAACCTTATGCCCCTTTTTTTTTTTTTTGCAAAGTTTTTTTTTATTCTTTTATTTTAAAAATTTAAACCAAAGGCAATTTTTTTTACTTTTAATGAAGAAAACTTATTTTCTCTTTTTTTTTATTTTTTTATTACTTTTCAGATATTTGGAAAAAACTTTTTTTATTTTTATTTTTTTTGGAAGAAATTCCTTCTTTTCTTGGACCTTTTAAAGGTAAAAAGTTTCCTTTTTTTTTTTTTTGAATTCCAACTTTTTTTTTGAAAGTTACCAACAGGTAAAAATAATCATAAATAGGGTTTGCCCCATTGATCACTCATTTTTTTTTTCAGCCTAAGGCTTCACTATTAACCACCTAAGGTCTTTTATTGAAAAATTTTAATCATTGGGGGCAAAGTTTTTCTTTTAGGACATTAATTTGAAAATTGGGGCATTGTTTCCAACTTTGGGGCAATTAATTCCTAACCCTGAGGCAGACTTCTTTCAAATTGGGGCAAATGATTTCATGCCCCTGGGATGATTCTTACACCAAGGTTGGTTATCTTATTTTAAGTTACCTAATCAAAGAGGACTTCCTTACACTCTCTTAGGCTTATTTTCACACATTTGACTCGGATTCCAAAAATTATGGTCCGGCTTGCAAGTGACACACTTTGGTCAATCTATTAGGTCTTTTTTGGACTGTAATGTGGGCTTTTGGTTGTTGGCTTTAATCAAAAAGAGATATTTCATAAAGGCTTTTTTTTTTTTTCAACACATCCCGGGTTTACAAGTCAAGAACCCTTAAGGAAAACTTGAATATGCACTTATTCCTAGTTTCAAGAGCATTAATAAATCAACTCCTTTGATCCAAAGAGTCTCTAAAGGGTGGAATTGTGGATGGGCCCATAATATAGATTTTGGACCTTGTGTTTTGATGGGCTTTGAACTTTGAGCATGTGCCCCCAGTGTTTGGGTATGATCACCTTGTGTGATTGTCTTCCATCAGGGTGGAATTGTGGGTGGGTCCATGATATAATTTTGGACCTTGTGTTTTGATGGGCTTTGAACTTTGAGCATGTGCCCCAGTGTTTGGGTATGATCACCTTGTGTGATTGTCTTCCATCAGGGTGGAATTGTGGGTGGGTCCATGATATAAATTTTGGACCTTGTGTTTTGATGGGCCTTGAGCTTTAAGCATATGCTTCTAACTTCTTGGTTTAATCACCTTGCTTGGCTATTCTTCATTTTTTTTTTTTGGCACTTTATTCATGCATCCCTTTTTTCTTCTTCTTTTGCAAGGTGATTTGTATTTTTTCCATTGGATGGCTTATAGCTCAAAGTATATGGATTGTGTATGGTTTGGGATAGAAACTCTTCTTCCTTTCAAAGGAAATGATTTATTTATGTCAATTGACTACTCTTGAATTGATGCAACTAGGGCAAGTGCATATAAGTTAATCCTTTTTCTCCTTGATAATGACCCTGACCTCCAAATTGCCCCGTTGTGGGGTACCCTAATGTAGGGTGGTTCTTGACAGGGCTTAATTTTAAAAAATTCTTCCTTAATAGGCTCAAATGGGTTAACAAAGGATAATGTGTTTAGGACTTTGAAATGAATGCCTAATGTCACTTTGACCTATGTATCAAATTCAAACTAGACCTCCTTTAAGGAATGAGTCCATTTTATCTCTCACAATTCACTCCACTCTTAGTGTGTAGGGTTGTGTTTGGGATTAAGTTTGCCTCTTTTCATTCTAGGCCACTATTTAATGAGAATTTTTGGGTTTTCAATCATCCATTTTTTATTGCCTCAGGATATATAACTAAATGCCCCATTTGGATTTATCAAATGCCCCTAATCGGTAAAGTCCTTTTGGTTGCCCCTAGTTTTGATTTCATTTGCCTTTAGCTTAAAATGAATGATCATTGAGGTAACAATTTTGAAACATTCTTTTTCTGTTGGCAATTTTCCTTCTTTTCTAATTTTATTTTATTTTTTTTATTTTTTGAAAATAACCTTTATTCTCTTTCTCATTTGTTGGAAAACAATTTTCATTTTTTTTCTTAAAAAAAATTGTTGGAGAACAAGTTTGAAAAACTTTTATTCTCTTTTTTTTTTTTAGACAACAACTTTTTGTTCTCACTTTTTAAAAAAATCTTCAAAAAAAAAAAGTTGTTAATGGATATTTACAAAAAAGAATGTTTGAAAATGATTATTTATCCTAAAGTGGAAAAAGGATATTTACAAAAATAATTCATTTTTTTCTTTTTTCTTTAAGGCAAAAATTATTTTACAAGAATAGTGGAACAAAAAAGACCCCCCTTTTTCTTTTAGAAGGAAATTCAAATGGGGGTTGATTTTTACAGGGATGATTATCCTGAAGACAAGGGAGAGGAATACATATGACAAAGGTAATTTTGATTGGAGAGGACCTATAACTATAGGTGGACAAAATTTACTCTATGAGTATTTACAAGTCTACTGTACACATTTTTTATTTTATTTTATTTTTTTCTTAAAAAAAATGCAAAGATGCAAGCATACAGATGCAATTGGGGATAATGACCTTGAAAATTTGATGAAAAAATTTTGCTGGAGTTGATGAAAAATTATTTTTTTTTTGAAAACCTTTTTTTTTAAAAAAAAAAAAAATTTTTTTTTGGTCACTATCCATATAAATGGAGATAAGGACCCTGAAAGTTTTGGTGAAAAAGTTTTGTTGGAATTGATGAAAAATCATTTTTTTGAAAATCTTCTTTTTTTTTGAAAAATAACAAAATTAATTAAGACTCCATTTGAGAAAAAAGAAATTAGTCACTATCCATGCCAATGGGGATAATGACAAAAAAAAACTTTACTTGAAGTGGTATTAATTTTTTTTTAAAAAATAAAGGTTTAAAAACCATCTCAATCTAAAATTTTATTTACAAAAAAAATGTTTGATTTTTGAAAACTTCCTTTTTTAGGAAAGAAACAACTCCACATTTTTAAAAAAATTTGGTGGACTTTTTTGAAATTTTTTTATTTTTGAAAAAACATTTTTTGGAAGAAAATACAACTCCATTTTTTTGAAAAGTTTGGTCAAAATCCCATGTTGAAATGCATGATTTGGTAGGGTTCTATAGGTCCCCGATTTAGTGGTACTAAACCGGAGTGGGAGGACATTTCTTGATCTAGAGGGTGGAAAGCCACAGCCCCCGGACCTTACTTCGTCCTCCTCGCTTAGGCTCTTAAGACGGCCTGGTCGACCGTATCTAGCACACATATGCATGCATGCAAATGCAAATGCAAAATTAAATAAATAAAAACAAACAATCAAGCTTTTGCCTTCTTTTTATACCTGCAAGGTTAGTATATATTTACAAAACAATTATTCAATATAATATACAAAGAATCATATATTCACAAAAATTGAGCAAGGATAAATTTAAAATTTAAAATTCCTAAGTGGCTAGCCCTCTCTTTTTTAAAAAAAATTTAGGCGTCCCCAGTGGAGTCGCCAAGCTGTCGAGCCTGGATTTTTTCCACTATCTCTGGTTCATTTCTCCTAACCCGATTCACATTAAACCCGAACCCATTTAACATGAATCCTCGACTAGGGGTTAAAAGAAATTTTAATTTTTGAAAATTTTAGAGTCGCCACCCGATATAAATCGGGAAAAAATAAAAAGCTAGGATCAATGGGTCGGTTGATCCTAACTTAGCTACTAGTCTGCGAAAATTTGATTTAAAAAACAAACTTTTAAAACCAGATATCATGGATTCGGGGGCTAACCTATTAAAACCAAATGGTTACCACTTTTGGAATTTTAAATTTATAATCTATCCTTTTCATGCTCAAAAATTCAAATAAAAATATTTACAATCACATTATTCATTTTTTTTTATTTTTATGTGCTATTATTTTTATGCTAAAAAAATTAACAAAATGGTAAACAAAAAATATTTTTCATTTTTAATTGTCGCCCGGAGGTGCCTACGTACTCGCTAATCGAGATCAGACAAAACGTAGTTCTTTTAAAAAAAGAACTTAATTTGTTGATCAATTTTATATTTTTGAACTATTCTCACTTTAAGTTCATTAAATTTTGAATTTTTATGAAAATCATTTTTTTATGATCCTATGATCTAATCAATTGATTTTTTATTTTATGAAAATAATTTTTCTAAGTCCAAAAATCTTTTTTTTTTGTTTTGGAAAATCCAATTTTATCATTTTTATTTATTTTGTTTATTTATTATTATTATTTTTTATTTTTATTTATTTTTTTTCATCATCAAAATTCACAACATATTCAGAAAATTTTACAATATATTAAAATTATTTTTCATGCATTAAATATGCATTTCTAAGGCAATTTATGTATAAATACATATTAAAAATATTCAAAAAATATCAAAAAAAATAAATTTATATAAAAAATAATTATTTGATTTTTCTGGATTTTTCTGAATTTTTTATGAATTTTTATAAATTTTTTTACTATTTTTTAATATTTTCGAAATTAATTATTATAATAAATAATACGGATTGACCTAGACCGTTGGATGAAGCGGACGAGATCTGGAGCGTCGATCGCGTTGACTGATCCTGATCGTCTGATGGTATTGACCAAATCTGGGGCGTTGATCAAGATGATTAAATCTGAGCCGTCTGATTTACTTGATTGAATCTGAGCCGCTGATCTGTTTGATGAAATATGGGCCGTCTGATCTGCTTGATCAAATCTGAGCCGTCTGATCTGCTTGATCAAATATGGACCGTCCAATCTGCTTGATTGAATTTGAGCCGCTGATCTGCTTGATTGAATCCGAGCCGCTGATCTGCTTGATCAAATCTGGACCGTCTGATCTGTTTGATTAAATCTGGGCCGTCTGATCTGTTTGACCGTTGACCGATGACCGACCGGGTTGGATTCGGATCTTCGGGTCGAATCTCGGAGCTCCGGCAGGTGAAGAAGACGATTACGCGATCTTTCGGGGCGGATTCCGGCGGCTCCGGTGGTCCTCGGTGGCTGGGAGTTTGTCGGCCCGACTCCTGGTGCGACGGCGGTGCTCCTGGTGGTGGTGGCGTGCACTCAGAATGGCGGCAAGGGGCGGCTCCGGTGGTGATCGTACGGCGGCGTTGATGAAAAAAATTAAAAAAATTTGCAGAGATTAATTTAATCAAATCCAAGCACACCAAAACATCAAAATGAATTTTCTAATACTCCTAAAACACTCAATTTGATCCAAATCTGATCAAATCACTTCGAATTTGAAAAATTCGAATCCTACATCCTAAATTCGAAAATTTTGAATTGATATTGTTGTGTGTGTTTCTTTGAAATTGACTTATGCCTTTTGATCCTAGGACCCCCTATTTATAGGTTGCAAGCTCAATTTTACGGTTCGAACAGTTTCGAAAACGAATCGATTTTTGCCTCTTTATTTTACACGAATTTAATTCGAAAATTCGTGATTAATTTGTTTCCAACTGATGAATTGATGATTAATCCTTCATATTCTTCATCAAATAATTCAATGTGGGTAGATTAATTGTTCAATTTCATCAATTCTTGTAACTTCTCATTTATGTGCAATTGAATGTTTCACAAATTGCATTTTTTTCAATTTTTTTAGCACGAATTTTGTGACTTTTGGGTTGTTTTTACACATGAATTGTGCACTAATCTTTCATATTCCATAACTACTTTGCAATGGCATCATCAATTTCAACAATGAATGATGTTTTGTCAGTTAAAAACTGATGCAAAGTAATGCAAAAAGTCACTTTGAAAAGGCAAAAAATTAGATGATAACAAAGCAAAAATTTGCCTTTGCTAGGGTTTGAACCTGTGTCCTTGAGCTTGAGTATGTGTTTGGGTCAATGTATTTAACCAACAGGCCATTTAGCTTGTGCCTTGATCACTTAGCCAACTTCATCAATACTTAATTAAGGCATTTGGAAAAATGAGTTTAATTAAACAAAAATAAAGATTCTGTTTAATTTTATAAATTTAAGCCTTAATTAATTGGGCAAAAATTGGGTGTCTACACATAGTATGTAAGCCTTCGCGTGACTGAGGTGGTCATTCTTAGGCTTTAATATTATGTACGGCGGACTGCCACGTTTAGGGTACCCTTCGAGGCGTGACAAGGAAACTTTATGCTAAATTTAGCAAGTGTAAGTTTTGGTTGAGAGAAGCTGCATTCTTGGGACATATCATTACAAAAGAAAGAATATCTGTTGATCCGGAAAAGATTAGAGCGGAATTGGATTGGCCACCACCGACAAGTGTCACTGAAGTACGAAGTTTTCTGGGTTTAGCAAGCTATTATAGAAGATTTGTACAAGGTTTTTCCAAAATTGCTTCACCATTAACTAGGTTAACGAGAAAATATGTGAAGTTTGATTGGTATGAAGATTGTAATCAAAGTTTTCTTGAGCTGAAAGAACAATTGGTTTCTATACCGATTTTGGCATTGCCAGTTAGCGGAGAAGAGTTCGTGATTTATAGTGATGCTTCACTTTAAGGACTCGGATGTGTTTTGATGCAAGATAATCGAGTCATAGCTTATGCCTCAAGACAATTGAAACCCCATGAGAGGAATTACCCAATTCATGATCTCGAGCTAGCCGCGGTGGTATTAGCATTGAAGCTTTGGAGACACTATTTATTTGGTGAAAAGTGTAAGATATTCACGGATCACAAGAGTTTGAAATACATTTTCACTTAAAAGGAATTGAACATGCGACAATGAAGATGGTTGGAGTTAATCAAAGATTACAATGTTGAGATTTTGTATCACCCGGGAAAAGCCAATGTGGTAGCAGATGCGCTTAGTAGAAAGAAACCAATGAATGTGGAATCTCTGGTTACTACTCAACGGGAATTACAAGAAGATCTTCAAAGGATGAATATTGAGATAGCTATGGAAAATGTTGACATTATGCTAGCGAGTTTATCATTGCAACTGACGATTCTTGATCAAATTAAACAAGGAACACTTGAAGAACCTGGAAGCCAGAAATTGAAAAGTGAGATAGGTAAAAAGAGGAGAAAAGAGATGAGGATTGATGATAAAGGTATTATCAGGTTCAAGGATAGAATTTAGGTACCCGAGATCTATGACTTGAGACACCAAATTATGAAGGAGGCACATTCCTCCTCATATTCAATCCATCCTAGAAACACAAAGATGTATCGAGACTTGAAGCGACATTTTTGGTGGGAAGGAATGAAGAAGGACATTGCAAGATTTGTTTCTAAGTGTTTGGTATGTCAACAAGTGAAGATCGAGCATCAACGACCTGGAGGAGAATTGCAACCATTGAGAATTCCGGAATGGAAGTGGGATGAGTAACTAATTTTTGTGACGGCTTTACCCAAGACAGTAGCCAAGAATGAAATGATTTGGATCATCGTGGATCGACTCACGAAATCATCACATTTCATTCCATTGAGAGTCGGGTATTCACTTGAAAGATTGGCTGAAATTTACATTCGAGAGATAGTGAGATTACATGGTATACCAATAACCATCACTTCAGATAGAGATACTAGATTTGTCAGTCGATTCTGAAAAAGTCTTCATGAAGCTCTTGGGACAAAGTTACTGTTTAGTACAGCTTTTCATCCACAAACTGATGGGCAATCAGACAGGACGATTCAAATTCTTGAGGATATGCTTAGACCTTATGCATTAGATTTTGGGAGGAATTGGGATGAACACTTACCTCTTGTTGAATTTGCTTACAATAACAGCTATCAGGTATCGATTCAAATCGCTCCGTATGAAGCATTATATGGGAGAAAATGTAGATCTCCTTTACATTGGGATGAAGTGGGTGAGAGAGTGTTGATTGGTTTTGATTTGATACAACAAGCAGTTGATAAGATACAAATGATCAAACAGAGATTGAAAGCTGCTCAAGATTGATATAAAAGTTATGCCGATTTGAGAAGAAAACCTTTGGAGTTTGAACTTGGAGATCATGTGTTTCTCAAGATATCCCGATGAAAGGAGTTTTTAGATTTGGTATGAGGAGCAAATTGAATCCAAGATACATTGGGCCATATGAAATTTTGGAACGAATTGGGCCATTGGCTTATATTGCGCTACCACCAAGCTTGTCAAGTGTTCATAACGTTTTCATGTGTCTCAACTTAGAAAATGCATATATGATTTTGACACAATATTAGACACAAATCAACCAGAAATATTACCAGATTTGACTACTGAGGAGAAACCAATTAAAATTTTAGGAAAAATGGATAAAGAATTGAGGAATAAAGTCATACCGATGGTAAAAGTCCAATGTAGTAACCAATCTGAAAGAGAACCGGTTTGGAAAGTGGAGAGCATAATGAGACAGAAATATCCTGAACTTTTTGAGTAAGAAGGTGAGTTGAGTTTCGGGGACGAAACTTCTTGAAGAAGGGAAGAATGAAATGACCTAAATTTAAATTCTATTTAATTTCCATGTGTTGTTTATTTGTATTAGGTATTGAATTGAATGAGCATGATGTTAGGATAGTTGTGTTGGTAATGGTCTAAATGTATTATTTTGCATATGTAGTAATATTTTGTTATGTATTAAAGGTGTGTAGTATAGTTATTAATTGTGTCTTTTATACATTAAGGTGTAATTTAAGTTTAGATTTATAAAATCAATTTTGGTTTTCCATAAGGTTAGTAGCTAGAAGTTCTTATTAGTTAAACTAATGATTAGGCTTAAATAAGCCTCAAATGAGACTCAAATTCACCCAAATGCAAATTAAAGTTGCATATGCCTTAAAGGGTAAATTTGGGACATGTTTAAAGCTCAATTATGCTTAATTAGACTACTTTTTGGGCAGCCTCTCCTTTATACGAATTTTCCTTTTCTTTCTTTCTTTTCTCTTCCTCTTTCATTTCCGTTTCCAAGTTCAAGTCAAGAACAATAGCAAACTTTGAAAATCAAAGTTCCCTTCAAGGCAAGGCATATACATGTGAGTTGATTTAACTATGATTGTTGTTTTATTTTCCTTTCTTGTAATGGTTATATGAACTCTTGTATAGAATGAGTTTGAATGTTATCTAAATTGTTTGTTCATGCTTTGAGATCAGTTAGGAATGTGTTTTGTGAGTGTGTGAGTTTGTTCATGCATTGTAGAAGTGATATGAAGTATTGGGAGGATATGAAAATGGTTTGTGTAGGAAAGTGGAGAATGGATGGAAGTGGAATTGGAAGTGTTTAAATGTGTTGATTTCATGTTTTGAGTTGCTAGGATTGAGTAGTGTAGATAGGGGTGAGTATATGAGGTTAAAAATGTAGTTGAGGAAGGTTTGAAAGTGTTATAGGATAGAATTTTTGAAGTGGAAAAAAAAAAAAAAAGGGGAAAGTGTTCTATTGTATAGGCCTGTTTTTAAACGTACGCTGGCATCTGGGGTTTCTACGCCGTCGGCCTATAGGCGGTGTTGGAAGCCTACAGAATCAAATTTCTTAAAGCTATTTGAACGCCGTCGGGTTTCGTTGGAAAAGTCAGCCGGCGTTCATTCTTTCATATTGTACGTCGGCTACTGGGAATCAAAGCCGTCGGCATAGTGTTGAGGCTGCCAGCGTATCTAGGTAAGCGGCCGCTTTGCACCTCTCTGGACGTTTTGGAAAATTTTGGATTTTCATTCTACATCGGCTCAAAGCCGCCGGCGTAGAATAATGACAGCCGGCGTACCCTTGAGCACTGCCAGCGTTGGCAGTGTTGATTTTCATAGTGTTGAACACCGGCTTAAAGCTACGGCTTTGAGTGCCAGCGTGTCCCCTGTGCGTTTGATTTTTAAAAACTTTTTCCAAAATTTTCCGAAGTTTAATATTTGATCAATTAAGTATTTATTAAGCGATCTAAGATATAATAGGATGGTTAAATGCTTTATTGTGACTTTGTATTAAATTATTTGAATTTCTTTGACTAATTGTGATATATAGATCTAATATGTATATATATATGTGAATGAGGAATTTATATTTATTTATTGATTATTCTGATATTCCTATTTCAGTTAAGGACTCTTCGGATAGTTCTTCACCGAGAGATCATAATAATATACTAACGGGTTCAGGTACGCAATAAGTTGTTTGCTATTTGCTAGGAATAGGCATTCCTAATCTGATTTGAATTGATTCGGCTTAATATTTGAATGAATTGGATGTCTATTATGCTGTTTAATCTGGTCTGAGGAGCAGCAAACCTGTCATGATGTAATGACATGTTAGTTAGGTGCTTAATCAAGTCATGATGCAATGACTTTACCATTGTAAGCCCCGAAAAATTTCAGTAAATAAATCCAAGATGAACTATGAAAATAAACCCTAAAAATCACTCCAAATTAAAACCGAACTACGAACGAGTCTTAAAATAAACGAAAGTAAGAATTCATTAGTCTTGAGAAAATCTAAAAATAAAATAAGGACTACAAAAGTCCTTAAATCCAAAAACCATTACGTAAGATAAACTGCTTACCTAATCTATAATTCATAAAAATCAGGATAGAAGTAAAACACAGTTATAATTTGCTAAAAAGCAAGTTAATCCATCACATGACAATTTGAAAGATTAGGAAATCACCAAAGGCCAATTCCATAACTAGGCTTTGGCACGATTAAGAAAACTTTATATGCCAATAATAAAACATAGACTTTGGAAATTCCCCAAACGACCAGATTAATAATCCTAAGAGATGGAAATCACAATAAAGCCCTAACGATCAAATCAAACTTCCAAGAATCATAGAACGAGTTAGAAATTGAAATCTCGTAATCTTAAGAAAGAAGAATTCAAGAAACAAAATAAAAAATTAAATAATCCTTAAGTTAACTAATTGTTCATAAAACCTTAAATCGAAGCAAAAATGAATTTGAAAACAAAACACTACGAAGATCCTTTTTCAAAGTAAATTATAAAAATCAAGATTTCCCCAAAATCATTCCAAAAATCGATATTTGACTCAAACTCAAGAAAATCATATCTGGTAACCATTACCGATATAACTCCGGATATAATAATTCAATTCAAGATTTCCGAAAGCAATAAGAGATATTAAAGACTTATAAAAATAAAATTTGAAATAAATTTCTCAACTACATATGTTATATAAACGTAAATATCAGTTTCCAAATTGGCAAAGGTCTAAACTGGAAAATCACCCGGAAACCCTAACCGAAATACAATCGCTTAAGTCCGGCAATCTAACACCCTTAACCCAAGAGGCCAAGGTGTAGTTTAAATAAGTAGAATAGTTCGTAGTAATATAAGCTTGTATAAAAATCAGATTGATAAATTTTTAACCTATCTCGAACCCGTTCAGATACAGACTTTGAAAAGCGTGACCTGGGACTCGAGATATCAAAAATATACCATTAGTACCGTTAGACTCGTAATTCCACGAGATTTCTAAATATATCAGTTACATAATTTTTCGGGTTATAAAAGTTACAGTTATAACCTTTTTATCGTATTTTCATTTCTACCGGTAATTGATTAGTCTTTTGCACTATTCATTTTATTTCATTACACAATTTTATTATTATTATTATTATTTTTATTTTTATACCCCGGGTTTCCTAGTAATCAAGTAAACTTCGAAAACCAGAAAATGAAACCCTAAATCAGTTTAGCTCAAGCTTTGTGAAAAAGACTTAGAAACCCAAATTCCGGCTTTTCCACGGTTTCCAAATAAGAAACTTTTATAAGAAAATTTAATCTTGAATATAGTTCTTGATTATATTTTAAACCAAGAAAAGATCAGATTTTGAGAAAATTCCAACTCCGGGTCATCCCGAGACCCATTATAGAAAAGCGTGCCCCGGAACTAGAATTTCAAAAATTTCTTTATGAATACTCATTTGAATCGAAATAAAATAAGGATTTCAAAAATATATTTTCATAATTTTCCGGCTTATGAAAAATACAGTTATAACCTTTTTATTCGTATTCCATTACTACCGGAAAAATCAAATTGTCTTGTCAACTATTCCTCACTATTCATAAAGTACTACCTAGTCTACCTATTAGCCTACCCTACAAGTCTAACCCTTACCATCACTCAAATCAACCCCATTCTTCCATAACTTTTGTCCCTTCATCTCTTACAAATTTATGACAAGTGACACAAAAATCAAATCAAAGCCAAATCAAAGGAAACAAATCAAATTCCCTTCCCCCACATGGCTCCCAAACCGGCGTGAATAGTCCCCTCATCCATGCTCCATTTAAAAATTTCCTTCTTCTTTTAACCTAAATCCATTTCATATATAAACTATACTTCCTCTCTCTCTCTTCATTCTTTCATTTTCTCAATTTTTGAAAAGTGAAAAGCTCTCCAAAAACCCTCTCATTCCCTCTCTTGGCCGAAAGTTTTGAGGCTCCCCTATACACACACACAACTTCCATTCTTCTTTTCATCTTCCATTCCACTTCAAGTAAGTAAGCCTCCACTCCTTCTACTCATAGATCTTGTTATGGCTAAGTGATTCTTGGACATTTCCAACCAAAGGACCCCATGAGCTTTTGCTAGGGACAAGGAAATGTCAAAACAAGAATACCGAACCATTACAAAGTAGATCTAATCTTTAAAGGAGCTTTTATGACAAAAGCTTTATGTTTATCCATCAAAAAGTGTTTTAAACAAAAAATCTTTTATAAAAAATATAGTTTTTATGTTTTCAAAACTTATTTAAGCACTTGATATAGTAGATCTACCATTTTACTACTCATATTCATGTAGGCATTTAAGATCTCATCATTATTTTGTGTCTATGTGCATTAATAGTCTTTAATGCTTTTGTCTTTAGTAAATAATCTTCCTAGCATATAGATCTATGGTTAGATAAGTTAATAAAGCCAAAAAGGAAAACACTTTTCAAAATATGAACTTGTGTAAATTCGGATGACTTTGGAAACCTAGATGAAAAACACTTTTATCAACTTCTAAACATATATTTTTCAAGAAAAATGAAGCCTATAGGTAATAGATAATGTTTAGTATTACTTTTCATGAGTCTAAATGAGTTTTTACTAAAGAAAATGTTGGAAATAAGAAATGAAGTCCATAGGAGTTTTGAGTTAAAAGTCATGTAGACAAAATTCGTAATAATGGATGTAGGGTTAGAAAACACTATTTTTCCAACTTCAAAAATGATATTTTCTTAAATAAATGAAGTCCTTAGGATATAGGTATAACAAATACTCAAAGTTTTAAGTACAAAATATATTTTTCCTAAAAGAATCAACTTGAATATGGACTTTTGTAAATTCGGATTTTTGGAAACCCCATAGTAAAAGACCCACTTAAAAGTTTACAAATGCGGATTTTATTAAAGAAATAAAGGCCTTAGGATATAACTAATATAAGGGTCAAAATTTCTTTAAACAAAGTAGAGTTTTTCTAAAGAAAATCCTTGTAATATGTAGTTGTGGTCAAGTGTAGTGAATTCACTTACTAAACATTGGTATAAAATGGTTTCTAAGAAAAGTTTATTTTAAAATTCTTTAAATTTAAAAAGTTATAAGAACATAGACTCATTAAAGTTCACATCATGATATTCATGATAGGGAAAATCATTACCATTGCATTTAGTATCATTTCATCCTTAGGAATCTCAAGTGCATTCATGAAAACCGCATTTTCGGAATCAATAACACCGCTGTACAGATCTGATCCCTCATTTCCGAGGCTTAGATATTTTCAAAACTTGATTTAAACTTCATAATTAGAAAGCTCTTCCGAAGTAGATAGAAATCGATATAAAATTTGCGAGATTCCGAGTTAAAATGACCAAGTTATGGCCGTTTTAAGTTGGAATTCCCGCTTAGGACGCGAATTACGAATTTGATAGTTTGTAAGAAGTCGTTGGATTAGTTTGAGTTGAAATACTTATTAGAGTATTTCTTCCTTTTTAGGTTATCCCGAGTTCGACGATTCTCTACCACCAGATTATTATTACTAGAAGACCGTCATCCAATGGCCGAGTGAGTTTTCTCCTTGTTTGTTACCTTGATTGTGCTTGTAATTAGTCACATTAGAATTTTAGGAACAAGATAAAAATCGATATGAATGGGGATGGGATGTATGATGAGACTGTGATAAATGTATGCCAAGGAATACTAAAGCATATCGAAACCACGATTTGATTGGATAACTGCACGGTTCATATTATTTATGTGTATGATATTGCCTGGTCACTTTAAAGAATGTATAAATATTTTGACCTAAGCAAAAGGAAATTGATCATGCATCGCATAAGACATATTGCAAATGGCGTGCTACTCCTACGCAGGTCGATCAGTATGGTCCGAGACTCGTTTGAGTAATGAGACCCGGTATCAGAGCTCATTCTAAGGTACTAAGGCGCATGTGATGGTGCATCCTTGTATGAGCCTTAGCCGAGTCGAGTGCTAAGAGCCAGGGCTTGGGACTAGCAGTCAGCGGTCGTGTAGACTCAATACCATTTCCTACCCAAGATACGGAGGGCGTAAATCCGTTCTGTGTGTGGGTTCCGGTTACCCATGCATAATTGTTTGCTCACGTGTTTGTTCATGCATAGCATATGATTGATTAATAACTTGTTTGTTATGGTACGGAATTAAGGGAATTCTCACTAAGCTAGTGTAGCTTATATCCCAATAGTTGTTTAAATGAGCAGGTTATTCCAAGAAGTGCTAAGTGGGGACCGAGATAGTTGAAGTCGAGAATGACTTTGGGATTCCGACAAGATATAAGAATGCTTGAAGTTATGGCTAAGCTTTACGATTTGCTTTGTAATAGCTTTATGTAGTGAAGTCTTGGGATGAATGTCATTGAAGTATGATGAACTGTATTTTGAAGTATAGTGTTTTGTATTTGGAGTATAGTGGATTGTATTTTCTTTACATTGTTACTCAATTGTATCAACATAAAATGTATCATTCCGATTTGTCTCCTTTATGTGTTAGACGCCTTGTACATAGTATGGAAGCCTTCGCGTGACTGAGGTGGTCATTCTTAGGCTTTAATATTGTGTACGGCGGACTGCCACGTTTAGGATACCCTTCGGGGCGTGACAACCATGATGCAATGGTACGCTATGATGCAATAGCGATTCTTTTGGTTAAGTGGGTAGCCGATAGGAGGAATAGTATCTGAGTAACGTTTGCTTAAACTTAGGGGGAAATACCATGATTTAGTTTAAGGTTTATGGGAACTTGTGAACTAGGTTCATGTTATGGACTGAGTTTAAGTAGAGTCGGGCAACGGCTTTTGAACCCTAAATGAAGCTATTATCTTCATGAAATAGATATAGGAGATATAAGTATTCGGACTGCTTATATCAACCCCCTGAGCAGCTGCTGTTACTCAGGATCCTTGAATTCCCGAAGTGTGACCCGGGGTTTGAATACCCTCCTGTTGATTTGTGAAAGAAAATGTAATAAAGATAATCACCTCTCTAATGATGCATTACATTGACTTGATGAATTGTTTTTGCATTTGTTATTGTGTACTGGGCCTTTGGCTCACTTTTGCTGCTTTGTAGGTATTGGACATGAATTTTATGATAATTTGGGCTATGGGTCCGATTTCGAGAGATTTCTGGGTGAGTGGGACGAATAGGACTCGAGTACCCTGGACTTTTGGAAGAATTTTTGCTAAGAGAAAAAGTTATGTATAGGAGGCTTGATAGTTAAGCCTATTTTTTTGTAAAGACCGTAAGATCCTCTAGGATTCTTTTGTTTTAAGAAAACATGTAAATTTTGTAGAGTCTTGTATTGACACTAAACAATGTTTATATGATGTAAATGTATGTATAGATTGCTTTTGTTAGCATCTTGTTTTGTTAAAAGATCTTTATAAAGTTATAGCGATTTTGATCAAACAATTTTCATAAACTGTTAGTTTTAGGACAACCTTACATATAATGTCAAAACGTTAAATGTGGTTGGGGACTCGGTACTCTAAGTCTCGGGATTTAGAGGGTCGGGTCTATTACAAAAAACTTTCTTCATTTATTTTATTGAGACAAAAATCATTATGTTCATGCATGAATATGAATCATAAAGTTATGGAAACATAAAGAAACATAACAACTTGAAGAAATAAGCTAAATAAGAAATAAATCAAGTATTGAAACCTTAGCTTCATCAAGGTATCCCGAGACTAAGAAAAGACTAGTCCCAAAAAAAAAAAAGAAAATGTTTTGACTTAATGAGGACAAGTCTAAGACTAGGAAGACTAGTCTTAAAAATAACATGAAAGTAAATAAATTTCAAGGAAAGTAAATAAATTGCAAAACAATGAGCTTATATGCTCTAAATAATATATAGTTATATAGATATATTAGATAGTTATAAGCATAAAAGCAACATAAGGAAATTAGATTATGAACAAAAACAAAGTATGAACCTATTGTTGCTTTCCTTAACCTTCATGGTTTAGAAAACACACACTAAGCTCATACTAAGTAAATGAACATATGGAAGACTTGAAGAAAAATTACCTAAAAGAACTAAACTTTAGAGAGCATCTTGAAAAGAAATTCTTGGAGAGTTTTTAAGATAGTAACTTTAGTAGAAGAGAGGTGTGAAAGAAGTGGAAGTAAAAGGGGGTATTTGTGGGAAAATGTGGGAGATAATTTGTGTTAATTAAATAAATTGAAAATAAAACAAATTGGGAAGAAGAAGAGGGTAGCCGGCGCTATTTGTGAGGAGAGAGGGAGTGAAATTTTTTTTTTTTTTTTTGTATTTTGGTTAATTAAAAGTAAGATATGAGAGATGTGAAGTTATATTGGAAATGAAAATTGTAAGAAATTGAGGTATAGGTTGTAAGAGTAGGTTGTAAGAAAAAGTAGAGATAGATAAATAGTGTAGAATAGAGTAATGTAAAGTAGACATGACAATTTAAGTATTGGTAGTAAGAAAATATGCGTATAAATGCGATATCTGATATTTTTAGCTACCAAAAAATTATGAAATTGATATTTTTGAAAACCTTATATTTTTACTAGTCTAACGGTATATTCGGAATGTTTTTTACTATTTCGAGCCCCTGGACACGTTTTTTGAGAACTGTGTTCGATTGGGTTCAAAACGAGTTGCGGTTTCACTAAACTGATCTTTTTAGGCTTTCTTAGATAATTACGAACTATTCTACTCACTAAATTCTTTCTTACTCTCTTAGGGTTTCTTAAACAGGGATGTCGGATTTAAGCGGTTACGGTAGACTAGGGTTTTGTTGACTTTAGAAATCTGGTTGATTTCTGATTAGGGTTTAAGCTTTAATTGCTCACAAAACTTCGGGGGTTTACAATTTCTCTTTATACACTATGTTAGGGAAATTTGTTACACATGATACACTTTTATTGGATGCCTCTACACACTTATTTATAGGCTTAGAGCAAAGAAATCATGACAATTTTATTACTAACATGGCAGATTCTCGTATAACGGAATGCATTTTCTTTCTTCACATGCACGTATGTATTGCTTGAACAAGCATTCGCTTGTGGCGAGGTAAATCGAGTGCTCAGGTGTTGCATGAAAGTCAGGGCTCGACTTGAACTAATAAACACTATCGTTTCCGTCTATCCTTCTATTGACATGTAAATTTGAGGACATTTAAGGCTTGAGACTTAAGGTGTGACTTAGGTCAAGTAAAGGTCTAGTCTTCATTCAATAGCTGCCGTGGGCTAGATTTAGAGCACAACATTAAGGCGTGATTAAAGCTGTTTTCACGTTCAGGCTCGATCACCTCAAAACACACGTTAAGGGTCACATTGAGGTTTGGATGTAGGTTATGACAGACCAATTTTGCCTTATTTTTCCTTGACATTTTAGCCTCGACGAGTGCTTTTCCAAGGCTTAATAATTTTGTTCTTTGATTTTTTTAGCTGTTTTGCTTCAAATCTGATTCCAAACACTTCAATTCTTCTCTTTTGATTTAAGGAGTGGTAAAACAACAATTAAACATTAAAAACACCAAATTCATAGAAATTTAATAAAAAAATGCATCAAATTAAGTCCAAATTCCTATAAATAGAGTAGAGTAAAAGAAACTTATCAAATTCCCCTACACTTAAGCCTTTGCTTGTCCTCGAGTAAACATCACTCTAACCAGGCAAGGCTTTTTCAAATAGGAAAATAAGTCATAAATGGAAAATTGACTATATTAGCTCAAGCTCAAATCACCTTAGCACTTCAAATATTCAATCAACACTATTAACTATGCTAAAATTACTTCTGCTAAAATCATAGAACTTATCTAAGTAGATCAACCTTTATCCTCACTACAAGAATTTTGATGGAGGGTGGCGTTTGCATATTATGCAAACGCCACCTTTTCATTATGGTTTAGCGATGTTTATTAAACGTTAACTAAAATATATGTTTTGTAACGTTTATTAACAATTCTGCATTATGCAAAATCTCCAATTTGATTCGTAACTTTTACTTAATTGTAAATGTGACCAATCATATTTGCCATATATCAAAAATCCAAAATTATTTTATATTGATAACCTCAAAATAAATTTTTGTAATAGGAAATAAAAATAATAATAAATTTAATTTTAAATAATGGATAAAAATAGTAATGATAATAATAATGTCCAAATAATACATTTTCAATATATTAAAAGAACAATGACATTCAATAAATAAAGAGATTAAAAAAATATCTTTTATTTAGTCATGGTCATCAAACGTTAGCTAATATATATTAATAGTCACGTTTATTAAACAATTTTGGTTTGTACTGAACATCATTTCATTTTGCAACTCCTTTGTTAAACTAGGCGCTACTAATCTTATATATAAAAAATTCATCCCTCCTTTAAAAATAAATAAAATCAACACTATTGTGTTGTCGGAATATTTTTGCTATCCGGTGCTCCGGGGCACGGTTTTCGAAAACTGATCCCGATCGGATCCTAAAGACACTAGAAAAATTCGAATCTAATATTTTTAGGCTTCCCTATGTTATTACGAACCGTTTTCCATAATTATTTCAATTTCATTTTCTAGGGTTTAAGAACACGGGATTGCCGGATCTAGATTCACTAGACTAACCATAGAACTAGGTTAATTTTAGGGTTTCGTTTCAACTTCCGGTTCTTAGGGTTTGCTAATATTATCGAAAAATCTAGGGGCTTACAACCTACCCTCCTTAAAGAAAGTTTTGTCCTCAAAACTTGGCTATCGTACCTGATTCCTCGAAAAGATTCGGATATTTGCGTCGGATCTCATCCTCGGCTTCCCAAGTTGCCTCCTCATGGGTGTGATTCCTCCAGAGGACTTTGACATATTTGATCTCTTTGTTCCGAAGCTTTTGGACCTTTTTATCCAAAATCCGTACCGGGTGTTCCTCATAAGTGAGGTTCTCCTTTAGCAACACTGGCTCCAACTCTACTACTCGTTCTGGATCCGCTACATGCTTGCGTAAGACAGACACATGAAACACGTTGTGCACACCTGACAGGTTTGGTGGCAGGGCTAGGCGATAGGCTAGATCTCCCACTCGTTCAAGCACTTCAAAAGGTCCAATGTACCGTGGGCTCAACTTTCCTTGTGAGCGTACCCGATGTATACTCTTGATTGGATTTATCTTTAAGTACACATGGTCTCCTACTTGAAATTCGAGAACTCGCCTTTTCTGATCTGCCCAGCTTTTCTGTCTATCTTGGGCCTCTTTCATTCGCTGTCGGATTATCCTCACTTTGTCTGCTGCATCTTGTACCAAATCCGGTCCAATAGCAGCTTTTCCATCATCCCAAAACAGAGGCGATCTACAGCGTCGTCCGTACAAAGCTTCATATGGCGGCATTTGTATGGTCGAGTGATAGCTGTTGTTGTAGGCAAACTCTATGAGCGGCAAATGAGCATCCCAGCTTCCTTTAAATTCCATAACACAAGCACGCAACATGTCTTCCAAGGTTTGGATCGTCCGTTCCGATTGTCCATCGGTTTGGGGGTGATAAGCTGTGCTAAAGTGCAACTTTGTCCCCATACACTTTTGTAAACTTGTCCAAAACTTAGACACGAATCTGGATCTCGGTCTGACACAATCCGCAGGTACTCCATGTAATCGTACTATTTCCCTTATGTACAGCTTGGCTAGCTTGTCCATTGAGTACGTCATGTTGATTGGTATGAAATGAGCCGATTTGTCAAGCGATCTACCACGACCCATATGGCATCATACCTGCCGATGTCCTTGGTAGTCCACACACGAAATCCATCGAGATTTGATCCCACTTCCACTCAGGTATCGGCAAAGGCTTTAGCAATCCTCCGGCCTTTGATGTTCCACCTTTACTTGTTGACAAGTTGGGCACTTCATCACATAATCAGCTACATCCCGTTTCATCCATTCCACCAAAAGTGGCTCTTAAGATCTTGATACATCTTAGTTCCTCCCGGATGTACTGTGTATCCTGAGTTATGGCTTCACTCATGATTTCCTTCTCATATCCTCATCATCTGGCACACATAACCTTCCCTTCATCCTCACTACATCCTCGTCATCTACGGTGAAATCAGTACTTCTTCCGCTTGTACTTCCCGTTTGATCCTTTGTATGACTTCATCATATCGTTGAGCTTCTTTAATTCGTTCCACAAGGGTTGGTTCCATCACCAAGCTAGATATTTCCACCTCCACATCTCCTTTCCAATGAATTCAAACTTAGCCTTTCGAATTCTCTTACCAACTCCTTTTGGTCGGTCAACAAAGCGGCAACTTCCTCATGATTCTTCCGACTTAAGGCATCCGCGACGGCATTAACTTTTCCTGGACAATAGTTGATTCCAAGATCATAGTCCTTTATAAGCTCTAACCATCTCCGTTGTCTCATATTCAACTCCTTCTGAGTGAATAGATACTTGAGGCTTTTGTGATCCGTATATATTTCGCATCTTTGTCCATACAAGTGATGCCTCCATATCTTGAGTGCGAAAACAACGGCAGCTAGCTCCAAGTCATGCGTCGGATAATTTTGCTCGTGCGGTCTCAACTGTCGCGAAGCATAAGCAATCACTTTTCCTTCTTGCATTAGCACACATCCAAGACCATTTCTTGATGCATCGCTATGCACCGTGTAAGGCTTCTCAGGGTTTGGCAAAACGAGTATCGGTGCGGATACAAGCTTTTGCTTGAGCTCTTGAAACTCCTTTCTCTTTTATCGGTCCAGATGAACTTCTCATTCTTTTGAGTAAGTTGCGTTAATGGCTTGGCTATAGTCGAGAAATTCTTTACAAACTTTCGATAATAGCCAGCTAGACCAAGAAAGCTCTTACTTCCGTTACCGTCTTTGGTTGCTTCCACTCCATCACTGCTTTAATCTTTTCAGGATCAACCGATATGCCACTTCCTGAAACAACATGTCCTAAAAAGGATATCTTATCCAACCAAAAGTCACACTTTGACAATTTGGCATACAACTTATGTTCTCTTAACGTCCGAAGCGCCATACGGAGGTGTTCCTCATGTTCCTCTCGTGTGGTTGAGTAGACCAAAATGTCGTCGATGAAAACTATAACGCACTTATCCAACAAGGGCTTATAGATTCGATTCATCAAGTCCATGAAAGCGCAGGTGCATTTGTCAATCCAAAAGACATTACTAAGAACTCATAATGTCCATATCGAGTTCGAAAAGCAGTCTTTGGTACATCCTCCGGCCTTACTCTTAACTGATGGTATCCAGATCTCAAGTCGATGCGTGAAAACACGCTTGCTCCTTGCAACTGATCAAAGAGATCATCAATCCGGGGTAATGGATACTTATTCTTGATTGTAACCTTATTCAACTCCCGGTAATCGACACATAACCTCATGGATCCATCCTTCTTCTTAACGAACAAAACTGGTGCTCCCCATGGTGATACACTTGGGCGTATAAATCCTTGATCCAGAAGCTCTTGTAATTGCTTCTTGAGTTCCTTCAACTCTACCGGTGCCATGCGGTATGGAGCTTTTGATATCGGCTCGGTATTTGGCATCAAGCTAATCTCAAAATCGATCTCCCTCTTTGGTGGCAATCCAGGTAATTCCTTAGGAAAAACGTCAGGAAACTCATTGACTATGGGTATATCCTCCACCTTTGGTCTTCACCTTCTTCTTCTATAGCATTGATTTGTTGGTCAATCTCCTCTCATCCGTCACCAACTCAAGCGAACTTAATCCTTGCCTCCTTACGACCGTGGATTCTCCTTTAAACTCAATATCCTTCCCATTACATCCTTAAAATTCACCTTCTTCTCCGACAATCTACCGTGGCTTTAACATGGGTCAACCAACTCATTCCAAGAATTACTTCATACTTATTCATCTCCAACACGATCAAATCACTTGTCGTATGGTGACCTTGGATCTCTAAAGGGCATTCCTTCAACATCTCTTGGGTGGTTACGACGCTACCCGTGGTGTCTTTATCTTGAAGCTGGTAGCGGTGGTGACTATAGGTAATCCACTCTTCTTAGCAAGGTTGGGGGTGATAAACGAATGGGTGGCTCCGGTATCAAACAAGGCGTAAGCGGTCTCGTTAGCTACTCGTATACTTCCTGCGTTTAACACGCACTAGTTACTAACCATACTATACTTATCTAACTTTTCTAAAGCTTTAGGCTAAAGAGGTATAGGGATTCTATTGCGACAGATTAATAGCGTAAAAAGATACTATAAACAAAACGAAAGCTTAAGGTTAAGGCTAACCTGCAACGAGTCCATGATCATAGCCTTCGTCTCCTCCAAGGCAGCAAACTCACATCCTTCCTCCTCATCATCTGCTTCCTCGCACATCCACTGGCCCTCCAGGTTGTAGACTCTCATTCCATGCATCGAGGTGCCAGAGCGGTTCCCATTTCCATTGCCATTGTTGGTTCTGACAAGGGCGATCCTCCCGAGGTGTTGGATGACCTCACAAGAGCATTTTTCCTCTTTGGGCATTCATTTGCAAAGTGCCCTGGCTGCTTGCACACATAGCAGACACTGGTGTTCTTCTTGGGACACTCCAAGATTTTATGATCCGGGCTGCCACAAAAGAAGCACTTGTTTTGCAATTGTGGGCAGACTTTGGATAATGCTTCCCTCGGCATTTCCAGCATGTGACATCTACCTTGGTCACCTCCCTCTGATTGCTTCCACTTCCTTTGAAACTTCCAAAGGTCTTAAACCTCTTATTGTTTTAACCCAGAACTTGGTCCTTCATATGGCTTCCTTCCAAACACAAATACTTTCTTCCGGAGCTTTTGTTTTCATCTTTTTGGCTTCTTCAATAATTCTAGCCTTTTCCACTAGCCCCTTAAAACTTCTAACATCAAACTCCACCAACGAATCTTTAGGTCTTCATCTAACCCATTCAAGAAAACTTGTCTCTTTAGCTCCTCGCTGTGCTTATAAGTCAGGAGCATACTGCAACAAGCGACTGAATTCGGTTTCGTACTGCTCGATGGTTCTCCCTTTGAGTAATGTTAAAGAACTCAGCACTGTACCGAACTCTGAGACTCCCTGGAAAGTAGTTCTCCAAGAACTCTTCTCGAAACATATCCCACGTAACTGGAGCAGGCAATTCTCGCTTCTTCGATTCCCACCATATGCGAGCATTGAACTTCAACATGAATGTCCCAAAACTGACTCTTAAGTGGTGGGGTACTTCATAACCATCAAACGATCTCTCAATCTGGGCCAACCAATCTTCGCCTCAGCTGGTTTTCCGAAGGTTCCATCAAAGTAGGTATTACTTTTGATGAAATTGGCGAGCAAGTTTTGATGTGATCTTGGCGGTGGTGGTGGTGGAAATGGTGCAGCATGTGACTGTTCGCCGGGTGCTTCTACCGTAGCTTCAGGAGCATTCTGAGGTGGAGCAGGAGCTGGGTTATTTTGATTTTGTTGCTGAATCAAAATAGCTAATAACTGGTTCATCTGTCCAATGGCAGCTGCAAAGTCATTTTGCTGGTTCGGGCAGGAGCAGGGTTATTTCTGGTTGGTTACGTGGGGTACTCCTCGTTCAGCTGGTACGTTGTTGGAATCTCTTTGTTCTCTATTCCTACGTCTTCTTGGACGGCTGTTTAATCGTTTAGATTTTAGTTTCTAATTACGCTCCATACTAACGTTTACGAAATCACGGAAATCTCAAATATAAAGACTAGAAATTTAAATCAAGGTACAAAACTTAAGGAAATAAATTGACAAAATAGGGATTGATAGGAGTTTAATAAGAAATTATGAAATTCAAATACAATTCAAAGAAATTACAAAGTAAGAAATCAAAATCATGCATGTTAATCACAAAAAGAGAAATAATAAATAAAACTAAAACAAAGGAATCTCATTATCAAGAAATCATTAGGTTACTTTTATTTGTTAAAAACTTAACTACATCTTTTGATTAGTTGCGATTAATACTAAGGCGTTGCGTCTCGGGTGAACTGACATTTCTTCTCATCGTGGCTCCTTACTTCTCTTCTTGATCCTTTCGTCGAAATTTGAAGGAATCCAGGGATGGTTTCGCCTTCTTCTCACCTTTGATCTGTTGATGACGTCTACGAGACTTTGTCTCCAACGTTACCTAAGGTTGGTTGTATAGTCTTTTACGTAACAAAATTTTCTTTTAGTTCCATTAACAAAAGTTAGTTAATTCCGTTTTCGACTTACGAGGGTTGAGGTTCAAAACAGTTTAGAAAACCTCCTATCTTCTTAAGGGCATAAACTAGTTCTAGGGCCATCTACATATCTTAGGCATGGTCATAGAACATGTGGTTTCCCCATAAGTCCCCACTTCCTATAATTCTAGGATTCTTCCTAAAACTCTTATGGCTTAATCTTAAACTTATCCTATTCTTAAGACTTCTATTTCTAACTTACTGTTTCTTTCCCTAATCTTGATGCTCTGATACCAACTTAAACTGTCACGCCCCAGCGGGTACCCTAAACGTGACAGCCCGCCGTACGCAATATTAAAACTTAAGAATGACTACCTCAGTCACTCGAAAGCTTCCATATCGGTACAAGGCGTACATTCACAACAAAGGGAGACCGGTGGAGTAATGCATTTTAAGACATTGGCAGCGGAACATGCAAAATAACACTCAATATATATCATTGAAATAAAAGTCTTACAGCTTCTAAGGGGCATTCCCCCGATAATTCATAATAACATGGTTCTAAATATAACATAACTAAAGCTAGAAGATTTTAGAAGAAATCTACTCTATAACTTCAAAATAGATTGCCTCCAAAAGCTTCTCAAAATAAGGATTCTACCCGGGAAATCAAGGTGGTCTCGGGTGCAAAGATAATCCTGCAATATCAAAAGTCTATAGGAGTATAAGCATGACTAGCTTAGTGAGATATTCCTTACGCAATAGTACTCATAACAACAATCAAACAAGTTTATTAATCAAGCATATGAATGCAACAACCATATGATCAAACATTACATACGACTATCCGGTTTCGTATGTTTGATGGATTTACCCCTCCATCGGTGGTTAGGGAATGCTTTGAATTGGGTCCCGAACAACCTCCTCAAGTTTGCGCGCGTCTTGGGGTTCCAACGAACCGTACTACTAGTCCCCGGGCCTTCCATGCCCAAAGCGATCGATCCGGCTCGGCTACACCTTGAGGTCGTATTCCCCGTACGTCCTAACCCTCAAGATGTAGCTAGGCAGCTTACCTTTCCGGTCCCACGCTGAGGAGTAGTAGCAAAACTTCGAAATGATATTCTAAGTGATATGCATGAGCAATTTATTATATGGGGATTTCAATATGGCATTAAATCATTTAAAGCGATCAAACAATATTTGCACACATAACAATACATACATGGAAACATTTATATCAATCACAAATCGGGTTCCGATATACTTATCGTTCATTGATCGCACACAATGAATCACATACATAATTCCCATAATATCCCACATGCATATCAATTTTATCTTTCCTACATCTAGTGCTCTATTCTACAAGCACATGCGCGAATACATAAGCGTAAAGGAAACTCACTCGTCCATAGCGCTAGGAGTCGAAGTAATCCTCGGGGAAGACAAGATCGTGATCCTCGACACCTAAACAAAAGAAATACCCAACATGAGTATTTCATCCAAGATCTATTCAAGTTCTATACTTCTATCTTAAAGAATTCGTAAAATCGTATGGAATGGAAATCCAACTTAAAATGGCATAACTTGCTCATTTTAACTCGGAATTTCGCATATTATATACCGATTTCTACCTACTCGAAAAGATCTATCTATTTCTAAGGTTATTTTTCAAAAGAAGTTATTTGGGTCTCGGAAGAGCAGCGTACAGATTTGATACGAATTTTCCAAACTTCAAAACTAGAGTTTTCAAACATTTCTTCACTCAAGGGCTTTTGTACAAAAGTATAGATATATTATGGTTGAAAAATCCCTTGAATACACATATATACTCAAACCATAAGCATGAATTTAGTGGTGTTGTCTCAACAATGTTCTAGTACAATATGTTTTGAAAGTGAGATAAGCTTAATTTTTGTAAAGAAATTAGTTTTGTTAAGAAAATTTCTTATTTTACTAAAGTAAGCATCTCTTTCTTTTAACTCCATTTCTTAAATAAATAGATTTAATCTCTTTCAAATTTCTACTACCTTCTTTCTAATGTTTTGGAAAACATAATCTTTCTAAATGGTTATATCCACTTTTAAAAGAAATTTCATATAAGTAAATTTTGAAAAACTTATCTTAGACTTTAGTGTTGGTGGAAAACTTTGACAATTGAATTTAAGAAATCCTTTCTAAAGAAACTTCCTTATTTCTTTGAAAATAGAATTTATAATACTTACTTTATGTATTTCTTGGTGAAAACCACATATTATTCCTAAAACTTGAGCTAGCTTATCTAACTTTAGAAGAATATTTGTTTAAGATAAATTTCAAACCTTTAAGGAAAATAACTTCTTATGTGACAAAGTTTATATTTAAAAAAAGAGTTCTTATTCTTACTTTAAAACAACTCATTCCTATTATGATTGAGACAATAACAATATATTCATGCATGAATGAGAATATGTAACAACATAAATAAATAAGAGCATAAAAGTAAAGTTAAGTATTGGGAACCTTAGCTTCATCAAGGTATCCCGGGACTAAGAATAGACTAGTCCTCAAAAGAAAAGAAAAGCAAGGAGATGAAATTGTTTTGACTTGATATGGACAAGTCTAAAACTAGAAAGACTAGTCTTAAAATTGCATAAAACAAGTAAATAAATAAATTGCAAGACTTGAAAATAAATAAATAACAAGTGAGCTTATATGCTCTAAATAAACATATATATATATATAGATAATACAAATAATAACAATATCAACATAATAGTAACATAAAGAAAATAAGAACATGAACAAAAACAAAACATGAATAAATTGTTGCTTCTTTAACTCAATGAGTCTAAGAAACATACACTAAACTCATGTTAAGTTATATGAACATGATGAGAGAATATGAGAAACTTTTACCTAAGGTTTATGTGGTGGTTGAAGAAGAAAGGAATGGGTTGTAGTATTATGTGGGAATGGATTTTCTAAGGAAAAGAGAGAACTTGAGAGAGATGTTGGGAGAGGAATTTTGTGGAGTGATTTTGAGAGAGTTTTAGTATGAATTTTTGTTGTGTGAAAGAATGGAAGAGGAAGGGGGTATTTATAGATTTTTGGAGTGGAAATTAGATGTATTTAAATAAAATGGAAAAGAAAATAAAATGAGATGGTGGAAGTGTAAACCCCGGGAATTCTCAGTAGCTAGAAAACCCCAGGAGTTGGAGACGAAACCCTAACCCGATCAGATTGAGTTAGTGAATAGAGCCTAAGAACCCTAAATCCGGCTTTCCTTCGGTTTCATAGTAAAATAAATAAATTGGAGTGAATGAATTTGAATTGTTGTTCCAAAGTACATTTCAAACCTTTGAAAGTTTTAAATTCGGAATTTTTCAATTCCGGGCCTTCCCGAGCCCAATTACGGAAAAGCGTGCCCCGGGCCATGGATTCAGAAAAATATTCCGGAATATTCATTAGAACCGTAATTTTATAAGGATTCCAAAAATATCAATTTCATAATTTTCCGAGCTATAAAGGTTACAGTTATAGCTTTTCCCGTGTTTTTGGAACAACCGGTAAAGTAGATGTCTTGTCTACTATTCACAAGTACAACCTACACTACACACTACCCATACCCTATTCTTACATCCTTACAACTACTCATTTCAATTTTCTTTTCCAAGAAAATTTGTCTCTTTAATAATTATTACATTTATTACATTTTCATTTACTAAATTACAAAAAAAAATCAAATTTTAAACACACACACACTCCATGCATGAAGTGGCCGGCGCCCCTCCCTCTTATTTCCCCTCAATTGTATTATTTTTACTTCATTTTTATTAACTAAACCCTAATTCCCTTAGTATATATACTAAATGTTCTCTCTCTCTCTTCATTTTCTTCTCATTTGAACTTTTGAAAAAGAGAAAAACTCTCTTCTTTTTCCCTTTTGTGCCGTGAGCTTCTTCCTCTCCCCATCCTCACTTTCCAACTTTGCTTCTTCTCTTTTTCACTTCAAGACTCTATTGGTATGTGTATTTAAGTTTTGTTCCTTCCAATCCTTGTAATGGCAAAGCTATGTCTTGTGTGTTTTCTCATTTAATCCCAATGAGCTCATGCTAGGGACATGAAAACACATAAACAAGAATATCAAGCCATCACAAGACATGGATTTAGTGTTTAGATGAGCTTATGTTAAGATCTCACCTTGTTCATGCATGTAAAGTAGTGATCTTGCATATATATTGTTATTCATGTCATGAGATCCATGATTTATGCATCATACTTAGTAGATCTAAAGTTTAGCTAGCCACATTGTCATTTACATGTATGATCATAGAGCTATTTTCATTTTCATGCATTGATGACCACAAAAATGTAGTCTTGTTCATATATAGTGATGATAGAGTAGTATATCTTGACATGTAGAAGGCAAGACCATTGAAAAAGGAAAGACTTTGTTATATATGGAAAGTTGAAAATTCGGATGAAATGGAAACCCTACCCTAAAGACCTCCAAAATCGTTTTTAAACTTATATTTCATAAGAAAAATGAAGGGTATGTGTAATAGACATGTTGAAGGAATTATTTTCATGCGTTTAGATGAGTTAGGCATAATAAAAATAAGAAAAACAAGAGGTGAAGTTAGAAGTGGAAAGTGTTGACTTTGATTGTGAAGTCAAATTCGTAACTTTGTGTGATGCCTAAATAAACACTTAGTATTTAAGTCTAAAATGAATGTTTTATAAGCTAAATGAAGTCCTTAGATAATGTATACATTGAAGCCCCAATTTTTAATGCATTAGACTAGATTTCCCTTAAGAAAAATGTAAGAAAAGAAAATTTGGAAAATTCGGATTTTTACAACTAGCTTATTTGAAAACATGTTTACCAAATGAAAAATGTGAAATTTTGTGCATGAATGGAGGCCATGACTATTATAGACTTTGAGAACCTATTTTTAGTTAAATAATAAGTAGATTACAAGATTAAAAACCAAAGAAACCCTAAGGAGTATAATGTGGGAGAATAACTTCTTAGAATTAGCCTTTATGAAACTTTCCCCAACACTTAGGAGTTCCTAAAAGTTTATTACTACAAAAATCATCATGACCATGCACAAGTTGAGTTCACTACATGGCATACACATTAGTAGTTCGTTCCTAAATCATTCATGCATGAATCACTAACTAGGAACATTTCTTAGCAAAAGCAAAGCACATTTTCAAAGATGGAACAATTGCGGGACAGAACTGATCCCACTGTTCCGTGACCCTATTATTTTCAAAACTTGGATTTAATACTTGAATTAGATAGATCTTTCGAAGTAGATGAAGATCGATATAAAGTTTGCGAAATTCCGAGTTAAAATGACCAAGTTATGGCCGTTTTAAGTCGGAACTTCCAAATATAGCGAGAAATCCGAATTCAACTAGTAGATAGATGTATAGTTTGATTTAATTACATGGTGAGAATCTCATAGGGATTACTCTTGATTGGTAGGTGATTCCGAGCAGGACGACTCTCTACCACCCGATTATTACTATTAAGGAGTTTGGTGACCCATGGCCGAGTGAGTTACTTCCACTCTCAATTAATGCTTGTGAATGTAATGTAGTGGCACTAGTGATGTAGGCAAAGATAAAAGAAATTGTACAAGCATGATGGGGTATGCGGGAAATTATTTGTGTTGTGAATTGTTGATATGTGAAATGGAACTTAAAGCATATCGAAACCGGGTGTTAAGATATTGATTGTTTATCTAGAATCATATGAAGAATGTCTGAGTATACTTGTTGGTCACCTAAAAGAATCGAATTAATGACTATTCGACTCCGACTATAACTGAGTTCATTCATGTCACAATGGGGTTGGAGCATTTGCATAGGTTGGTTTTTCGTGATCCATAAAACGAATGTGAGGTTAATCGTGATCCATAAAACGAATGTGAGGTTAATCGTGATCCATAAAACGAGCTTTTAATCAGTTGACCGTGAGCTTAAACGGCGTCGTACCGCAGGATTCGTTAATCTGCTAACCCGGGATGGAGGGCGCAAGTCCATCCACATATGATTTCCGGTTGGTCATATGTTGTTGATTTCATTTGTATGGTGCATACACTTGCTTGAATAAACACTTGCTTGATTGATTGTATCTAATTGCGTTATGGAAGTATTACTCACTAAGCTAGTTAGCTTACGCCCCGATAGTGTTTATCTTTTGCAGCATGAGTTTATATGGCTTAGGCCAAGGCAAGCTACAACGCAGGTACCGGAGATAGGAGTTTCCCATAGAAGTTTGATTCATTTCTTTTGTATAGACTTCCATTGGAAACTAAGGACTCTGGATGACTGTAATAGACTGTTATTCTTTTGCGGGGGAATGCCCCTTAGATTTTGTAAACCTTAAAGATTTATGCGTTTTGATTTATTACCTATGGCTAATGAATGCCCTGTTAAACTGTTAAACTCCATTTGTTGAAGTATTCTATTGTCGTAAGGGAACGCTTTACATCTACTTAAGACTCCCGAAGGCTCCGGTTAGGGAACTCGGGATTCTTACTTAGTATGTGGCGGACTGTTACGTTTAGGATACCCTACGGGGCGTGACAGGAAGAGAGAGGGGGCGCCGGTTTTGACTTGTAGGGGGGAGAAAATTGATTTGTTTTGTTTGTTTTGTATTAAAAGAATTAATGTGTAAGGTATGATGTGATTAAAGTTGTATGGGGAAGGTAAATTGTAAGGTATAGGTATGGTAGAGTGTAAGAAAAAGTAGAGATAGGTGAATAGTAATGAATAGTAGAAAAGTACTATGAATAGTAGACTAGACAATTAAAATACCGGCAGTAAAGAAAATACGCGTAAAAGGCCTATATCTGTTATTTTTAGATACCGAAAAATTCTAAAACTGATATTTTTGAAAACCTTATATTTTTACGAGTCTATTGTGTTGTCAATATTTTTGCTATCCGGTTCGCCGAGGCATGGTTTTTGAAAACTGATCCGATCGGATCCGAAGGACACTAGAAAAATTCGAATCTGATATTTTTAGGCTTTCTATATTATTACGAACCATATTCCACAATTATTTCAATTTCGTTTTCTAGGGTTTAAGAACACGGGATTGCCGGATCTAGATTCACTAGACTAATCATAGAACTAGGTTAATTTTAGGGTTTCGTTTCAACTTCCGGTTCTTAGGGTTTGCTAATATTATCGAAAAATTTAGGGGCTTACACCTAAATTCTACCGGAATCATTTCTTAGCACAAGTCCACTCGGGACAACCTCACACTAAGATCATCAGGGTGCGTCACCAGTATCACTGTCTGCCAGGTCTCTACTGGTCAAAGCCAACCACAACCAGACAGACAATTATTAAGCCGAATATTTATTAAGTTCATTATGCAATTCTGTTCCTAATCCATTCACAAAAATTCTAATCTACAAGCACATACATCAAGCAATGGTTTGGTCGTGCCTTTCTAAATTTCAGGAATTCAAATCAAATCCTCAGAATTTGATACCAACAACACAAAGTCAACCCAAGCTACACCAACTCCTATATCCACATCAACAGTTTCACAAACTTCAAACGTCCTGTTACAATTATTATATATATATATCAACAGACATGATCGCAATATCTTAACAAACATGAATTCTCCAAAATCCTAACCTGAAAAGAAATCTTCGTTATCTGCATTGTCTATTTTGATCAATCTCCAAAATTATCTTGAAGAATAATAAGGAACCACAGTAAACTCTACAATCATCAATTATTTTCATCAAAAGCCTAATTCACAATATATTAAGATTGTTTAGATCGTATTTTGTTGGAATCTATAATAAAGAGATTTATTATTATTTTGATTCGCTAAAACCCGTCTCGCATTCACCAATTTACTGATCTCACACGTGCTAGGGTTTATCTCCAAAATCCTTCATATAAAAATTTAACCAAACCCTAAGAAACTTGTATAAATTGTAAAAATCCTAATGAAAAGATTAAGATTACTTACTTTGGATCAGAAAATAAAAGATTAAGATTACTTACTTTGGATCAAAAATATTCTCTCGATGATTTTCTAAGCATATATCTCCAAGAACTCTCCAAAAATCTCTCTCACGAAGGAGAAATATTAAAGAAAAGAGCCATGTGTATGTAGGAATGTTGATGTTGTGATTTCTGATGAAAGCATGCCAATAGAGATGTTAGTTCTGCCTTTAATCGATTTTGATGTTATTCTTGGAATGAATTGGTTAAATCTTTACAAGGCTATGATAGAATGTAATAAAGCAGAAGTAAGTTTTGAGTTGGAGGGTAGAAGACTGCTTCATGTATTGGAAAGAAGGAGACCGAGGAGTATGTATTCTATGGAATTGTTGGAGAAGGATATGAGATACACATGAGTAGTGAAGAACTCCGAGTTGATATGGTGCCAGTAGTAAGGGAATTTATTGATGTTTTTCCTTATGAATTACCCAGTTTGCCACCAGATAGGGAGATTGATTTTGGGATTGATTTGATACCGGGGACTACATCTATTTCTAAAGCTCCATATCGTATGGCTCCGGCCGAGTTGAAAGAATTGAAAAGCCAGTTTGAGGAATTACAACACTTAGGGTTTATTCGTCCAAGTATTTCTCCTTGGGGTGCTCCGATATTATTTGTTAAGAAGAAAGATGGAAGTCTAAGAATGTGTATAGACTATAGAGAATTAAATCAGTGACAATCAAGAACAAGTATCCACCTCCTCGAATTGATGATTTATTTGATCAGCTGAGAGATGCTGCATTTTTTCGAAGATAGATTTGAGATCCAAATACCATCAACTCAAGATTAAGCAACAAGATATATCCAAGACTGCTTTCAGAACAAGATATGGACATTTTGAGTTTATGGTTATGCCTTTCGGTTTAACAAATGAACCTACAGCTTTTATGGATTTGATGAATAGGGTATTCAAGGATTATCTGGATCAGTTTGTAATAGTCTTCATTGATATTATTGGTGTATTCAAAGAATGTGGAAGAACATGAGAAACATTTGAGACTTGTTTTACAAAGATTGAGAGAGAGGAATGTAAGCCCCGGAAATTTCAATAAATTATTTCAAGATGAACTTCGAAAATAAACCCTAAAATCACTCCAAATTAAAAACCGAATTTCAACTAGTCCAAAAACACGAGTGAATTCAGAAATTTCCAAAGCTTGAGAAAATTAAGAATCCTTAAAAATAAAATAAGAACTCAACATATTTCAATTCCAAAACCACTACGTACGACAAACTCTATACGTAACCTCGACTTATAAAAATGGGTAATATAGAACCCCAAAATCAAATTATTAAAAAGCAAATAACGATTGACTTTCGAAAATATAACTGAATTCAAGAATTCCGAAAACATTAAGAGATATTAAATACTTACAAAAATAAAATTTAAAATAAATTTCTCAAATTAAATAAGTTGCATAAACATACAAAATATCAGTTTCCAAATTGGCAAAGGTCTAAACCGGAAAATCACCGGAAACCCTAATCGGAATACAATAGCGTAAGTCGGCAATCTAGCGCCCTAACCCTAGAGGCCGAGATGTAGTTTAAATATGTAGAATAGCTCATAGTAATATGAGTTTGTTTAAAAATATCAGATTGGTAAATTTTTGACATATTTCGAACCCGTTCGGATACAGACTTCGAAAAGCGTGTCCCGGGGCTCGAGACATCAAAAATATACCAATAGTACCGTTAGATCGTAATTTCATAAGATTTCTAAATATATCAGTTATATAATTTTTCGGGTTATAAAAGTTATAGTTATAACCTTTTTATCGTATTTCCATTATTATGGGTAATTGATTAGTCTTTTGCACTATTCATTTTTATTTTATTACAAAATTTTATTATTCTTATAAAGTCTTATATATTTTTAGATAAATATTTTATATGTTATAGAAAATTTTGTTTTCTAAAAATTTAGTTCGTTTTCAGGTTTTTATGGGATCAGATTCTGTTTAAGATCCGATACTAAAAATAAAATAAATTAATTTAATAATTGAAAAATATTTATATTTTCATAAAATATTTTTTTAGAATTTTTCGGGTTATAAAAATATTATTTATAGCCCATAATCGCGTATTTTGATCATACCGGTAACATATTTGTTAAAATACTAAAATAATTCAAATAATTATTTAAATTTAATTATGAAAAATCTGCTACAAATATTTGGAATAAATTTTCTATTTTATTTTATTTTAATTTATTTTATTAATAAAGTACTTTTACAACCCATACCTTCAAGTATACCTTACACATATCACTTCAATCTTTCTACACATAATCCCACAATTCATGGCAGATTTTTGACCCATCTTTGCTTCCATTGTCCTTTTATTTAATCATAATTTGACTAAAATAATTATTTTCTACTCCTTCTTAAAGAAGCTACACATACACATTTATTACACAAATTAATTTCAAGTCAAATTCAATCAAAACCTCTCTTCCTCTCTTTAGAATTCACGTGCAGCACACAAAATTGGCTGCCTTTGTTTTATTTTTTTCCCTTTCATTTAATACAATTCCATCTCCATTTAATGCCTCTTTATTATTTCCTTTCATTTCCTTTTTTGAAATCCTCTCTCTTTTCCTCTCTTTTTCCTCTCTTTCTTTCTTCTTCTTGTTCATATTTCTTCAATAAACAAGCTGCCCCTTCTTCTTCCATGGCTTCCACACTTCATTTTTAAATATTTCTAAGCAAATCTTCTTCCCAAAGCTCCATAGGTGATATAGGTAAAGTGTAATGAAGGTTTCATGCATCAAATGAACTTCCATAAGCTTAAAAGCTTAGGATGATGATGCCAAAATTGAAATCTTTCTCTTCTCCACTTTTATTATCTTGTATTTTAATTATTTTCTTCTTTAAAGTTGATATATTTTGTAGATCTAATTTTTTTGTAACTTTGATTTTCTTTATGCCATAGATCTTGTTATTTAAGTTGTTATATTTATTATTTCTTATGATTTAGGCATAGATCCATCATCCACATGTGTTCATGCATTTAAAACTAGTTTAGAAAACTAGATCTAGAGTTTTGTGTTCATAGAATGCATTAGACTTTGTTTTATGTTTACGAACAACTTGCTTTAGCATGATGATGGTAGAAAAATTGTAGGAAACTCAAGATCTATTTTATTTTCAACAAAAACAACTTTTGAAAATTCGGATGAAAATGGAACCATATTTAGAAAGTGGTTTTTCAACTTCAAAATGTATATTTTTCATTTAAAATGAAGGGCTTAGGGTATAGATACCATAAATGAAAGATTTTGGTAAGCGAAGTTTAGATCCATGATGTTTATAGCTTATTACCATGCATTTGTTTTATGTTTATGTTCATATTAAGTATAGATCTTAGTTATGAACTCAAACAAAATTGTGAAATTCGTATTTTGGCAAGACCCATATTTAAAAACTACTTTTCAAGTGTCAAAATGTAATTTTTACATAAGAAAATAAAGGCTTAATATATATATATATATATATAGCATCAAGACTTCATTTTATATGGTTCAAAGATGATTTTCAAAGATTAATTTTCAAAACAAAGTTCTATTCTCGGATTTTGGCCAAAGCCTAGTGCAAAAACATGTTTTCCAACTCAAAAATAAAGTTTTTATTCAAGAAATGAAGGGCTCTTAAGATATGATATGTAAGGAATGGATTTTCATAAGTTTAGAGAGGTTTTATCAAGAGATATGTCCAAAAATGAATTTTGTAAATTCGGATCCCAACCAAGACCAATTTTTAAAACCCATTTGTCAACATCAAAACTCATGTTTTATGTGAAAAATGAAGTATATAGGTAATAGGTATCATTAAGTAGTGATTTTTATAAGTTGAAATGAGTTTTGATGAGATTAATGTATAAAACAAGAAATAGAATCAAGATGAGAAAATTTTGAGTTAGTAACCAATTTGTGAAATTCGTAATTTTGAGTGAAGGCCATAAGAACACCTATTATCCAAGTTCAAAATGAAAGTTTTATGTATAAATGAAGTCCTTAAGTAATAGGTATCATAAGGTCTTAAATTTTAATGCATTAAACAAGTTTTCCCCAAATGAATCATTCAAAAAAGTGGATTTTCTAAAATTCGGATTTTTGAGTAAATCATATTGGAAAACATATTTACAAAGCGTAAAATGGAATTTTTATGTAGAAATGAAGGTCATAAGTAGTATATATAATGAAGACTCAATTTTGACAAAAAAATAATTATATTTTCTTAAGTAACAAATCCAAAACAAATGGAAATGATAAAAGTTAGAAAACTAGATTTTTCATAAGTAAGTTGTCATTATGGTCTTCCAAAATAAAAAGTTATAAAATTTCCTTTTAGTAAATCATCAAGATCATGCATGCAATAGGTCATCTCATGTCATTCATGTTAGGAAATCACTCATATTGCATGTATAGTTAAGTTATATAGTAGGTACATTTCAAACATTTACAAAACTATTTTTCGGAAATTGAAATTGTTGCTGACCTAATCTGATCTGAACTTTTCGAAGCTTCAAAGTTTTCAAAACTTGAAAATAATATTAGAATTAGATAGATCTTTCGAAGTAGATAGAAATCAATATATAATTTGCGAGATTCCGAGTTAAAATGACCAAGTTATGGCCGTTTTAAGTCGGAATTCCTGCTTAGGACGACAATTACGAATTTGATAGTTTGTATGAAATTGTTTGGATTAGTTTGAGTTGAAATACTTATTAAAGTATTTCTTCCTTTTTAGGAGATCCCGAAATCGACGATTCCCTACCACCGGATTACTATTACTAGAAGACCGGTGATCCAATGGCCGAGTGAGTTTTCTCCTTGTTTTGTTACCTTGATTGTGATTGCAGCTAGTTGCATTAGAATTATAAGAACAAGATAAAAATCGATATGAATGGGGATGGGATATATGATGAGACTATGATGAATGTATGCCAAAGAATACTAAAGCTTATCGAAACCACGATTTGATTGGATAACTGCACCGTTCATATTATTCCTGTTATATGTATGATATTGGTTGGTCATCTAAGGAATGTATAAATTTTTTTCCTAAACAAAACTTAAATTGGTCATGCATCGCATTGGACATATTGCGTTTGGTAGCATGCTACTCCTACGCAGGTCGATCGGTATAGTCCATGGATGACTCGTTTAGATAACGAACCCGGTGCCAGAGCTCATTCAGGGGTACTAAGGCGCATGTGGATGCATCCTTGGATGAGCCTAGCCGAGTCGAGTGCTAAGAGCCGAGGGCTTGGGGACTAGATGCGGTCGTGTAGACTCAATACCATTCCTAACCCAAGATACAGAGGGTGTAAATCCGTTCTGTGTGTACGTTCTGGATACCCATACATAATTGCTTGCTCACGTGTTTGTTCATGCATAGCATATGATTGATTATAACTTGATTGTTATGGTACGGAACTAAGGAAATCCTCACTAAGCTAGTGTAGCTTATACCCCAATAGTTGTTTAAATGAACAGGTTATCTCAAGAATGCAAAGTGGGGACTGAGATGGTTGAAGCCGAGAATGGCTTCGGGATTCCGACAAGAAATGAGGATGTTGAAGTTATCAACTAGTTGTATGGATTGTCTTGTAATAGTTATGTAGGGAAGTCTGTGGATGAATGTAATTGGAGTTAAACGATTTGTATTATGAAGTATAGTGTTTTGTATTTGAAGAATAGTAAATTGTATTTCCTTTACATTGTTACTCAATTGTATTGACATAAAATGTATCATTTCGATGTGTCTCCTTTATGTGTTAGACGCCTTGTACATAGTATGGAAGCCTTCGCGTGACTGAGGTGGTCATTCTTAGGCTTTAATATTGTGTACGGCGGACTACCACGTTTAGGATACCCTTCGAGGCGTGACAAGGAAATTTTATGCTAAATTTAGCAAGTGTAAGTTTTGGTTGAGAGAAGCTGCATTCTTGGGACATATCATTACAAAAGAAGGAATATCTATTGATCGGAAAAGATTAGAGCGGTATTGGATTGGCCACACCGACAAGTGTCACTAAAGTACGAAGTTTTTGGGTTAGCAAGCTATTATAGAAGATTTGTACAAGGTTTTCCAAAATTGCTTCACATTAACTAGGTTAACGAAAATATGTGAAGTTTGATTGGTATGAAGATTGTAATCAGAGTTTTTCTGAGCTGAAAAAACGATTGGTTTCTATACCGATTTTGGCATTGCCAGTTAGCGGAGAAGAGTTGTGATTTATAGTGATGCTTCACTTCAAGGATCGGACGTGTTTTGATGCAAGATAATCGAGTCATAGCTTATGCCTCAAGACAATTGAAACCCCATGAGAGGAATTACTCAATTCATGATCTCGAGCTAGCTGCGGTGGTATTAGCATTGAAGCTTTGGAGACACTATTTATTTGGTGAAAAGTGTAAGATATTCACGGATCAAGAGTTTGAATATACATTTTCACTTAAAAGGAATTGAACATGCGACAATGAAGATGGTTGGAGTTAATCAAAGATTACAATGTTGAGATTTTGTATCACCGGGAAAAGCCAATGTGGTAGCAGATGCACTAGTAGAAGAAACCAATGAATGTGGAATCTCTGGTTGCTACTCAACGGGAATTACAAGAAGATCTTCAAAGGATGACTATTGAGATAGCTATGGAATATGTTGACATTATGCTAGCGAGTTTATCATTGCAATGACGATCTTGATCAAATTAAACAAGGAACACTTGAAGAACCTGGAAGCCAGAAATTGAAAAGTGAGATAGGTAAAAAGAGGAGAAAAGTGGATGAGGATTGATGATAAAGGTATTATCAGGTTCAAGGATAGATTTAGGTACCCGAGATCTATGACTTGAGACACCAAATTATGAAGGAGGCACATTCCTCCTCATATTCAATCCATCCTAGAAAACACACAAAGATGTATCGAGACTTGAAGCGACATTTTTGGTGGGAAGGAATGAAGAAGGACATTGCAAGATTTGTTTCTAAGTGTTTGGTATGTCAACAAGTGAAGATCGAGCATCAACGACCTGGAGGAGAATTGCAACCATTGAGAAATTCCGGAATGGAAGTGGGATGAGATAACTATGGATTTTGTGACGGCTTTACCCAAGACAGTAGCCAAGAATGAAATGATTTGGATCATCGTGGATCGACTCACGAAATCATCAACATTTCATTCATTGAGAGTCGGGTATTCACTTGAAAGATTGGCTGAAATTTACATTCGAGAGATAGTGAGATTACATGGTATACCAATAACCATCACTTCAGATAGAGATACTAGATTTGTCAGTCGATTCTGAAAAAGTCTTCATGAAGCTCTTGGGACAAAGTTACTGTTTAGTACAGCTTTTCATCCACAAACTGATGGGTAATTAGACAGGACGATTCAAATTCTTGAGGATATGCTTAGACCTTATGCATTAGATTTTGGGAGGAATTGGGATGAACACTTACCTCTTGTTGAATTTGCTTACAATAACAGCTATCAGGTATCAATTCAAATGGCTCCGTATGAAGCATTATATGGGAGAAAATGTAGATCTCCTTTACATTGGGATGAAGTGGGTTAGAGAGTGTTGATTGGTCTTGATTTGATACAACAAGCAGTTGATAAGATACAAATGATCAAACAGAGATTGAAAGCTGCTCAAGATTGATATAAAAGTTATGCCGATTTGAGAAGAAAACCTTTGGAGTTTGAACTTGGAGATCATGTGTTTCTCAAGATATCCCCGATGAAAGGAGTTTTTAGATTTGGTATGAGTACCAAATTGAATCCAAGATACATTGGGCCATATGAAATTTTGGAACGAATTGGGCCATTGGCTTATAGATTGGCGCTACCACCAAGCTTGTCAAGTGTTCATAACGTTTTCATGTGTCTCAGCTTAGAAAATGCATATATGATTTTGACACAATATTAGACACAAATCAACCAGAAATATTACCAGATTTGACTACTGAGGAAAACCAATTAAAATTTTGGGAAAAATGGATAAAGAATTGAGGAATAAAGTCATACTGATGGTAAAAGTCCAATGGAGTAACCAATCTGAAAGAGAACCGGTTTGGAAAGTGGAGAGCATAATGAGACAGAAATATCCTGAACTTTTGAGTAAGAAGGTGAGTTGAGTTTCGGGGACGAAACTCTCTTGAAGAAGGGAAGAATGAAATGACCTAAATTTAAATTCTATTTAATTTCCATGTGTTGTTTATTTGTATTAGGTATTGAATTGAATGAGCATGATGTTAGGATAGTTGTGTTGGTAATGGTCTAAATGTATTATTTTGCATATGTAGTGAAATTAATATTTTGTTTATATGTATTAAAGTGTGTGTAGTATAGTTATTAATTGTGTCTTTTATACATTAAGGTGTAATTTAAGTTTAGATTTATAAAATCAATTTTGGTTTTCCATAAGGTTAGTAGCTAGAAGTTCTTATTAGTTAAACTAATGATTAGGCTTAAATAAGCCTCAAATGAGACTCAAATTCACCCCAAATGCAAATTAAAGTTGCATATGCCTTAAAGGGTAAATTTGGGACATGTTTAAAGCTCAATTATGCTTAATTAGACTACTTTTTGGGGCAGCCTCTCCTTTATACGAATTTTCCTTTTCTTTCTTTCTTTTCTCTTCCTCTTTCATTTCCATTTCCAAGTTCAAGTCAAGAACAATAGCAAACTTTGAAAATCAAAGTTCCCTCCAAGGTAAGGCATATACATGTGAGTTGATTTAACTATGATTGTTGTTTTGTTTTCCTTTCTTGTAATGGTTATATGAACTCTTGTATAGAATGAGTTTGAATGTTATCTAAATTGTTTGTTCATGCTTTGAGATCAGTTAGGAATGTGTTTTGTGAGTTTGTTCATGCATTGTAGAAGTGATATGAAGTATTGGGAGGATATGAAAATGGTTTGTGTAGGAAAGTGGAGAATGAATGGAAGTGGAATTGGAAGTGTTTAAATGTGTTGATTTCATGTTTTGAGTTGCTAGGATTGAGTAGTATAGATAGGGGTGAGTATATGAGGTTAAAAATGTAGTTGAGGAAGGTTTGAAAGTGTTATAGGATAGAATTTTTGAAGTGGAAAAAAAAAAACAGGGGAAAGTGTTCTATTGTATAGGCCTGTTTTTAAACGTACGCTGGCATCTGGGGTTTCTACGCCGTCGGCCTATAGGCGTGTTGGAAGCCTACAGAATCAAATTTCTTAAAGCTGTTTGAACGCCGTCGGGTTTCACTGGAAAAGTCAACCGGCGTTCATTCTTTCATATTGTACGTCGGCTACTGGGAATCAAAGCCGTCGGCATATATGTGAGGCTGCCAGCGTATCTAGGTAAGCGGCCGCTTTGCACCTCTCTGGACGTTTTGGAAAATTTTAGATTTTCATTCTACACCTGCTCAAAGCCGCCGGCGTAGAATAAAGGCAGCCGGCGTACCCTTGAGCACTGCCAGCGTTGGCAGTGTTGATTTTCATAGTGTTGAACACCGGCTTAAGCCGCCGGCTTTGAGTGCCAGCGTGTCCCCCTGTGCGTTTGATTTTTTTAAAACTTTTTCCAAAATTTTCCGAAGTTTAATATTTGATCAATTAAGTATTTATTAAGCAATCTAAGATATAATAGGATGGTTAAATGCTTTATTGTGACTTTGTATTAAATTATTTGAATTTCTTTGACTAATTGTGATATATAGATATAATATGTATATATATATATGTGAATGAGGAATTTATATTTATTTATTGATCATTCTGATATTCCTATTTCAGTTAAGGACTCTTCGGTTAGTTCTTCACCGAGAGATCATAATAATATACTAACGGGTTCAGGTACGCAATAACTTGTTTGCTATTTACTAGGAATAGGCATTCCTAATCTGATTTGAATTGATTCGGCTTAATATTTGAATGAATTGGATGTCTATTATGCTGTTTAATCTGGTCCGAGGAGCAGCAAACCTGTCATGATGTAATGACATGTTAGTTAGGTGCTTAATCAAGTCATGATGCAATGACTTTACCATGATGCAATGGTACGCTATGATGCAATAGCGATTCTTTTGGTTAAGTGGGTAGCCGATAGGGGGAATAGTATCTGAGTAACGTTTGCTTAAACTTAGGGGGAAATACCATGATTTAGTTTAAGGTTTATGGAAACTTGTGAACTAGGTTCATGTTATGGACTGAGTTTAAGTAGAGTCGGGCAACGGCTTTTGAACCCTAAATGAAGCTATTATCTTCATGAAATAGATATAGGAGATATAAGTATTCGGACTGCTTATATCAACCCCCTGAGCAGCTGCTGTTACTCAGGATCCTTGAATTCCCGAAGTGTGACCCGGGGTTTGAATACCCTCTTATTGATTTGTGAAAGAAAATGTAATAAAGATAATCACCTGTCTAATGATGCATTACATTGACTTGATGAATTGTTTTTGCATTTGTTATTGTGTACTGGGCCTTTGGCTCACTTTTGCTGCTTTGCAGGTATTGGACATGAGTTTTATGATGATTTGGGCTATGGGTCCGATTTCAAGAGATTTCTAGGTGAGTGGGACGAATAGGACTCGAGTACCCTGGACTTTTGGAAGAATTTTTGCTAAGAGAAAAGTTATGTATAGGAGGCTTGATAGTTAAGCCTATTTTTTTGTAAAGACCTTAAGATCCTCTAGGATTCTTTTGTTTTAAGAAAACATTTAAATTTTGTAGAGTCTTGTATTGACACTAAACAATGTTTATATGATGTAAATGTATGTATAGATTGCTTTTGTTAGCAATCTTGTTTTGTTAAAAGTTCTTTATAAAGTTATAGCGATTTTGATCAAACAATTCTGTTAGTTTTAGGACAACCTTACATATAATGTCAAAACGTTATATGTGGTTGGGGACTCGATACTCTAAGTCTCGGGATTTAGAGGGTCGGGTCTTTACAAAAACCTTTCCTCATTTATTTTATTGAGACAAAAATCATTATGTTCATGCATGAATATGAATCATAAAGTTATGGAAACATAAAGAAACATAATAACTTGAAGGAATAAGCTAAATAAGAAATAAATCAAGTATTGAAACCTTAGCTTCATCAAGGTATCCCGAGACTAAGAAAAGACTAGTCCCAAAAAAAAAGAAAATGTTTTGACTTGATGAGGACAAGTCTAAGACTAGGAAGACTAGTCTTAAAAATAACATGAAAGTAAATAAATTTCAAGGAAAGTAAATAAATTGCAAAACAATGAGCTTATATGCTAAATAATATATATAGCTATATAGATATATTAGATAGTTATAAGCATAAAAGCAACATAAGGAAATTAGATTATGAACAAAAACAAAGTATGAACCTATTGTTGCTTTCCTTAACCTTCATGGTTTAGAAAACACACACTAAGCTCATACTAAGTAAATGAACATATGGAAGACTTGAAGAAAATTTACCTAAAAGAACTAAACTTTAGAGAGCATCTTGAAAAGAAATTCTTGGAGAGTTTTTGAGATAGTAACTTTAGTAGAAGAGAGGTGTGAAAGAAGTGGAAGTAAAAGGGGGTATTTGTGGGAAAATGTGGGAGATAATTTGTGTTAATTAAATAAATTGAAAATAAAACAAATTGGGAAGAAGAATAGGGTAGCCGGCACTATTCGTGAGGAGAGAGGGAGTGAAATTTTTTTTTTTTTTTGTATTTTGGTTAATTAAAAGTAAGATATGAGAGATGTGAAGTTATATTGGAAATGAAAATTGTAAGAAATAGAGGTATAGGTTGTAAGAGTAGGTTGTAAGAAAAAGTAGAGATAGATAAATAGTGTAGAATAGTGGTAAATAGTGTAATGTAAAGTAGACATGACAATTTAAGTATTGGTAGTAAGAAAATATGCGTATAAATGCGATATCTGATATTTTTAGCTACCAAAAAATTATGAAATTGATATTTTTGAAAACCTTATATTTTTACTAGTCTAACGATATATTCGGAATGTTTTTTACTATTTCGAGCCCCTAGACACGTTTTTCGAGAACTGTGTTCGATTGGGTTCAAAACGAGTCGTGGTTTCACTAAACTGATCTTTTTAGGCTTTCTTAGATAATTACGAACTATTCTACTCACTAAATTCTTTCTTACTCTCTTAGGGTTTCTTAAACAGGGATGTCGGATTTAAGCGGTTACGGTAGACTAGGGTTTTGTTGACTTTAGAAATCTGGTTGATTTCTGATTAGGGTTTAAGCTTTAATTGCTCACAAAACTTCGGGGGTTTACAATTTCTCTTTATACACTATGTTAGGGAAATTTGTTACACATGATACACTTTTATTGGATGCCTCTGCACACTTATTTATAGGCTTAGAGCAAAGAAATCATGACAATTTTATTACTAACATGGCAGATTCTCGTATAACGGAATGCATTTTCTTTCTTCACATGCACGTATGTATTGCTTGAACAAGCATTCGCTTGTGGAGAGGTAAATCGAGTGCTCAGGTGTTGCATGAAAGTCAGGGCTCGACTTGAACTAATAAACGCTATCGTTTCCGTCTATCCTTCTATTGACATGTAAATTTGAGGACATTTAAGGCTTGAGACTTAAGGTGTGACTTAAGTCAAGTAAAGGTCTAGTCTTCATTCAATAGCTGTCGTGGGCTAGATTTAGAGCACAACATTAAGGCGTGATTAAAGCTATTTTCACGTTCAGGCTCGATCACCTCAAAACACACGTTAAGGGTCACATTGAGGTTTGGATGTAGGTTATGACAGACCAATTTTGCCTTATTTTTCCTTGACATTTTAGCCTCAGCTAGTGCTTTTCCAAGGCTTAATAATTTTGTTCTTTGATTTTTTTAGCTGTTTTGCTTCAAATCTGATTCCAAACACTTCAATTCTTCTTCTTTTTGATTTAAGGAGTGGTAAAACAACAATTAAACATTAAAAACACCAAATTCATAGAAATTTAATAAAAAAATGCATCAAATTAAGTCCAAATTCCTATAAATAGAGTAGAGTAAAAGAAACTTATCAAATTCCCCTACACTTAAGCCTTTGCTTGTCCTCGAGTAAACATCACTCTAACCAGGCAAGGCTTTTTCAAATAGGAAAATAAGTCATAAATGGAAAATTGACCATATTAGCTCAAGCTCAAATCACCTTAGCACTTCAAATATTCAATCAACACTATTAACTATGCTAAAATTACTTCTGCTAAAATCACAGAACTTATCTAAGTAGATCAACATTTATCCTCACTATAAGAATTTTGATGGAGGGTGGCATTTGCATATTATGCAAACGTTACCTTTTCATTATGGTTTAGCGATGTTTATTAAACGTTAACTAAAATATATGTTTTGTAACGTTTATTAACAATTCTGCATTATGCAAAATCTCCAATTTGATTCGTAACTTTTACTTAATTGCAAATGTGACCAATCATATTTGCCATATATCAAAAATCCAAAATTATTTTATATTGATAACCTCAAAATAAATTTTTGTAATAGGAGTAATAAAAATAATAATAAATTTAATTTTAAAAGTAATGGATAAAAATAGTAATGATAATAATAATGTCCAAATAATACATTTTCAATATATTAAAAGAACAATGACATTCAATAAATAAAGAGATTAAAAAAATATCTTTTATTTAGTCATGGTCATCAAACGTTAGCTAATATATATTAATAGTCACGTTTATTAAACAATTTTGGTTTGTACTGAACATCATTTCATTTTGCAACTCCTTTGTTAAACTAGGCGCTACTAATCTTATATATAAAAAATTCATCCCTCCTTTAAAAATAAATAAAAGTAAACTTGATCTTAAATATCCCGTCATTTCAAACTCTACGCAAAAGAACACCCATGCGTGACCCTTCAGTTCTCCCCTACCCTGTGCATCACTCTCTAATACTTATAACCTCACACATCATTGCCTCTACCTCCAAGCGATCGAAGCGTCTCCACCTCCACGCAAAGAGCTGCCTTTTGTTCTCCATGCAGTTACACCTGGTAAGTTTCCTGATGTTTGTTTTGTACGAAGGACACAATTTTTAAACCATCGTTTCTTGTCTAAACGTTTACGATTGAAAGTTGATTTTTTTGTTGTGTCTTCTTTTATGGGTTGCAAAAAAAAAAAAAAGAAACCTTTGTCTGACAACGAAGAAGAAAACTTTGGAGCTTTTCAAGTAAGGTCATTCCCCTGCTCATTGTGCCATTTTTGCTACTCCCAGCTACACCATCCAGGTATTGTATAATCTATAATGTATGTGGTTCAATCTATTTAATCTGTCTACTTGTATTTATTTATGATGTCTTTGATTGATTATTTTTCACATGTGTTGTATTGGAATTTTGATTCATTGTTTGATAAAAATGGCAAGTCATGTAACGTCTGGTTACGTAAAGTATCGTTTTTTTTTTTCCCATCTAAGAGTGGGATTAAATGTTGGCTTCTGTAGTGGCAAGAAGGATTCAGTATTATTGTTCATAACCTAGTACTTTTTGCAATCACCATGTGTATTATGTATCTGTAATGTGGTCAATCCACACCTTAGAAAGCTGTAATGTGTGAGAAATATTTAAGAAGTTACAAAGACAATGGTTTTGATAAGCTAGGATATCCTTTCATCTAATAGAAGATTTTTCCAAAGAATATTCACTAGATGAAAACCATTTCAATAGCACCATTGGATAATTTTTAAATGGAAGTAATAAAGCAAAAAGTTGTCTCATAGAAGGATGTAAATAAAATTTATTCAATCTTTGGTGCTCCAGCAAATTATGTGCGTGACTTGAGCAGTGAACGTGTAATGAGATAACCACCTTATAGTCAAGAGTAATAGATAAGACATACTACCCTTTATGTTTCAGTAACAAAATAGCTTAAAAATAGGATAAAATCACCATTTTTTATCAAGCTTATACTTGATCAGTTAATGTACAGCTAACAATTCGTAGATTCGGAAATACTTACATAAGCAGAGCTATTATCATTGGACAAGTTAAAGAGGTAGGATAGATGTCACATGGATGAAGTCCTAATTTTTTTTGGCATTTCCTTGCATGCGACCAATTGATTACTTAATACTAGATGCAACAAAGCTAGCATAGGCTGATTAATGGTGAATTTTTTGAAAAAATTCTGACCTTTGTTGTTGGATTGCCTCTGTTTAACGTCCTGAGGCATAACTTTCAGATTGGTGCTTTACTAGGACCATTGTTTTCTTTTCTCTTAGATGTATATAGGAAGAAACCTTAGATATGCGTGCATGCGTGCGTGCAAAGAGAGGAGATCTAGGGAAATTGAAGGACTTCTTGAAATATAGAGCATTGACTCCATATAGTTGCCTTAATTGGACTTGTAGTAGCCTATTGTTGTCTTAGCATCCATTAGAAAAATTCAAGTTCTTACCGAGTTAGTTTACTCCATTGTGATGCCGTTTAATCCAGGCTATAGATGGAATGGCATTTAGGATAGCCAAAGGAAAGTACTTGTAGAACAAAAGGATAAGAGAAAATATGTAGTCCAGGCTTTGTGTGGGTGTGATATCTGCATGACTTCTAATTTGGTTTGTTAAGATCGATCTAGAGTGTGGATTATATAAGAATTAGTTAGATGCTAGTAAGTTTTGGTGGCATTGGTAATGGCAGCAAGGTCACAGTGGTGATAGTGAGGTACTGATGGGAAAGAGGTTGGCGGGCTTTTGGTTAAGAGACTTTGTTTTGTTTAGTTGCAACCAAAACGTTTGTAAAACAAATGAAAGGTAGTAATAGCATGAGATGGTTTTGTCAAGCACTTTATTTTGTACATTGAACAAGTCACCATAGGTTTTGTTTTGTTACCTAAAAATAGCTACAAGCCAATGAGAAAAGCGCCTTAAACTGGTCAAAACCTTCAGTTTTAGTGGTGACTCTTAACTTTGGTGTGGGACAAAGACCACATGACTGATTAAATACCACATGCTCAAAAGGGGATAAAGGCAGGAAGTATTTTCATATATATATATATATTTAATTTTAGTAGCTGAATTTTAAATTTTTTATTTTAGATCCTTAACTTTTGAATGAGATAAATTAGTGTCTTTGTTATAGCAATGCTTAGCCTAAATGATAGGATAATAGTATAAGTGCTCAACCTTAAAAAGTCGAGGTATTAAAATGAAAAAAAAAAAGAAGTGAAATTTCGAATACTTCTATTGGCTTCATCTGTGGTTTAGCACTAGTAAGCTATGGGGAAGGGTGGGGAGAATGGGAGAGGGAGGGAGGGGGAGAATACTTAACGTTGCCTCAGAACAAGAGTGGAACACCAAATAAAATAGAAACGGTGAGTAAAAATGTTTTTTTAACAATCAAGACACTCGTACCGTTAGAGCGACAAAATTTCATATGAAATGACTTAGTGAAATATGAAAAAAAAAAAAGAAAAAACTTAACCCTTAGTTCACCTGATGAAGTCTTTGGGGAACTTTGGTTGCTTCATCACCGTGCCAGTTAGTGATAAATTTGTAACCATATTTTGTTAGATAACAAAAAATTTACCTCTGTCAACTATAAGTACTTCCCTCCCTCCCCTCGCCCCCCCCCCCCCCCCCCCCCCCCCCCCCCCCCCCCCCCCCCCAAAAAAAAAATATATTATTAAGTACGTTCTCCAGAGCTGTGATTTTATGATGGTATGGATGAAGACAGATTGTTGAGCTGTTTAAAGGAATTTAACCAGAATTTGTGCAACGAAATGATGGATAAGAAGTTATGTAGATATTAACTGATATATATATATTGATCAAAACATGAATCATAATAATCATAGGATACAATTATTTTCACTTGTTAATGCATATTCTATGCATTTTTTGCTGCTATATAATGCTGTACTTCCTCTTGTAATTTCCCAATGTTATTCTTGATGTATGATTTACGTCCATGCTTCATGGCTGGCTGGTTTTTACTTATTTGAAGAAAAGTTGGGTGTTGAAATAAAAAATGTAAACGATCGGCAAAAAATTTTTGTTGAAAATCAACTCCAACTTGTTAATGCTTTTAGGAAATTAGACAAAGATCAATGGCCTGCCAACTAATGAGTCAAATATGCTTTGTATTACATGTTTCTGGTTTTCAGCTCCTTTGGTTCTGTACATGATGTCATGTTTGTTGTCCATTAGTTCTTAGCTAATCCATGTCTTTTTTCTCAAATATATTATTCAATGGCTTATACATGGAAAATAGCTCCATTTGTTAATTTTGGTTACCATTCCATAAATATGATGAGTTTAATTTTCAAAAATTCAGCACCTCTCTTATTTTCAAGTTATGAACATGCACTTATGGTGAAAGTCGAACCTTTATAGTGTAAATTAGACAGCCTATGAATGCTCATCCTTTATAAAAGGTTCTGCTGTGAACATGAGTGAAGTTTGAATTACAATATACGCATTAACTTTCTCCAATGTAACAGACAAAGCAAAAACCAAAATATTAGAAAAATAGAGCAAAATTATTGACTAAAATCTACTTTATTTAGTTGGCAGGAGAGTGACGGTTGAGAATCTGTATAAGAGAAAGAGTGCTTGTGTGTGTTGGATTTGTAAGATTTACAATTAGAAAAGAGGAAGCTCTTTTTGTTCCATTCTCTGGTTTGTTTATGCAAAAAAGATGTGAGGGAAAAGATGCATCGATTTGATCTACTTTCCTTTCTGATTCTTTTCTTTTGACAAATGCTTGATTGGTGGTTTAAAATCCTTCAAAAATTATTCCGGTTTCCTTTGTTTACTGCACTTATTGTCCAACTTTGTCAACCTAGTACGCATGGCACTTGCTATTTGTTTGTGAGATAGATGTTGGATTGTTTATGCAACTCTATATTGTGTTAAATTACCTAGAAGGAGGATTATTATGTGTATATGTTTGCAAGCATAGCTCCTAGATACTTATTCAATTTTGAATTGCAGCTTAGACAACTAGCTGATTTGGTTAGATATGTTGTGCTTGTGTGGTTAATCGGTTTTATTGGCTTTTAATTTTTTACTTTGTCTTAATTTAATGATCAGCGAACTATTTTTGTTTGAGTATACTATTCATGCCTCAATAAAAAACAGAGCCTCTGCATGTTAAATCTATTGAATAAGCATATTGGTGAAAGTACGGAGTTGCTAATGTCATGAGCTCATAAAACTGAATTAATGAAATACCTACTTGTGCTTATCCTAGTCTCCTAAAGCACAAAATTTCATGGTCAATGGTGTTTTGATGTGAGAGTTTTACTGGATTGAGTGGCATTTCTGCATGTTTTCATGTATTTAACTTGAGAAGTGAAGCCAAATAGAGCAATTATAATATGTGCATATCATAAAGTTTCTTCATACAAACTTTTTTTTTTTGGTGTGTTTTAGTGACTCACTTGGAGTGATATTTGGCAATTAATGTCACGCCCCAATGGGTACCCTAAACGTGACAGCCCGCCACACTCAATATTAAAGCTTAAGTATGACAACCTTAGTCATTCCCAAAAGCTTTTATATTAAGTGTAAGGCGCACTTTCACAACTTTAGAGGACCATGTATGGAATTATGAAGTTTAAGAGGATATAAATAACATATTTAAGAAAAGAGGATTTCATAATAATCATTCATTCATATCTATGGGTTTATGAACTTAGGGACATTTCAATTTGATAACTAATCTAATACACGGATATTTGCACATTAATACTAAAACTTCACTATTATCTGAATTTCTATTATCCAAAAGAGATTACCTGTCCATAGGGTCCTCGTGGCCTTAACCATATGTAAGGAAACTGCAAAAGATATCTATTGAGGTATAAGCTAATAGGCTTAGTGAGAACTATTTCCATAAATAACTTCTTGTAACAAGATTCAATCAAGTTGATTTAATCAAACAAATGTAATGCACAAGCACGTGGGCAAACAAGCATATAGCTTTCCGGGAACTATATGTTGAATGGATTTACGCCCTCCATTCGAGGTTTGGTGATACATAACCTCAATTCAAGTAGTTTTAAATATAAAGTTTTCTGGCTCACGAGCACTCATCGTCGAGCATTCCGAATCTACTTGCTTGACCTTGCTTTCGGATCTACCGCCAAGCAATCGCTTTCGGATCTCCCGCCAAGTGTTGCTTCCGACATGAGCTTACTATCCTTCTCACCCAAGGATAATAACCCAACAATGCAATGTGACTCACTTCGTGGTATGCATGAGTTCATTAATTTATAAAGTCATAACATAATTATTTTCAATTTTATGGCGATCAAGGAATTTCACACAAATCAATATTACACTAAAATAATCACTTAGAACAATTCCGGCTTTGATATTCTTAGAATTATTTCAAAGAATTATTTTTCATGCATATCGATTTATCTTTTCCTAACTCTTAATGCAACTAAATTACAAGCACAACAAGTATAGCATTTAATGGAATAAACTCACGATGCCATTGTCGTCTATTCCTCTAAGCGGATGAGTCGTTCACACACTCCACTTAATCGTAATAATCCTCAGGGTAAAGGAATCCTTCCTCGGGGTCACCTAGCCAAAGAAAATCCACAATGATTTTTTCTTGATGATTTTCTTGAATTTTGACAAAACAATGTCAAAAGAACGTCAAAGTTCGTATAAGGGAATGTTCCAACTTAAAATGGCCATAACTTGGTCATTTTAACTCGGAATCGCGCATATAATATACCGATTTCTACCTACTCAAAAAGATCTACCCATTTCCAAAATTATTTTCAACAAACAAAGCCATATAGGCTCCGAAACAGTGGTGACAAAATTCACCACGGATTTTCTAACATAAAACATCTTTGGTTCAAGAAATTGAAATTTGTTTGATAAATACTTAGTTATCTATATAGTTGAAAAATTCTCTTTTTATAACTATATAACTCATATTAAGCATGCTCAAGTGTCTTGTTGTCCAATTATTTTTCTTAGGTAAAACAATGTCGGGTTGAAGCTTTTCGGAAATTGTTTTTGTAAATTTCTTTGAAATGAATAACTTATTTTCTTTATTTTCTAAAAACTTTTTATGTTGGTTTTATTTATCTTTTTCCTAAGTAACTTTTGAAAATAAAAATTTTTTTCTTTCTAAGTTACACTAATACTATATTTGAAGTCTTTTAGGAAATATGCTATTCTTCATATTTATTTTTCTTGTGCAAATTCCTTTGTTTATTTGTTTTGCAAAAATATTTACTTGAAATTTCTCATTCTTTTCTCATGTCTTATGTTTTTCATAAAATCATCCATGCATGAAAATTTGTTTTCTTCATAAAAGCAATGTGGAACAATTAAGGACTTTTTGTAGAAAAACTAATTTCTATAATCTTATTAACTTCTTCTTGTAACTTTAAAAGAAATAACTTTATTATTTTCAAACCATAAATTTTCTTTGCCTATTTGTTTGCAAAGGTCTTTACTTGAAAATTCCAAAGAACCATTTTTGTATAAATATTTTCTTTTGAAAAATAAAGTGGAATAGAGGTTTAAGTAGCTTTTTAAGTAAAAATAGTTTCTAAAATTATAGTGAGTTCTTTTTGTAACTTAAAAAGGAATGAGTTTATTTTTTGTTATCTTATAGATTTTATACTTTACATAAACTTATTTCTAAGTGACAAAATTCCTTCTTTTGTTTACTTATCTTTTAGAAATTAAAATTTTGGACAACAATCTAAATGAACATGATTATGAGAATAATAATAAACAAAATACCATAAAGCATAAATAATAAAGTCAAGTATTGGAGTCTTAGCTTTTTCAAGGCTCCCGGGACTAAGAAGTAAACTAGTCCCATAATGAAATAAAATGAAAGAAAGAAAAACTTGTTTTGACTTGATGAGGACAAGTCTAAGACTAGAGACTAGTCTTAAAAACAACTTGAAATAAATAAAATGCATTGAAGTAAATAAATTGCATGAAAGGTAAATAAATTGCAAGATTATGAGCTTATATGCTCTAAATAGTATATATAGCTATATAGATATAGTAGATAGTTATGAACATAAAAGAAACATAAATGAACATAAAAGAAATATGAACATAAAAGAAATATGAACATAAAGGAATTATGATTATGGACAAAAACAAAGTATGAACCTATTGTTGCTTTCTTAACCTTCATGGTTTTAGAAAACACACATTAAGTTCATACTAAGTAGATGAACATGGAAACTTCTTGAAGAATTTTTACCTAAAGGAGATGAGCTAAAGAGAACTTCTTGAAAGAACTTCTTGGAGAGAAATTCTTGAGAGATTTTGAGAGAGTAATTTTAGTGTAGAAGTGGTGTGAAAGAAGTGAAAGAGGATGGGGGTATTTATAGGAAAATGTGGAGTGCTTTTTGTGTGATTTAAAATAAAGAAAAATTGAAACAAATTAGAGGAGAGAGGGGGGCATAGGCGCCGGCCATGCTTGAGAAGGGGGAGATGTGATTTAAATTTTTGACTTTTTGATAATTAAAAGATGTAATGTGTAAGGTAGATGTGATATAAAGTTATGGGAAAGGTAAAAAGTTAAGATTATAGGTTATGTAGAGTATAAGAATAGGTGTAAGAAAAAGTAGAGATAAAAAAAATAGTGTAGAATAGTAATGAATAGTGTAATGTAAACTAGATATGACAATTAAAGTACCGGTAGTAAGAAAATACGTGTATAATAGTTATATCTGTTATTTTTACTTACTGAAAAGTTACGAAACTGATATTTTTGGAAAACTTATATTTTTACGAGTCTAACGGTGTATTCGGAATATTTTTGCTATTCCGGGCTTTCGGACACGTCTTTCGAGAACTATGTCCGATCTGGTTCGAAGGACACCCGAATTTCGCGAAACTGAAATTTTTATAAAACCTATGGTTATTACGAACTATTCTAGCTAATTATCCCAACTTCGTTTTTCAGGGCCAAAGAAAACGGCAATGCCGGATTTAGTTTGATACGGTAAACTAGGGTTTCGTTGACCTTTAGGGTTTCGTCTGACTTTCGGTTTAGGGTTTTATGCTAAACCGATTCCGAAAATTTGGGGGTTTTCAATTAACATTATACAGCTACAATTATCACTAGGTTGTCGATGTCATAGCGATTGATTCTACAAGGCCCTCATGATCTTTAAGAGTTCTAAAGTGTCCCAGGCAGAGTGCTCTCTTTTGTTCCTTAAGAGTTCTAGAATGTCCTAGGTATAGTGCTTTACAGGTGTTTTTTGTGATGCAAAGAATATTAGATTCATTTAACATTACAATTAATGGCATTAAAAATTAATCAATATTTTTTTTTAAGGAGTTTTATTTTTTTTTTTTTCTTGTTAATTTTTTATAAATATTTTTTCTGTTGCAACAGCGATGATCTTACCATCAAGGACCAATATGCATGTTCCGATTGGCTTTACCTTGTTTGATATGGCCACTTTTCATGACAAAATTATAACATGAAGAAATTATATACATAGTGTTAATGTTATAGATGGTAAATTCATGCAAAGAAAGATTGATTGATATATGGCTCTGTGGGAAGGTAGTAAAGGGAAGTTTTTTACTACGTATAGACTTTAAAACTTTAGTTTAACGCCATGACACGTATACTTTATAGAACCTTTAAGCTACATATACCCTGAGAAATTGGTATATTAATGGATCAAGAGCATTGGTAGTCATTATTATTCTCGTGATATGCTTATCAACGGCTTTCTATCATTATATTAAGCGACTCAAAGCAGCATTCAGAGCATCCATCTTGTTTTGTTTCAATCCTGCTTCAATATTCATTCATCAATGTAACATCAATGTCTATTTACTTTAAGTTAGTCTTTAACTGAAATCAATGTCATGCATAATCTCTATTCATAGTTATGCAAAGAGTTTATATTTACTGTTTTTGCTGGGGGGAGTGATTCTCTTACTTTCTGGTGTGGAAAACACAATGAAGATGAGGACGTTGTAGAAGGAATGGTTGAAATCAATGAAGATGAGGGTAGAGATGTGGACGAAGAGGAGCAAGATGATACACTCATTGACTATGATTGCAGCGATGACATTTGTATGAGTTCCTAGTATACATTGCTCTTGCCTCTTTGTCCTTGCAATTTTTTTCCCATTGCATGTTGCTTTAGCATGATGATTTATTTTAAAACATGTATCTAGAGTTCCTTTATAATTATCTATATACATTCTAATCTAAATTTTAATTGCTACACTTTTTTCTTATATGATTGTAGGATTACAATGGCTGGGGGACGAAGGAGCATATAGAGAAGGGGGGGAAGGGCTAATCGGGACACTTGATTACCAATTATTGATGAATCAGACGATCAAAATCATGATGATCAGAATCATGATGATCAGCATCAATTGCCACCTAACAATCAACCAACCAATCCTTCTCCTCTTAAAGGTAACCTTTATAATTATCTAATATATGTTTTTTGATGCTTTTGATTGAAGCGATTTCATATGCAAAGTGAAAAAAGAACCTGACCATATTAAATTCCATCGTTAATTTTGATTTTCTCTTATTGTTAACTTTCTTTAGATGCAGAAAATGAACCTGACCAAGAACGCAAAACCAATAATAGTCAAATACATATTTCTTCAACGGGCACCAACTCGTCCAATCCGACTCAACCCTAAGGTCATTTATTTAACTAGATCTATTTAAATAGTGAAAGTGTATAAGGCATACAAATAATTTTTTCCCTTATATTTTCAGGAACTGAGAGCTCATTAATATCCACACGTAAGAGAGGTCCATATCGAGGACTGGCACTAGAGAAGGAAAACAATAGACGAAAGGAAAAAATGGTAATTGAGTTTACAACTGATGGGGGACGTCCACTAACAACAGACCAGTCTGCTAAATTAGCATTTGAAATGGGGAAGGCCTGTAGGGACTTGATTCGCCTTCATGTCGATGATTGGAGGATAATCCCCCTCTCAGAAAAACAACATGCTTGGGAGAGAGTAAAGGTACATATCATAAATTAATTCTAGACCATGACTCATTCAAAATTTACAATACAACTCATTAGCAAGATGATAAGACAACACACATTTTGATGTAAATAAATCAAATTTCCATCTACTATTCACCATCTACTGTAAATCCAGAAATGGTCTAGCATTGTTATATCATCTCCGCCATTCTTGTCAAACTGGTACATGCAACATATCTATACGCGCGCGCACATACACAGACACTCACACACACACACACATATCTTTCTCGTAGTCGTTGTTTGTTTTATTCAACCACTTTTTTGGGTGTAATAGAGAATACATATCACAATCTTCAATTTAATAGAATAGAATTCTTGATTTGTTTGGTACTTGATCTAATAAAACAACTTATTGGTATTTAGTAGTGGACTTCCACTAAGGACTAATGCATGCAAATATTGTTTTCTAACTACTATATCTGACAATGAAATTAAAACCACATATGTTTGACAATATACCTTTCTTAGTAGTCTTGCTTGTAAATGGATGTAGAATAGCGTGAGTTCTTGTGGTGCATAAATATTTTGAATACAATTTGTATGCAAAATTGCTGACTAATGTTGTTATCTTGATATACATTGTTGATGTAGAATCGGTTAAATATTGACGATATCACCAAAAAGGATAACAATTTCAAGGCTGCAGACAAATGGATGGGAAATCTATACAGAAACCATCGATCCAAAACAAAACATAGATGGAAAATTATTGGTGATGCTGCTAAACCAAGCCTTTTGAATGATGATGATTGGAAAGAGCTTATTGAGATATAGAAGAGGGAGATTGAAGAAGAGAAGGCAATTTCGCAATGAAACGAACCATCCTCAAAGGTAAATCTAAAATTCATTCGTTTCACTATTGGAAATTGAATTTATAATCACATAAAATTGTATTTAATAGAGAACTAAGTTGATGGTTGCGAGGGATGCACGAAGTAGAGTGAAGTATCTACATAGGGCTGGCTCTAGATCATTTCAGAGCAGAATAAATGAGCAAGTAAGTGTTTCAAATAATTTTGAATATATATCACTATGATTGATTAAGTCTTTAACATTTTCATACATAAATACATTTAGATAAATCAAAATTGTCAACCGCCCAATGCTATTGAGTTCTTTAAGCAAACTCGGTAAAGTGATCCAAGGTCTGATGGTACAGGTGGATGGGTCTCTCAGCAAGCTAAAGAATATTACGTAAGTTTATGAGTTTGATTACATTTTTTGCATATTATGAAGTAAGGAATTATACATAATATGGGCATTTATTGTTTCCAGTCCAGGAGATGATAGTAAAGATGTATGAGGATTCACAATCTTCAAATAACCCAATGACTCCAGACAAGATAGTAGACAAATTTATGAATGCAAGTGCAAGGTCTGATTATCATCCTGGGAGAGGACATGGACCACCATCGATTGGGAGATCATCGCAAAGATAAAGTCAAGTGGAAGAGTTGAAAGCTGCTTTATGTGAAACATAAGAAGAGCTTCAAGAGGAACGAAACCTACGTAAGCAGCAAGGTCAACAGGTAATTCTCCTCCATTATATGTATGATTCTTCATATATTGTGATGCGTTCGATTATGTTTAGCAAATTAATTTGTAATTCTCCTCCATTACGTGTTGATCTGTTAGGCACTTAGTGGCATTGTATGATTGAACTTCTTTTGTCAAATAATATCTTCTAGTGAAAATGAATATGCCAAACATATATCTAAGCTCCTATCCAAACAATAGCGCTATCATTCCCTCATGTATCCAATAATGTAAGTGCATATACCTCACTTTGAGCATCAAGATTGATGAGTCAATTCAAGAAGTAACACTTTCCTTTCATTTTTACTTTTAAATGAATAAAGTATTTTTAACGTGGAAGAAACGAGGTTATAGAGTTGTTGATAACGTAGAGATTTCTGTATATGTTCTTCTTTTATCATATCCTTAACAAATATAAAGCGCCCTTATGCTTAAGCAATGGTACCCCCTTGGTACATTAAAATATAGTATCATAATTAGAAACGGAAGATGTAAAGTTGTACTCACCCCAGACATTGAGTCCCAGGCGGGGCTGAACCGCTTGTAAGGATATCTTAGAATCACAGAAAGAACAGGAGCTCTAGACAAAATGCACCCTCTTAAATGGAAGGAGGTAATCCCCATTTGTGGTGGTGCCTTTTGTTGAGGTTTAAGATGTATCAAAAACAGGAAACACTAACAGGGACAACCCTTTGCACAAAGCCTTGAATTTTTCAGTGTTAAGATCATAAAGCATGGTGATAGGCACAATAAAGGGCATGTAATGACGTTTGGCATAAATTTAGACATAAAAAATTTAAGATAAAAATAAAATAAAGAAATGGTAGAAAAAATTATCAAGAGAAAACAAAGGAACAAGGAATTGAAAGTTCAGAATAACTTCACAATTTTATTAAGATCAGTACAGAAGATTGTCTGTTGGGGTAAAAGTAAATCTTTACATTGAAGTTTCCCCTTCATTGGGAGTAATTTTCCATGGATTCCAAGTCTGCATACTTTTAGTGTTGCCAAGCTTCTTGATTTTATATTTTAATACTTATAAGCTTAAACATAGAAGAGAATACTTACTCAGAACAGTGAAAAAAAGTTATTCCAATATATAGACTTTAATACCTTACCGAAGGACTTTAGTTATATTGGCACACCCTATGAATTGTATAGTGATGTATGAGTATTTGTAAGATTATAACATATGAAGAGTTTTGTAAAAAGTATGCTCTATTGTGATGTGTACTTCTTATTTCCTTTACTGTTGGATCATGATATATCACTATTACTAATATATGTGTTTTACAGCTAGATGAACTTACTCGAATTGTACAACAACTTTGCTCGAATTTTCCTAGTAGCTCAGGTTAATTTTGTCTTTAAGCTTTTTTATTACTCTCTTTCTATGATTTTTATTTTTCCATTAATTGTGCATGTATGGGCCTCATTACCTTACATATTGTGTTGCAGGATATCAAGGTGGACAAGTTCATTCTCCTACTCCATCAAATGGTGATGAGGGTGATAATGATGATACAGATTGAGAAAGGAGAGTGATGGCTTTTTGAGCAATTTCATTGAATCATGTTTCAAATGAGACTATGAGAAGTTATTGGACTTGTTGAAATTTATCTACTTTACAACTTACTTTTCTTTTTGGAATTTAAGAAACTAGAGTATCCATAAAGATGCTTTAACTATTTGTAAGGATTTTATTCAACAGGTGCATTGCTTATCTTATTTGATGAGCATTAAAACATTGATTTATAAGTTTATTGCTCCAGCGCATGATGATGGTCAAACAAAATTTTGTTTGATACTTGTATTGCAATGACAGGTGTATGTGTATCTTGTGTATACATATAACAATTAATTCTATATTGTACAATAGTTGCATTATTTCTCTTATTTGATGAGCACTAAAACTTTGATCTATAAGTTTATTGCTCCAGTTCAATCCAAGTGCATGATGATGGTCAAACAAAATTTTGTTTGATACTAGCATTGCAATTACAGGTGTATAATATAGCTACTTATGCACAAACATATGTTAAGCAGGGGCATAACGTGACAAACCAATCCTCAAATAGTTATGTTTACACATTGCAGTATGACAGAGTCACTTTTAGTAGATTTCTAAGACAAACATGGTTAATTTTTATTATTGGTCACGTTTAATGGTTGCCAATGTAACTTATTTGATACAATAGTCTTAATTATACGTGGCTAATGTATAGAATAGGTCATGTTTATTGCATGCCAACTCAACTTGTTTGCCATAATAGTTTCCTTTAAACGTGGCTAATTTATGTTATTGGTCGCGTTTAAAGGATGTTAGCATAACTTGTTTAGTACAATTGTTTTATTTACATGTGGCTAATGTATAGTATTGGTCGTGTTTGTGGCACGCTAGCTCAACTTGTTTGTTATAATTGTCTCCTCTAAACGTAGCTAATTTATATCATTAGTCACGTTTCACACGTCGGTGGTATACATTATTGGTGACGTTTAAAGGATCCTAACACAACTACTTTATGAGAATGGTTTCTTTTAAACGTTGCTAATAAAATTATATGGTCGCGGGTAAACGTTGCTGATTGTGCGAAATGGTCATAGTTAAACGTCGCTAATTTCCACTGCAGCCAACGTATGATTTGGTAGAATATAATCGTATTAGTTTTAGTCACTTATAAGAGTCACATATACCTAATGATTGGTCACGTTTATGTGTCTCCCTTTCAAACCCATTTGGTGCCATACATTTATATGCCTACGTCTACCTTTTAAACGTCGCGAAATCAACTGGCGACACATTTTTAGCAACGTTTATTAGCCACGTTTAATAACCGTCGTGGAAAATGTTTGGCAACGTTTAATTCTGTTTTTGCCACGTTTAAAAAACGTGACCAAATACCAACTTTGTTGTAGTGCCTCATTATTTAATGAAGAATTCAAAACCAAAAATTATTCAAAAGATTAATAAGAGTAAAAAAGAAACTTAATCAACTTTGTCCCCTTACATATATAAGTGTTGGGTTTTATTATCAGTTTTGCAGCGGAATTTTTTATTTTAAAATTAAAACCCTAATTCCAGTATCCATGTGTTTTTTATTAGATACAAAAAACGAAAATAAAGTTGAAGTTTTAATACCTTTTTCTATTTCAAAACTATTTGATCATACGGATCTGTAGATTTGCCATGTTGCGAACGCCTTCTACGGCACACACGAGAATGACCTTGATTCGGATTCTCCTCTTGCGTGCTGGCACAATCTAGAATGCTTCTAGATTTGGTTTCGAAGGGGCTCTTAGAGATACGAATTTCTCACACTCTCTCTAGGGTTTCGAAAATTTCTTTTGACAACACATGTCATTAACCTTAGGAGAGCGTCTTATATTCTATTTCTACTAAAGTCTATTATTCATGCGAATAATAACTTTAGTCCTCTAATCTTTTTAGGGATATAATAAATTATAAAATAATTTATAAACATAAGAATTATTAATCTGATTGGGAATAATCATTTTATTGCTCTTAACAAATTATAAAATGAAAATATCAAATATTTAGCCTTAGGCAAAAACACTAACACATACCTCTTCATGAAATGGTAAGGGGTGTCTTCCATCAAGACACCCATTATGAAGAGTCATGTCATTTAGATTAAAAGTCACGAATCGTCTAAAATAAACTTACACAATGGGCCACAAATTCTACCATTATGAAGAGTCATGTCATTTAGATTAAAAGTCACGACTCTTCTAAAATAAACTTACTCAATGGGCCATAAATTCTAACAATAAGTATGTAGTTCCTTAATCATTCTCTAAGCATCATAATAAAAAATAATGGTATATACATTAGTTCATCCTCCGAATCTTCTTTCTTATTTATGCTTTTTATTTTATTTTTATTATGTATTGTGAAGCTTTAGAGGGAAAGGTTTTTTCCTTCTTCATTACTTTTCCTTCGGACGGGTTTTGGCCTACTTCTTTTCACCTTTTTTTATCATGACTGTAAATCCCTAAAATTTTCGGTTAATTTTAAGTTTGATCTTAGAATTAAAAGTCAACCGAAAACCTAAAAGTCAACAAAAGTCCAGTACAAACCCTAGACTTTAGATCCGACATTCCCATTTTCTTTAGCCCTAGAAAGCGAATTTGAAATAATTAGTGATAATAGTTCGTAATAGTTTGAGGTTATAAAAATATCATATTCGCGAAATTCAAGTGTCCTTCAGACTCAAAAGAGAGCAGTTCTTGAAAGTCGTGTCTTGAAGCCTGGAATAATAAAAATATTCCTATAACACCATTTGGACGAATTTACTACAAGAATTTTAAAAATATCAGTTTCGTAATTTTTCCGTAACTAAAAATAACAAATATCACATTTATATGAGTATTTTTTTACTACCGGTATTTTACTAGTCACATCTACTTTATATTGCACTATTCATTACTATTCTACACTATTTATTTATCTCTACTTTTTCTAACACCTACTCTTACAACACCATTACCTATTATCTTTATTTTTTTACCTTTTTCATAACTTTGTATCATATCTACTTTACAAATTATTACTTTTAATACACAAAAATCTAAAAAAAAATTAAATCTCTCTCTCCTCCTCTCCCTTAGGCCAGCGCAATTCTCTCTTCTTCCTCTATTTTATTTCAATTTTCTTTAATTAAATCACTCCACATTTTCCTATAAATACCCCTCTCCTCTTTCACTTCATTCACACATCTTCTACTCACAAATTTCACTCTCAAAACTCTCTCTAATTCCCCTCTTAAATTTCATCCTAAAACTCTCTAAAATTCTCTCCACAAAACCCTCTTCTTCTTCCTTTACAAACACATTAGGTAAGAATTTTCTTTAGATTTTCTTAACATGTCATATAACTTTACATGACCATGGTGTGAGTTTCCTAAACTTCATGTTATGAAAACTATACTATGTTCATGTATTGTTCTTGTTCATAAAAGTATATTTATGTCATAAAAGTATATTTATGTATTTCTATGTTGATATTTTACTTTTGCTCATAATATTGAATTTATGTTAATTTCTTATATATATGTAACTAGATATAATTATGTACTTATATATAATCTTTAGAGCATATAAGCTCATTGTTATTTATTTACTTCCAAGTAATATAATTTATTTATTTATATCATGTTATTTTAAGACTAGTCTTTAGTCTTAGACTTGTCTTCATCAAGTCAAAACAATATATTTGATTTCTTTCTTGTTTTTCTTTTGGGACTAGTCCATTCTTAGTCCCGGGATATCTTGATGAAGCTAAGGTTCTTAATACTTGATATATTTCTTTATTTGCTTATTTTTACCATTGTGTTTTTCCTATGTTTCATAATTCTATTTCATGATCATGCATGAATATATTTGTCTTAACAAGTTAAAGAAGGAAAAAGTTTTCTTAAAAATAGGAGTTCATATCTAAAAATAAATGTTGTGAAGGATGTAATTTTTCATAAAAACTTAGGAATTTATCTTAACAAATCTTTTCTAGAGGAGTTCATTATAAACATAGGAATTTTATACAATACATACATACACTTTACAAAGTCATAAATGGAAAGGAATTCTTAATTTAACAAAAGTTTTACTAAACTTCACTTTTCAACAATACTTTGAATAAATTAGTTCTGTAAACACCAAGAAATCTCCTTTCATAAAAATAAAATGATCTTAAGAAATAAGATTAATGAACAAATCACTTCTTTAAAATTATTACTACTTTCAAAAGAATTAGAAACTAAGCTATAAGGAATTTAGAAAATGAAAATCATTCTTTTGAAATTTAAAAAGACTAAGGAAATGGAATACCCCTTTCAAAATGACTTGAGAAAGTTTCTAGCAAACTAAGAAGGAAATTTCAGAAGTTTTACTTTTCCAATGTTTTAAAAGACTTTACTTTTACCAAAAATTTATGGTTGAGACAACTTCATTAATTTCATGCATTCAACATGAGTAAAAGAATATCTATATATATACTTTTCAAATGTCTTACAAACTATTATAATATCTATGCAAGTTTTTGTAAGGAGAAAAAAGTGAGTTTTGTAAAATTCATGTTGAATCTGATCACCACTGTTTCGAAGCTCAAATGACTTAGTTTGATAAAAATAGTTTTAGAATTGGATAGATCTTTTCAAATAACGGTACATTATATGAGCAATTCCGAGTTAAAATGACCAATTTATGGCCATTTTAAGTTATAATTTCTCTCTATATGAATTTTAACGATCTTATAACATAGTTCCTTATAAGTACCGTACAATAAAAAAGAAATACTCATTTTGGGTATTCTTCTTGATTAGGTGATCTCAAGGAGGATTGTTCATATTCGGAAGATTACTACAACTAGTGGAAATCTCGAATGACTCATCCATTACAAGAAAGGTATCATCATGGCTGAATGAGTCTACTTCCCTTTATTTTTCATACATATGATTGTGCTTGTAAACTTAGTTACATTAGAATTTAGGTAAAATCAAACGGAAGTTGTATGGTAATATCTTGAAAGAATATTAAGTATATTGAAATATGATTTGTTTGTAATAAAGTTGTATGTATATTTTTACCTTGAAGTGTTTGAAATTGGTTGCTCACTTGAAAGAAATTAAATATAACTACTAGACTTTAATTAAGAAATTATGCATGTACTTCATATGTTAAGTCACATTGCATTCACTACTATACAATTGGTGGGACAAGTGTATAATAGTGGTGGTAGGCATAGCTGGTATATCATGTAAGTAGCGAGTAGGAGCCGGTAAGAACTACATAAATTGGTGGCTAGTAGGAGCTTGTAATAACTACAAGTTTTTGATGGCGTATAGGAGCCGGTAAGATCTATAAAAAGTGTTTTAAACATAGTCGTGGTCATAATTGGCCTGAATACCTAATCCCGAAGGAAGGGCGTAATTCATTTAACATATCATTCCTGGAAAGTTATATGTCTTGTATGCTCATGTGTTTGTTGCATTCCGTTTGCTTGACTAATAAACTTGGTTGATATTTTACTTTGAGTATAAATTTTTAGGATTTACTCACTATGTCCGTAAGCTTACGCCCCTATAGGTATTTGCATTCTCAAGAACATTTATTTTTGTACCTGAGGTCTCCTCATATCCACGTAAGTATTCTTTTGAAACTTTTGGAGGAAATCTACTTGAAGATTTAGATTAGAATTCCTTTGAAATCTTTGATGTAGTATTTAAATATTGTAAAGATTATTTCGATCTTTGGGTTTTAGCAGGGGTATGCCCTAAGAAATCATGTAATAGACCTTTAGTTATTAATTTTATGATCTACTTTATTTCTGGATTCTTGTATGTTTATTTTTACATGCTTAGACTATACCTCCCAAAAGCATCTCATATTATCGTGCTAGAAGCCTTACATATAATATTAAGGCTTTCGGTGACTGAGGCAGTCATTCTTGAGTCTTGATATTATATATGATAGGCTACCACGTTCAGGGTACCCTTTGAAGTGTGACAATGACTTATTTAAAATTGGAAAAGGGGTCAGAAAATTGCTCTTCTGAGGGACCAAGCCATTCCTACTTAAATCATATGTGCATGGTTTTTAATTTTAATTTTTTTTTGTTTTTAATTATCACACAACTCATCAAGTCATGATTGTAAACCCCGAATTTTTTGTAATTCTTAGAAAATGGTTTTGAAATACCCAATCGAAACTTGAAAAGTTGACCCAAGTTAAAACCAAACCCTGATCGATATTGTCACACCTCATAGGGTACCCTAAACATAACAGTCCACCGTATATTATATAAGACTTAGGAATTACCACCACAATCATTCCAAAGTCTCATATAGATGCAAGGCGTACCTTTTACGACAATAGAATACATGAACCAATGGAGATAAATAGTTTAATTTGACATACTATAAGCATCAGAATATAAACCATGAGTCCACATAATCAATCACAAAAGTTTCTAGGGGCATTCTGTAAACCCCCAAATTTTTTTAATCGATTTAAGCCTAAAACCCCAACCGGAAGTCAACCGGAGCTCTAATGGTCAACAAAACCCGAGTTAGACGAAATAGCTTAAGTCCGGTACTCCCAAATAAGAAACTCGATGAGGATAAGTAGAAGTTTAGAACGTAGAATAATGCGAAATTATCTAAGGCAACATAAAAAGATCAGATTGGTAAAACCGCATCTCGTCTCGAACACGATCGGACTTGGTTCTTGAAAAACGTGCCCGGAACCTTGGAATAGTAAAAATATTCTGAATACACCATTAGACTAGTAAAAATATAAGGTTATCGAAAATATCAATTTCGTAATTTTTCGGTAAGTAAAAATAATAAATATCGCATTTATACGCGTATTTTCTTACTACCGGTACTTTATTAGTCATATGCATCTTACATTACACTATTTATTACTATTCTACACTATTCTTTTATCTCTACTTTTTCTTACACCTACTCTTACACACTCCATAACCTATAACCTTTACTTTTTACCTTTCCTATAACTCTATTTCACATCTACCTTACATATTACATCTTTTATTTAACAAAAAAATAAAATAAAATAAAATCTCTCCCCCCTTTCTAATACATGGCCGACGCCCCCTCCCCCTCCCCTCCTCTCTCTCTCAATTTTTTTTATTTTTCTTTTATTTTAATCACACAAAAACCCCTCCACATTTTCCTATAAATACCCTCCTCTCCTCTTTCACTTCTTTCACGCATTTACTACCCACAAGTTCTATACAAAAACTCTCTCAAATTCTTCTCTCAAAACTCTCTCCAACTACCATCCCAAATCTCTCTCAAAATAATTCCAAAATAGCTCCTACCTACAACAAAAACCCATAACCACATACTTCTACCAAAATCTTCTTTAGGTAACCATCTTATATTTCTTTCTTCTTCTTCATGTCATGTAACTTTATATGACCATAGTGTGAGTTTCCAAAGACTAAAAGTTATGGAAGCTACATTATGTTCAGTATTGTTCTTGTTCATGAAAAATCTATTTATGTTCATGTTATTATCTTTGTCCATATTATTGTTACTATATCTAAGTATTATTATCTATACATATGTACACCTATTCTTTAGAGCATATAAGCTCACTTGCAATTTATTTATTTTATGCAATGCAATTTATTTATTCCATTGTAGTTTATTTACTTATTCCTTGTTATTTTAAGACTAGTCTCTAGTTTTAGATTTGTCCTCATCAAGTCAAAACAAGTTTTTCTTTCTTTCATTTTATTTTATTTTGGGACTAGTCTACTTCTTAGTTTCGGGAGTCTTGAAAAAGTTAAGACTCCAATATTTACTTTATTAATTATGTTATCTTGCTTGTTATTATTGTTCTCATAATTCTTGTTCATTTAAATTGTTGTCCAAAGTTTCAAGTTCTAAAAATAATTAACAAAAAGGAAATTTTGACACTTAAAGATAAGTTTATGTAAAGTATGAGATTTATGATTTAAACAAAAATAAAGTTATCTCTTTTCAAGATACGAAGAGAACCCACTAAGATTTTAGAAACCGTTTTTACTATAAAAAGTTTCTTAAGTCACATATTGTTCCACTTTGTTTTTATAAAAGAAAATAAATTTTTATGCATAGATGATTTCTATGAAAAACATAAAACATGAGGAAAGAATGAGAAATTTTCAAAAAATGATTTTTGCAAACAAATAGACAAAGGAATTTTATAAGAAAAATAAATAGAAATAATAGTGTATTTTCTAAAAACTCTAAAATTATATTAATATAGAAAACTTAGAAGGAATAAAATTTATTTTCAAAAAGTTACTTGGATATATATATATGCTAACATAAAACATTTTTTGTAAAATAAAGGAAACAAAATAGTCATTTCAAGGAGTTTACGAACAATGAATTCTTGTAAACTATTTTTCTAAAACTCCAAAACCAACATAATTCTACTTGAGCAAAATGAATGGATAACAAACACTTCCGCATGAATGAATATGAGCTAAGTAAACCATAAAAAGACAATTTTTCAACTATATAGATAACTAAGTATTTATCAAACAAATTTTGATTTCTTGAATCAAAGTTGTTTTGTATTGAAAAATCCGTGGTGAATTTTGTCACCGCTATTTTGGAGCTTATATGACTTTGTTTGTTAAAAATTAGTTTAGAAATAGATAGATCTTTTCGAGTAGTAGAAATCGGTATATTATATGCACGATTCCGAGTTAAAATGACCAAGTTATGACCATTTTAAGTTGGAACATTCCTTTATTTGAACTTTAACGTTCTTTTGACATTGTTTTGTCAAAATTCAAGAAAATCATCAAGAAATACTCATTGTGGGTATTTTCTTTGGCTAGGTGACTCCGAAGAAGGATACCTATATCCCGAAGATTATTTCGATTAAGAAGAGTGTGTAAACCACTCATCCGCATAGAGGAATAGTCAACATAGCATCGTGAGTTTATTTCCTTTAAATGCTATACTTATTGTGCTTGTTGTTGGTCCCGAAAATAATCAAGAAGGGGGGTTGAATTGATTATTTCAGAAAATTAAAATTTTTTCCTTTTAAAAACAATCTCCTTTGATTTTAAGTTAAGAGAACAATATGAACAATTAAACAGCAATAAAATAAACTGTGGAAATATAAATCGAGAAGGGATAAGAAGATCAGGCAAATATTTATAGTGGTCCCGTCTTGTGCGTTAGTCCACTCTTCCAGCTCTAAGCCGGGGACCTCGTTATCCTACAGGTTTTGTTCCACTATATCCAACAAAAACAAATTACAAGCTTGTACAATTCTCTCTGCTCGATTCTCACAACTATCCTCTAGTCACAACCGATCTACAGAGTCTAAACTTGTAACTTAACTATCAAAAGAGAAGGCAACAACAAGTTCCTTCTATACAAGATAAAAAAATCTAAATCACAGAGATAAAGAATGAAAGCTAAGGATCAGCTCGCTTGTTGAACCGTAAAAAGAAATTATGAATATTCTAGGCAAAATGAAACTTCTGGGTTTTGTTCTGTAATTCTAGGTAAGAAAAAAGAGCTTCTTTTTTTTTGTGCGCGAATAGTATCAGCTTCTTCTTTTTTTCTTTTTCCTTCGATTTTTTTCTTTTTCTCTCTCCGTGTAACTCATATATCCTTCATCTTCTTATAACGTTCAAGTACTTGTTTGGAGGATAGATTCATATTCCAAATATCTTGGCTAAAATCTATTCTTCCTTATCCGTTTTTCAAATTCAAATTCTATTTTGATCTTCAAAATTGGTTGCAAGTTGTGGATGGGCTTTTCCTTGTATTCCTCGGATGAAATCTTGTGAGCTTTATCCTTTTTCAAATTCAAATTCTGTAACGGAAGATGATGATAAGCCTTGTTTGATTTTCATAAAAAAAATCTAGTTGTTATTTGTTATTGTTGTTCATCGTGATCTTCTTCCTCATCCTATCTAAGATAACATTTATCTTTTTTTTAATCTTCTAGACAAAATCCCATGAAAATAGATGTCTCGGACATTATAGATATTGATAAATCACTTATCTTGAAGGAGAAAAACATGTAGAATCGGTCCAAACAAAGTTTGGTACTATTCATGAAGATTTCCCTCATTGAAGACATTGATGAGAGAGAAACTTTGATGAAAACATTAAATCCTCTTGGATTAAACCAACTTAAGTGAAATAAATGAGTATATTACCCAAATAAACTCATTTACTCGGAGCTAGGTCTTCAAGATTTGTTTTTGTACCGAATTGGAATGATTTGTGAAAAACCCTAAAAATATAGATGTAAAAAAAAAAAAAAAAAGAAAGAAAGGAATTAGCTTGAATATATGGAAAAAAAAAATTAAAACTTTTCAGTAAAGTGTAGAAACTAGTGGGTCAAGTTCAAACCTCTGAGTAGTTGAACTTTTAGTTGAGTAATTAACTTAATTAATTTAATTGAGTTAGAAATTGGATCATTATGTGTTAGAGATCACTCAATTCCATTCTAAACTCCTTGATTATTCAATTTCATATATTTTTTCATCAAAACAATTCTAGTTAGTTGATTGAAATCCTAACTAGACTCTTAAATTCAATAATTCCTTCTAAAGTCCTAAATCAAGGTTAATTAGTGTAAAATCATTAATTAACATTCCTAAATCCCAAAGGATTATTTAAAATACCTAAATTATCTTCTAAAATGTTTTCTCAAACCCTCACATGCTTAAGAACCCACTTACTCACTCACATGCTTCAAGATTTAATCCTAGCCTCATCTAATCTCTAACCTAATGCCACTATCTATAAAAGCTTCTTTATTTGGCAAAACCCTAACCCTACCACACACAAATCCACAAGCCACACTCCTATGGTCAGTTGCCTCCACAAACCAAAAATGTCATTTTTATTTCATCTTACACACTTGAGAGAAACCTAGGACAAATCTCTAGTCATATACCTTTGATCTTTACCAAAAATGGTTCTTTTATTCATCTAAACACATCCAAACTTCAGCAACCTTACATAGCTGATCAAAGAGTGAAATCAACATAAAATAACCCCCATTTAGCAAGGAAAAGCCCAGGGCACAAAGAGGGAAATCTTCATCAAATTTAATTTGAAGTAGTGGTTGTGTATTGAAGTTTAACTTAATTTTAAGAGTATTAGGTAAGTAAACTTTGATTCTTTGATTGATTATGTTTTTATTTGATTTAAGATTTGAAAAACACTTAATGAACCTCTCGAACACTTGCTGCACGTGTAAGATATATATGTATATGATGATATATTTTGATGATTTTTGGATAATCATGTTAGATTTAGGTGTTAATGATGTTATAGTGAAGTATATTGCATATAATCATCTTATATATGTTGAATCCTTAATATATATTGATTATCACTTGATGAGCATGTATTTATAATATGAATAACCTGCTGTACATATTTAGAAATTCATGTTATGGATGTTCCATGTTGATATCTTTCATTGATTCATGTTAAAAATGAAGTTATATGATGATTTGAGCCTAAACTTGATGATTTTAACTTGTGTTATGATAGGATTATGATTAATCATGATTATTGACATATTTAGTATCATGTTTAGGTGTGATATTATGTTAATGGTATTCTGATCACGTTGTGAGCCAAGTTATGTGTTTTAAACTTGTATTTGGGCTATGTTCTGAAATTCCTGTTTTCCCCTGTTTAAAATCCGATTTTAAAAATAGTTTTAGCATAGTAAATGAGATTTAAAAACCGTGAAATTTTACAGGATTTTATTTCATTAAAATTAGTATAATTTAGGCTCAAGAATCACTTAAAAAGGTTAAGAATTGATGGAGTTATTAGTTGTGCAATAAAACATACCACCCAGTGGATTCTGTTTTGTTCCTGTTAGTTAGCCCAACTTCAAATTATCATAACTCATCCATACAGATTATTATCACTTGAATTAGGTACCAATAGAAATCTCTATGAGTCTAGTTTCTAACCCAACTGGAACCACTCAAAAATTCGTTCGGATGGCCCAGATATGCCCATTTTAGTAAAGTATGCGCAATCTGACTTTCAGGGAAAAATTGGACAGATTTGGTCCTTTGTGAAAAACGAATTCTTAAAAATAGTTATTGGGCTCTAAAAATCATACAAAAATTCATGGAAGTATTTTTATTGATTATCTTTCAAAAGAAATTTATTTTACAGAAATCCGATATGATTTGGCGGCCCAAATAGCTAAAATGTGAGGATATACCATACTTTATGATGGGCTGGAACTATAGAGTAGTTTTTGGGCTTACAATCAAACCTAAATATTTTGTATCAATCTGAACCTATTCTAATATGGGCCTATCCATATCATATCAAGGTCCATATCCCTTAAAAATAAATCTAAAAATCAAACCCATGACTTTAGCTTAAACCCCATGGGTTTAAAAATAAAAATGAGGTCCATTACCCACTTTTACTCCAAGTGGACCTTACACCCAATACTTTAAGCACATCATCTAAGCTCCAAGAGTATTGACTCTTAATGGGTCCATATACATTTCATGGGCCTTATAGCTTAAATTATAACTTAGTTACTTATTGGGCCTAATAGGTTCACTCAAGGCCTAATATTCCTAAATAAGACATAATTCTAATCTTTTGGGCTTATCACATATATTTAGGTCCAATAACTTAATTAAACTCCTAATTGGACCAGTCCAATCATGAAGCCCAATTTAATTCTAAGCTTTATATATATAGATTTCCTTAATGGGCCCAAGCCTACTTCAAGGCCCATTAACCTAATAAAGTGAAAATGATTAATAGTTATTTAATGGGCTTAACTAGTAAACCCTTAAGGCCCATTACTTCTAAATAAGATATTCAATTACATATGTCTTAATGGGCTTACTCTATATCTACTCCAAGCCCATTTCACCCCTAAAATTTTGTAAAGTCTTATAAAGTTAAGGCGTTGTTCTAAAAGCTTAATACTTGATATAATTCTTTGTAAATGCTTAATCCTGATTTTGTTAAATCTTTTGTTAACAGATTCTTCTTTCTGTTATCCTTCGGACTTCTTCGAGTTTCCTTCTGTTATACAAGGTACGCAGTAACATGCGTGTTGCTTGTTAGGACAGGCATTAAAATGGTTAAAAACTTAAAGACGGCTTAATGATTAATTGCTTGTGTTTGGTCGGGCTCGGGCCGGAGAGTTCCGACGACCCCATTAGAGTCCAACTCTAATGTGGTAGAGTGTAGGCACTTAGGCCACCCTTGGTGGTACGGTGGCTAGCTGACGGGCCGGTACAGTAGGGGTAACGATTAACCCCATTGAAGAGAAGTTGCACAGCTGGAAGACTACGGTAATGGGCCCGTACCTTCACTGTGTAGATGGATTGGTTCGGTTAATGTCAGATAACGGCTGGAAAACCCGGACGATGCTAGTTTCTTCCAGGGTCTTCGGACCATATCTTCCAGGGTCTAAGGACCAAGCTTCCAGGATGTGACACCGGCTTGTCATATCACATCCCCCTTGTCGTGTGCGTATGCACGAAAGGATTTCCCTGCCCCGTGTTTGATTCGGAGTGAGTGCTCCTGTGCTGGCTTAATTAAATACCTCAATTTATTGGTTGTGCTTGGTAGAATAAGTATGCTTGCATTCACGTCGCATGTGCTTGCGTTACTGTGTATTGGGCTTCGCCGCTCATTCTAATCATTTCAGGTACTGATTGTGTTTCTGGTGATGATGGCTATGATTCTGATGACCGCTATGACTTCTTGGGGTATGGTACCGACTTCGAGGAGTGTGCTGACGAGTTCTACGATTAGATGCGGGCATTGTTTTATGCTTACTGTTATGTTCTTTTGGAGAGCCTAGTGAGGACTCTACTGTTTTTGAGATACTGTTTACTTTTGGGGCCTGTGTGCGCAAGATTATTGTATTTTTTTTTTCATCACTTCTTATTTCGATACTATGGTTTTATGAGTTATTTACTCTTGTGAGTAATCTTTTTGAAATTGGTATCAAATGTTTTATTTCCGCTGCAGTTAAATATTTGTGAAAACTAATTAAAGAGTTTTCGAAAACTAAAATATGTTAGAAACTCACCGTAGTTTGTAGGAGCCTTTCGTGAATTACACTTAGTGATTCGCGGGCGGGCTGTTGCACCCTATCTCGGGGCGTGACAGTTTTAAAGTGGTATCAGAGCGGGTTATATCGACCCGACAATGAATTAGGATGCGATATTAGGACGGTGAGATACGGGTATGGGTAGAATAGGAATTTGTTGTGATCTTGTTTGTTGGCCTAAATAAAATGAAGTAAAATGGTTGATCACACTAAAGTTAACAACTTGACTTAAATTTACTTTCTACTTATACCTGTAAATGGATTAAACCGGATTATAGCATGATACCTGCTTGATGATATGTTTTATCTTGGTAAGTATGCATGAAAATGGACTTAACTCAAATATGGCTAAGTTAAGTAGGCACAAATAACTTAAAAAAAAAAACACTAGGTCTTTTCCCCTCTTTACCTAGGAATAATTTGACTTAACAGTTGTTGTTGTGTTAGTGTTAGTCTAGATGGATAGAGGATGTAGAGTACCAGACGACATGCATATAAGCCTTCCCCATACACCCATAGCACAACCATTACAGATTGTCTGTAATGGTTGTGCTATGGGTGTATGGGGAAGGCTTAATGCATGTAAAAAGGGTTGGATGTTTGCCATGTGGGCCACCCAGCGGTACCAATTCCTGATGGCACTCATAATACCCTAAGCCAGCTAAGGTGGGTGCCCATAGGTCCCTCTTGGACCACCCTAGGCAGCAGAGGAGTGCACCACCGATCACAAGGTGTGAAGGACTTGTCCCACATGGGGAGGCCAAACCCTTTTTACATACATATAAGCCTTCCCCATACACCCATAGCACAACCATTACAATTTGCATCAAGTTGGAGAAGATGATCAGTGAAAATCATGTGATATAGAGCTGCTGTCAAAAGTGCAGTGAAAGGTTCTGTAAAAGGTTATGTGAAAGATTCTAGATTTCTGGAAAAATTCTTTATCCTTAACATAACCTTCTGGAAAACATTATGGATTCCAAATACTTCTCATCATATTTCTTCTTTCTCTTTAACTTGATACTACACACTTAATGAACTCATTAGTTATCATTTTTACTCTTTTGTTATCATCAAAACCTATTTTAAGAGAATCTAACACTTGTAATTTAGTTGCACTAGAAGCTGGGAAAAGATAAATGGATATGTATGTAAATAATTCTTTGAAAGAATCCTAAGAATACCGAGGCTGGAATTGATTTAAAATGGTTGTTTTAGTATATATAATTGCTTTGAATGAGATGCTTGATCACCATAAACTTGATAATAATAATGTTACGATATCATAAATAAATGAATTCATGCATATCACGAAGTGAGTCACATTGCATTTTGGGTTATTATCCTTGGGTGAGAAGGATAGTAAGCTCATATTGAAAGCAACACTTGGTGGAAGATCCGAAAGCGATTTTTTGGTGGCATTATGGAAAAAGGAAATGCTTGGCGGAAGATCCGAAAGCAAGGCTCAATTCAAGTAGACTTCATGTGCTTGGCGATATTGATCAAAAGCATAAAACTTTTTATTAAAAACTACTTGTTTGAGGTTATGTATCACCAAACCCCGAATGGAGGGTGCAAATCCATTCAACATATAGTTCCCGGAAAACTATATGCCTTGTTTGCCCACGTGTATGTTGCATTCCATTTGTTTAATTAAGTAACTTTTTTGAAACTTTGTTACAAGAAGTTATTTATGGATATAATTCTCACTAAGACTGTTAGCTTATACCCCCATAGATATCTTTTGCAGTTTCCCTATTTATGGTTAAGGCCATGAAGACCCTGCGATCAGATAATTTCTTTTGGATAAAGGAAATTTTAGAAGAAGTGTAGTATTAGTATTGATGTATAAATATTCTTGTAATAGATTAGTGATCAAAGGAAAATATCCCAAAGTTGTAAAGATCATTGTTATAAGTGAATGATTATTATGAATCCTCTTTTCTTAATATGTTTTTATATCTCCTTAAGCTGTATAATTCCATATTTGGTCCTCTAAAGTTGTGAAAGCACGCCTTACACTTAATATAAAAGCTTTTGGGAATGGCTAAGGTTGTCATACCTAAGCTTTAATATTGAGTGTGGCGAACTGTCACGTTTAGGGTACCCTTTGGGGCGTGACACATTCCCCTGCAAAAGAATATTAAGTTTAAACGTGGTCTTTTACAATCATCCGATAAACATTAGGGTTTCCTATGCAAGTCTATACAAAATCGAACACAAACTTCTAATGGAAACTCTTAATTCTTCTACCTTCTCGATAAAATGCCTCGGCCTTAGCCATATATATGAAAACAGCAATAAGAAAAACTGTGGGGGCGTAAGCTACATAACTTAGTGAGTAAATACTTCCATAAAGACATTTATAACAAATCATTCAATCAAGTTATTTATTTAACCATATGGAATGCATCGACAACATGAACAAACAGACATATGATCAGTCATAAATCATATGTGAATGGATTTACGCCCTTCATTCGGGCTTAGCAGATTAATGAATACTGCAGTACTACCGTTGAATTAATATGCCGTTTATGGATCACAATCAACCAACTCTTTTATGTCGTTTATGGATCATGATCAACCAACTTTTAGCCGTTTAAGGATCATGGGTAAAAAACATATGCTAATGCTCCATCTCTAACATGAAGTGATTATGTCCATGTTGATTTGTCAATTCGAATAATTATTAATACCAATTTTTAGGTGGTCAACAAATCTCGCAAACAATCAATCCTATAATACTCTAAACAAACATAAGTTAATCACTTAGTTCTTATATTCTTAATACAATTTCTCAAGTCATCAACAAACATACATAATCCCCCATAATTCCCATCATGCAATTCCATTTTATATTTTTCCTTCTAATCTAGTGCAACTAATCGCTACAAACATAATCAAGAAATGAAATTAGGAAGTAATACTCATTTGGCCATAGGTTGCCAGTCTCTTAGTAATAATAGTTCAGTGGTAACGAATCCTTGGGATCTAAGTCACCTAAATGAAAGAAATAACCAAATGAGTATCTCAACTCATATCTAATCCATTTTATTTCATAAAAACTATTAAGTTCGTAATTCTTGTCATTAATGGAAATTCCAACTTAAAATGGCCATAACTTTGTCATTTTAACTCAGAATTTTGCAAATTATATACCGATTCATATCTACTTTGAAAGATCTATATAATAATAACATAATATCTCAGTTTGGAAAAATTTTAAGTCTTCAAAAGTTCGGATCAATATCCGAACATCCATTTTCGAAATTGCTTTGGAGTTATGATGTTATTATCCATGCCAAATATGCATGCAATATTAACAAATTACTATCATGAATGATATGTTATGAACTTCCTATATGTATGTTCTTGATGATAGTGTATTAGAGAACATTTTTAGAAAGCCTTTACTTTACAAGATGTTATGAGTACCTAACTTAACAAGACTAGTTTTGTATTCTTGACAAATCACATTTGTTTTAGAGATTTTCCTTAATAAAATTTATTTATCCTTGCTAAAATTAAGTCTTTACTATATCTATTACTTAAAGTCTTCATTTTCCAACAAAAATCTTCATTTTACACTTTGTAAACAAGTGTTTAAATATAGGCTATTCCTAGATCCGAATTTTATAAAAATGATTTTTAAGTGATTTCTTTAAGAAAAACTCAATTGATACTTTAAAATTTAAGGTTCTATTATTCCTATCCCCTAAGGAATTCATTTCCTTAATAAAACTTCCATTTTTGGTTTGAAAAATAGGTGTTTATACACCATCTTTACCTAGTTATGAATTTCATGTTACTAACATAAGATCCAAAATTTTTTATCTTGTAAATATTTCTTGTTTGACAAATTTTACTTAATAGATCTACCATTAACTTGTTAAAATCATCTCCTATTGATGCCTATTTCATAAGCCCTTCATTTTTCACATAAAACTCATGTTTTGGAGTTGAAAAATAGGTTTTCAAAATATAACTTTTTTGCCATCCGAATTTACAAAAATTTATTTTGATGAAACAAAATTTGTTCTTGAGCTTTTTGGCTCATCTTCATAAATATTTTAACTTTTAGAAGTAAACAAAACATTCATTTACATAAAACAAAATCTTTATGGCCATTTATTAATTCTAAACAAAATAAATGCATGAGATCTCAAATGACATGTAAAAGATGGATGTTTAAAAGGTAGATCTAAGTATGATGATCATGTTAGATGTATGAAATGAAGTATACTACTATGATAACAATGTAGTAGCAAGATTCCTACATAAAATCATCATTATATGAACATATATTATGATTATGAAAAAAATATGAGCTTAAAACATAAGATCCACAACTTGTGATGACTTGATCATCATGTTTTAGTGATTCACGTCCCTAGCATGAAGCTCATTAGGATTTTTGTGAATCCACACATGAATAATCTTGCCATTATATGTTTTTGTAGTGATAGTGTATAGATCTATACCTATTGAGCTTGTAAAACAAGAAAACTTGAAGAAACAAAATGTATATGAGTGTGTGTATTAGAGAGGGTCACGACAAGGAGAAAGAAAAGATAGAGTTTGAAAAATTTTTTTTCCAAAAGTGAAATGAAGAAAGAGAATGAAAAGGCATAAAAGATTGTATATAGAGAGAGGTATTAATGTTTTGTGTGTATAAGTGCAAGGAATATGATGTAATGATGTAAGGTTAGATTGTAAGGATGTAAGAGCAGGGGTATGGCTTGTGAGTGTGAGTAGGGTATGGGGTTATACTTGTGAACAGTAATGAATAGTAGATTAAACAATTAAATTACCGGTTAATAAAGAAAATACGATAAAAGGCTATAACTGTAATTTTTATAAACCCAAAAATTATAATAAATATATTTTTGAATTCCTTATCAAATTCCGGTTTTAAAGAGTATTCCGGAATATTTTTCTAATTTCCAGTCTCAAGGCCCAGTTTTTCGGAATGTATCCTAGTCGGGTTCGAAACAGATAGTTTCCCAAAAACTTATCCTTTTATGTTTTGATATATTCTTTAGAACTGTAATCTAGATCAAGTCACTCTCAAAAGTTCAGTGGTTTTATTCCCAGTGAAGCTGCACCTAGGGTTTTTAGGTTTCTTTTCAACCCTAGCTATTTCGGTTTAGGGTTTTAGTTTCCGATTCAGTTCTCGAAGTCAAGCTTGGTTTACAAGAAAGCTGGGGCTTACAAATATCAAACACAAGATTTATTGGCCTTAAGAAAAAAAGAACCTTCAAAAACAAAAATGGAAATTCAATAATCGTTCGACTCAAAACCCGAATATGAGACAATTCATCTATACGATCTCTAATGTAAACCTCTTAATTTCTAGGGTAAAATTGAATTAAACCCTAACCCTAGTCAAACCGGAGTTTCAAAAATCAACAAAGATCAAGCCAATCTAGCAGTTTCAACGCCAGCAATCCATGCTCGAAACCTAAGAATAATAGAAATAAGTTAATGATGGTTTATAGTTTGGAATAGTATAAGATAGCTTAAAAAGATCATATTTGCCAAATTTCGATTTGATTTGAACCCCAAAAAACGTGCTCAGATGTATGAATTACTAAAAATATTTCGATAACACCAAAAGACTTGTAATTATACAAGGATTTAAAAAATATTAGTTTCACAATTTCTCGGTAATTAAAAATATCAGATATTTTATTTGTCTAGTTTACTATTCATAGTACTATTTCTGCTATTCATTACTATATTCATTATCTCTACTTTTTCTTACAACCTAATTCTTACTACCTATACACATATTTTTTACATTTTTCATTTCCAATACAACTTTTTACATAACTTCTCTTATACTTCAATTTTTTTCATTACAAAAATACAAAACAAAACAAAATTCTCTCCTTCTCTCCTCCAAATAGCATCGTTCCCCTCTCTCTTTTGTCTAATATATTTTTTTCAATTTGTTTTATTACATCTAATTTTTACTCCAAAACTCTATAAATACCCCATCCCTCCTTCACACTTTACACATAATTCTCCACCATAACAAAACTCTACCAAAATTTTCTCTCAAATACTCTCTGTAATAATTTTCTCTCAAAACACTCTCTACCATTCACTACTATTCAAGAAAAATAACAAACACACTAGTCATTCATATATTTTCAAATCCTCTATTAAACCTTAGAGAAAATCCTGCCTATATTTTTTTACCATGTCATGTAACTTATCATAACCATTGTGTGTGTTACACCCCAAAGGGTACCCTAAACACGATAATTCGCCACACTCAATATTTAAACTTAAGTATGACAACCCTAATCACTTCATGAATTTTAACACCGGTTGTAAGGCTCACATTCAGCATATAGAGAACCATACTTTGAATCGAAATAGCTTAGGAAGATATTCATAAGGATAAGAATATAATCATAAAAGTTATAACCATGTTAATCTATTACAAGATCTAAGGGGCATACTATCGTCAAAATATCAAAAGTCCTTAGGTCCTCAAAACTCTCTTACAACAACATATATATATATATATATATATATAAGATTAGGGAGATTCAACTAGAAGTCTATGCCTAACATCTAGGTCTCAACTTCTCAAAAAGCTACTTAAATTCCAAAAGGTATACCTGCGAAAAGTGGCCTCTCGGAGATAGCCATAAATAATCATACTGCAACAGGAAACTATAGGGGTAAATCTTACGAGCTTAGTGAGATTCACTTCCAAATTAAATAATTCATCATGCAATAGGGCAAACAGTTATTTTATCAATCATATGAAATACACAAACACGTGAGCATACAATACATAAAACTTTCCAGGAGTCCTATGTTGAATTAATTTATGCCCTCCATTCGGGGTTAGGTGTTTCAGGACCATACGACCATAGATTTCAATTTTTTTCATTTATATAGTGGTTGATTCAGGTGCCACCCTCTCACAAATTTTGTAGTTGACACAAGTGCCTACACCACTTCCATTTTAATCCATGCCATTTATGCCAATATTCGAGTTTACAATCTTACCCGTTGCCTAGCTATTATGCCTTCTTCCCATAAAGGTATAACAACAAATGAAATGTGAATCAACATATGGTATGCATGGTCAATTTAATTATAAGATCATGGCATATTATCTAAGCGGATTATAGGCAATCATAGATATGACAGACACTTCAATTCTATACTACATCATACAACTATTCATAGCACTTCCCATCTCGATATTCTTATCATTAATTCAACCAAATAGAACTCACATACACATTCCAAATTTTATCTTGTCCTAATTCTAATGCCATTATCATTACAAGCACAATCAAAGCATATGATTTAAAGATAGTGAACTCACTTTACCATAGCATGAAAATCCACTTAATCGTAATAGTCCTCAAGAAGGTCTAGCCCATCTCCTAAGTCTCCTAATCAAAAGAAATAACTCTTATGAGTATTTTTATGAAGTTTTGAGTGAACTTATAAATTCTATTCTAACAAGTTCATCAAAGTTTGCCTAAGAGGAAATTTCAACTTAAAACAGCCATAACTTGGCCATTTTAGCTTGGAATTTTGCATATTATATGCGAATTTCTACCTATTCGACGATGAGCTATCTATTTCTAAAGTTATTTCCATCAAACAAAGTCATAGGTCCATGAACAGTAAAAATCAAGTCCTAATTTCAATCCAAGCATCATTCCAAAGCTTTGATAGATACTTAGCTATCATTATATCTTGAAAGACTCTTATATATATATATATATATATATATAACTTAATATCATACATGATTCAAGGGTGTTGATAAATCTATTTCTTCATGTACTTAGATAATGCTTTATGGGATGTGCAAGACATTATTTTCTTAACTGTTTTCTACCAAGTGCATTATGTGTACATGCAATACCTACAAGTTATTATCATGAATGTCATGAGATGAACTATCTATATGTATATCCTCAATGATATTTGATATCAAGAATTCTTTTAAAAAAATTTTGCTTTGCAAACTTTTGAAATCACTAGACTTAAGAAAACTAATTTTAATCCTTGCAAAATCACACGTGCTTTTATCGAAACTCAATCTTAATGACCTATATACCTAACACCTTCATTATTTTAATAAAATTATTCATTTTAGAGTTGGAAAATAGATGTTTATATAGGGGGTTTACCTAGTTACAAATTTTTACAAGATTTTTTTAAGGAATGAAAACATTGTTTAATCTATACTTTTAAACCTTTCCTTGTTTTAGGATTATACTTTCATAAATTTCATTTATCCTTGTCAAAATTAGGTCTTTATTACATGTATTCTCTAGGACTTCTATTTTTCCATTTACTCATTTTGGCATTTGAAAATAGGTATTTAAATAGAGGTCATTTCCAAATATGAATTTAAATTTTATATTTGTGATTGTTTCTTTTGTAAAACTCATTTAATCTTTCTAAAACTAACTCCTAATCAGACCTACTCCTTAAGGCTTCCATTTCTTTAATAAAAATCTTGTTTTAGGGTTGAAAAATAGGGTTTCACATATCAAGCTTTCCTTATTATGAATTTTAAGTTGGTTGTTAGGATTGAAACATAATGCTAACATAACTTTTTATAAACTTTTTTTTTATTTCGAAAATATCCCTTAGTAGATCTAAGCTTTACTTATCAAAACCACTTATTGACAATAACTATTCGCTAAGCCTTTTATTTTTAATGTAAAATACTCTTTTTGAAGTTGAAAAATAGCTTTTCTAAATATGATTCTTTTTAGATACGAATTTCCAAAAATTATTTTTGTTGAAACTAAAATGGATCTTAAGCTTTCTAACATTTTCTCACTATTATTATGCTACTACAAATTCGTTATGTACATAAAACAAAAACCTAAGGTATTTATGAACTCAAAACAACTAGATCTAATTTATTATACTAGTCATAAATGCAAATGCACTATTATCATTATGTAGATATGGTTAAATAATGAATAAATGTATAAAACATTAATAATAACAACATAACTAAAAAATAAAGCATAATAATAGCAAAACAACATAAATAGCAATATCTATAACATTGTGATGGCAAGGATCTCATGTCAAGTGTTTCCACATCCATAGCTTAAAGCTTATGGGGATTTTTGAGTGGAATCACATATGTATGATTTTGCGATTACATGTTTTTAAAGTGGTAGGATATTTACCTTATTGGTCCCAAATAATAAGCAAGAAGAGAGGTTGACTTGATTATTACAAATTTTTGTCTTTAAAAATAATCCCTTTTCAGTTTTGAAAAATGGGAACAACATACCAATTAAACAAATATAAAAATAAATGGCAATAAAATTAAAAGAATAGAGAAAAGAAGATCAGGCAGCAATTTATAGTGGTTCCACATTGTGCGTCAATCCACTCTTCTAGTTTCGAGCTGGGGACCCCGTTATCCTACGGGTTTATTCCACTATATCCAACAAATTCAAATTACAAGATAGTGCAATCCTCCATGTTCGATTCTCACAGCTATTCTCTAGCTACAATCGATCTACAAAGTTTAATCTTGTAAGCAAAAAACTAGAAGGCAACAAAACGTTCCTTTTGTCAACAAGGAAATAACAAAATCAAGATTGCAATAGAGAATAAAAATTGCACTAATCAGCTCGTGTAGGATTATAAGCAGTAGCAGTTTCTATTTGCTTCTTGTGGTAAAGAAGGTATTCTTTTCTTTGATCACAAGGTTCTATGAAACCTTCTGGGTTGGTAAAGTAAGTGTTCTTTTTCTTCTTTCTCTATATCTATTTTCTTTTTCTGTAACAGAGTGTTTATTGGTACCGTATTTCTTCCAGATGAGAGAGAGAGAGATCAGTTTCAAAGACTAGAAGGAGAAATAGCAAAGTTTCATGAGGTTCTGTATAAGGTTATGTATTTTCTTGGTGAAAGAGAAAGCTTTTGTTTGCAACGTGAATAGTATCAGTTGTGTTCCTTCTTCCTTTTCACAGCAGGTGTAAGTCTCTCTATTTTCTTTTCAAAGCATCATAAGTATTCAGTCTCACACTTTTCTTCTTCCTTGCTTCGGTAAATATACTCTTTCTCTAATGTTCAAAAAGCTATTGGAAGATGGATAAACTTTCCCAATAATTTCGGTTAAAATCTGATGTTCTTATCCCTTTTTTTTTTTAAATTCAAATTTTGCTGTAATCGTCAAAATTGGTTACAAGTTGTGGATAGGCTTTTCCTTGTATTTCTCGGATGAAATCTTGTGAGCTTTATCCTTCTTCAAATTCAAATTCGGTAACGGAAGGATGATGATAAGCCTTGTTTGATTTTCGTAAAAAATCTTGTTGTTATTTTTTGTTGTTGTTGTTGTTCATCGTGATCTTCTTCCTCATCTTATCCAAGATAACGTTTATCTTCTTTTTAATCTTCTAGACAAAATCCCATGATAATAAATGTCTTATATTGTAGATACTGATAAATCACTTGTCTTAAGGAGAAAAACGTGTAGAATCTATCCAAACAAGGTCTGGTACTGTGCATGAAGATTTTTATCATTGAAGACGTTAATGAGAGAGAAACTTTGATGAAAACATTAAATCCCCTTGGATTAAACCAACTTAGGTGGAACAAATGAGTATATTACAAAATAAACTCATTTACTTGGAGTTAAGTTTTCAAGATTTATTTTGTACTGAATTAGAATGATTTGCATCAAGTTGAAGAAGATGAACAGTGAAATCACGTGATATAGAGCTACTGTAAAAAATGCAGTGAAAGGTTCTGTAAAAGGTTCTGGATTTCTAGAAAAATTCTTTATCTTAAAGCAACCTTTTGGAAAACATTCTGGATTTCGAATACTCTTCATCATTTTTCTTTTTTCTCTTTAACTTGATACTACACACTTAATAAACTCATTAGTTATCATTTTTACTTTTTTGTTATCATCAAAACCTATTTTAAGAAAATCTAACATACCTATTAGTGGTTTGGAATAAGAAAACTTGAAGAAGAAAAATGTGTGTGTGTGTGTGTGTGTGTGTGTATGAGGGGAGAAGGTCACAGTAACTAGAGAGGAAAGAACATAGAGTTTTGCAAAATTTTTAAAAGTGAAAACTAAGAAAGAAAGAAAATGAAATGATGAAGGCATAAAGGAGTTTATATAGGGAATAGATTAGGGTTTGTGTGATTAAAAGAAAAAAAAAATAAAACAAATATAGAGAGAGAGGGCATGGGGGGCACCGGTTTTGGGTCAAAGGGAGAGAGAGACAGATGTTTTGTTTTGTGATGTGTAAGTTTCATATTTAAATAAGTAATTTAAGTAGTAAAAGTTGTATTGGAATAATAAATGTAAAGAAAATGATGAAATATTGTAAGAATAAGTTGTAAGGATGTAAGAATAGGGTATGGGTGGTTGTACTTATAAATAATGTGATTAGAAATCAAAAAGTAGATTAGACAATTAAAATACCGGTAGTAAAGAAAATACGATAAAAGGTTATAACTGTAACTTTTATAACTCGAAAAGTTATATAATTGATATATTTGAAAATTTTATGAAATTACGAATCTAACAGTACTAATAACATATTTTTAATATCTCGAGCCTAGGGACATGCTTTTCGAAGTCTGTATCTAATCGGGTTCGAAATTGGTCGAAAATTTACTAATCTGATATTTTTAAGCATCCTAATATTATTACGAACCAATCTACACTCCTCACTCACATTTCGACTTCTTGGTTTAAGAACGCGGGGTTGCCGGATCTAAACTGCTAGGGTTTCCTAGGAATTCGTTGACTTAAGGTTTTCGGTTGACTTTCTGATTTATGGTTTGAAGTCGATATTAGCCTAAAAATTAGGGGTTTATAGTGTGGGTTTCCTAAACAAATAATTGTTATGGGAGCAACACTATGTTCATGCTTTGTTCCTGTTCATGAACAAATCTTATTTTATTATTATGTTGTTTTATTGTTATTATTATGTTATTATGTTGTTGTTATTATCCTAATCTAACTCCTATATGTTAGTAAATATATTTATGTATATATATATATATTTTCTTGAGCATATGAACTTGCTAACATAACATTTATTTATTTATTTATTCATGCCTTGCAATTTATTTATTTACTTGTTTCATTCAATTTATTAAGACTAGTCTTTCTAGTCTTAGACTTGTCTTTATCAAGTCAAAATAATTTTCTTTCTTTTCTTTTCTTTTCTTTTTGGGACTAGTCTATTCTTAGTCCAGAGTTGCCTTGATGAAGCTAAGGTTCTCAATGCTTGACCATATTGTTTTGTTTATATGCTTATTATTTTTCTTTCTATCTTATTATATATTATTCTTACTTTTTCATTGCTACATAATCATATTCATGCATGATTAGAAGGTTGTTGTCTTAAAAAATAATAATAATAACGGGTTCTTTCTTAAATAAAGGAAAGTAAGCTATATTTATTAATAAAAGGATTTTTCAACAAGAGACCTAAGTTTTGTTTTTAATAAATTTTTTTCAAAAAACTTAGATAAGTTAATCATAAATTTTAAATTATTAGTAATGAAGGTTTCTTCACATAAAAAAAATGAAGGTTTCTTCACATAAAAAAAAAAAAAGAAACTCATTTCTTTTATAAGTAGGAACTAAATACTCCATAAAAATAATTTTTAGCATTAACCTTGAAATTTTAACCTAACCTTATCTTTGTAAACTTAAATAAGTTCATCATAGACTTTGAAAATCATTTACTAAGAAAGCTTCTACAAGACTTAGTTTTTAATATTGTTGTTCTCTTTTCAAAGTTAAAATGAAATTTTTGCTAAGTTCTAATATTGACAATTCTTTATTAGAAAAGCTTTTCTTAAGAACTTATCTAAAAGGATTATGCCATCACTTGATAAACATTAGGAATAAAACAAGTTTTTCAAATCAAGGTAAAATCAACTCACTATTTTAGAAACCAACTTAGAAAAGCAAAATTTGCTAAGAAAGTAAAGTTTTAAAAGTAAACTTATTTTCTAAAGAAGAAAAAGCATATAAAAATGAGTGGAAAACATACAATTAACACAACTCCAAATATTAGACCACACCAACAACTTAAGGAAAATTTTGAAAAGCTTATTTTTCAATCACTAGAAATAAAGTTGGTAGATAACTTAAAGAACCAATTTTTTTTTAAACTAAATTACTTTTGAAAAGTTAGGAAATGAAATTATAATAAGAAAACACTTATTTATAACAACCCAATATTTTTAAGTTTATTTCTAGTAATATAAAAAGGAAAAAATTTCAAAGCTTCATCTTTTCAAACTCTTAAAAACAAATGTTTTGTGAAAAATCAATATTGAGACAAAACTACAAAAATCATGCATACAATATGAGTATATATATATATATCCAAAGGATTTTTCAAATATACAAATATCCATATATTTTGTTTAAGGATTTTTTTTATAGATAAAGAAAAGTTTAGAAAATCATATTTTGAGGACTACGAAATTCGTAACTATACTGTACTGTGGTGATTTGCAACCCAAATGGCTTTTTATGATGAAAATAACCTTAGAAATGGATAGATCTTTTCGAGTAGGTAGAAAACAGTATATGATATGTGAAATTCCAAGTTAAAAATAAGCAAGTTATGGCCATTTTAAGTTGAAATTTCCTTCTATCCGAATATTGATGAAAATACAAGATTAAAATTATGAGTTATATTAATGGAATCATACATATCACATAATTAGCCTCATTTCATTAGCTACTATGCTCGATGGGACAAGAGCATAGTAGTGGGGTTTGCGGGAACTCGTAAGTCTACAAGATGGGCGAATAGGAGCCTGAAAGAACTATTTAAGGATGGGCGAGTAGAAGCCGAAAAGAACTATTTTAAGATAGGTGAGTAAGAGATAGAAATAAACCACATAAGTTGGATTTCAAAGATGGGTTTTAAAGATCCAGAAACACCTAACCACTAAATGGAGGGGTAAATCCATTCAAAACATATGTTTTCCAATAGATCATATGTATTGCTTGCTCACTTGCTTGATACATTCATATGCTTGTTTCATAACTTGTTTGAATTTATCATACAAATATGTTAATCCAGGAATATTCTCACTAAGCTAGTTAATCTTACACCCCAATAGACTTTTTTTGAAACAGGACTAATATCTCTTTTGCCCAAGGACTTCATGAGCTCAAGTGGAATTATGTGTTGGGAAGCTATTGGAAATCCTTTTGAAAATCTTAGAATAGATTTAATTAATATCTTTTGGTTCTAGTATTGTTTCTTTATGTGAAAGACTAAGTTGATATTATGTTGTTTGGAGATTTGTCGGGGGAATGCCCCTAAGATGATGTAAGGACTATATTCTTATAATGATGAAGTAGATATTTATCTAGGTTTCTTATATGTTATATTTACTATCTCGAACTACACATCCCACCAGAGTCTTCTATTATTATGATAGACGCCTTACATATGGTGTTGAAGCTTTCGCATGACTTCAGGAAGTCATTCTTAAGTTTTAATACCATATGTGGTGGACTACCATGTCTAGGGTACCCTTTGGGGTATGATAGTTTAAGTGGTATCAAAGCATCAAGGTCAGGGAAGAAAACCATAAGTTTAGAAGTAGAAGTCTTTGAGACCTGATAAGCTTAAGAATAAATCATGAGAGTGTTAGGGAGATTCTTGTGAGTTATTAGTAGCTAGATGGAAGATTAGTAGAGGAAAAGATAAATAGATTTTTCATTATAAGATAGAGGAACCATAGGCAGAGTGAAGGAAAAAACTAAGAATCCTATGAGACCGCCTTGTCCGATAAGACAAAACCAATTTAAGAAATCTTGCAACCGTAGCAAGTGGGATATTATGGTACCAAGTGGAAAAAAAATCACGTATTTTACGATCTCACCAAAAACATAAATGTAGAACTAGTTTTTGTCTTTGAATGAACTCCCAAATCGTTTTTAATCACAAGAAAATCACCTTTGTAACAAATCAAAATTTCCTACTTTTTGTAGAAAGAAACCAATAAAAGACTATATGATCTAGTTTTAACCGCAAGTACATCCAGCGATGTGCCAAAAGATGAGGATCTTGCATCTATTGCCAAAGGACGAAGTAGGAACTCCAAGGAATGAGGTTGTAACCAAGCATGAGTTCGTAAGTGCAACGAAAGGATGTCAAGACAAGAAGGAAGTGTCGCATTTACCTGAAGCATATCATCTTAGTTAACTAAATTAAGAACAATTAAAGGAAGTAGTTAAGTATCTAGAAGATAATAAGTAAATCGATGAATCCCCTAATATGAATTCCTTGTAACGTTTTATGATATTTATGCTATGCTTGTTTCCTCAAATAAATTTCTTAAAAGATGTCCTATTTTACAATTTTATGAAGTTCTACTTTGAAAATTCTTGATTGCTTACTAACTTTTGTTGAGTGTTTATTATATGATTTTATTTCCATGAATTTGATTTTCAATTATAATTCCTAATCTTTTATGTTTAAGTTTTCCATGATTTCATTAAATAAAATTTCCTCTTATGGCTATTTGAATTTTATTTATTATGCTTTTGATCTCGTAAATTTCTATATTTAATTTTGATAATTATGGTTATTCTAGATTTCCAAGATTTCCGTTAAATATTATGATAAAAATTAATAAGTTAGGAGAAAAGGATGAACTCATGTAATTAAAATATTTAAACATTCGTACTCGAAGGGGACGAAATTGCAACCAACAATCTTCAAATCAATCAGCCGAGGAAAGAAATCAATCCGAAGTTCCTCTTCCAAATCCACAAGCTATGCCATTGCCAAATCCACCGGTTAACAACCAGGCTGTCACGCCTCAAGGGTGCCCCAAACGTAACAGTCCACCATACTTAACATTAAAGCTTAAGTATGACAACCTTAGCCATTCCCAGAAGCTTTAACATTAACTGTAAGGCGTGCTCTCATAAATTTAGAGGACCATACATAGAATTATGAAGCTTAAGAAGATATAATAACAAATTAAGAAAAGCAGATTCATAATATTCATTTGTTCATATCAATAATCTTACAAAACTTAGGGGCATTCCCCAATCACAAATCTATTATAAGAATATTTCTACATCTTATCTAATACTAAACTTTATCTAGAAATTCCTTAACCAAAAGGAAAATATCTTACTGCAGGGTCCACGTGGCCTCAACCACAAATAAGTGAACTGCAAAAGATATCTATAGGGGTATAAGCTAATAGGCTTAGGTGAGAACTATTTCCGTAAATGACTTATTGAAAGGAAAATTCAAACAAGTTATTTAAGCAAACAAATGAGATGCAACATACACGTAGGCAAACAAGGCATATAGTTTTTCGAGAACTATATGTTGAATGGATTTACACCCTCTATTCGGGGTTTGGTGATACGTAATCTCAAAACAAGTAGTTTTAGTAAAACGATTTTTGCTTTCGATCAATATCGCCAAGCACGTTAAGTTTACTTGAATTGAGCCTTGCTTTTGGACTTTCTGCCAAGAATTTCCTTCATGTCGCCAAGCAATCGCTTTCGGTCACTCCGCCAAGTGTTGCTTTCGACTTGAGCTACCATTCTTCTCACCTAAGGATAATAACCTAATGCAATGTGACTCACTTCGTGGTATGCATGAACTAGTTTACTTATGATATCATAGCATCATTATTATCAAATTTAAGGTGATCATAGAATTTTATACAAATCAAATGTTATACTAAAACAAACATTAAATTAAATCCGGCCTCGACATTCTTAGGATCCTTTCAGCAACATTTCTTGCATACAAACCCATTTGTCTTTTCTTAATTCTAATGAAACTAGATTACAAGCACAATCAAGTAAAGCTTTTTAAGGAAATAAACTCACGATGCCATGTTGACGATTTCTCTAGCGGATGAGTCACTCACACAATCCACTTAATCGAAATAGTTCTTGAGATATAAGTATCCTTCCTCGGAATCACCTAGCCAAAGTAAATACCCAAGATGAGTATTTCTTGATGATTTTCTTGAATTTTGACAAAATAATGTCATAAGAACGTTAAAGTTCATATAAGGGAGAATTCCAATTTAAAATGGCCATAACCTGGTCATTTTAACTCGGAATTGCACATATAATATATCATTTTTTACCTACTTGAAAAGATATACCAATTTCTAAAACTATTTTTGACAAACTAGATCATTTAGGCTCCTAAACAGTGGTGATCAGATTCACCACGAATTTTCCCAACCCGAAAACAATTTGTTTCAAACATTAAATCATTCAAAATTTGTTTTGATAAGTACTTAGTTATCTATATAGTTGAAAAAGTTCCCTTTTATAGCTACTTAGTTCATATTTATTCATGCTCAAGTATTTGTTGTCCAATTATGTTTCTTGAGTAAAACAATGTCAATTAGGAGTTTAGAAAACTATAGTTTACAAGAAATTCGTTTTGTAAATTGTTTTGAAATGAATATTTTGATTCTTTTGTTTTTCAAAGAATTACTTTATGATCGACTTATTATTTTTCCTAGATGACTTTTTGAAAAAAAAATTTCTTCTTTTTGTAAATCCTCTATATTGGTGCTACTTTTCCTATTTATTCTCTATACAATTTTTCTTTGATCATTTCTTTGAAAAGATCTAAATTTGAAAATTCTCATTCCTTTCTCATAAGGTTTCCTTTATATTATGTTTTCATAGAATCATGTTGTATCAAAAATCATTTTCTTTTTGAAAAACAAAGTGATATAGAAATGATTTAAAAAGATTTTCAAAACAGAAGTAGCTTCTAAAATTGTAGTAAATTTTTCTTATAATTTGGAAAGGAATAACTTTGTTTTTGTTAAACCATAGATTTTATATTTCATATAAACTTATTCCTAAGTGATAAAATCTTCTTTTTATCAAATATTTTTAGAGTTTGGAAAAATTTGGACAACAATCTTAATGGTATGATTTATGAGAAATAATATGAAGCAAAAATAACATAAATAATAAATAAAGTCAAGTATTGGGAGTCTTAGCTTCTTCAAGGCTCCCGGGACTAAGAAGTATGCTAGTCCCAAAAGAAAAATGAAATGAAAGAAAGAAAAATTTGTTTTGACTTGACGAAGACAAGTCTAAGACTAGAGAATAGTCTTAAAACAATAAGAAATAAATAAATTGCAATGGAAGAAATAAATAAATTACTTTGCATGGAAATAAATAAATTGCAATGAGCTTATATGTTCTAAAGAATATGTATATATATATAGATACATAATAATAATTAAATATAATAACAATAATATGAACAAAGTAAAATAATAACATAAACATAAATAGATATTCATGAACAAGAATAGTACACGAACATAATGTAGTTTCCATAACATTTAGTTTTTGGAAACTCACACCATGGTCATGTAAAGTTACATGACATGAGAATAAGAAAATATAGGAAAAGTTTACCTAAAGAAGTTTTTTGAAGTATTATGTGGTTATGGGTTTTGTGTAGGTAGAAGGTGGTTTGAGATTATTTTGAGAGAGTTTTAAGAGAATATTTGGAGAGAGTATTGAGAGGAAAAATTTGAGAGAGATTTGGGATAGAAATTTGTGAGTAGTAATTCTGTGAAAGAAGTGAAAAAGGAGGGGGTATTTATAGGAAAATGTGAAGTGATTATTGAGTGATTTAAATAAAATAAAATAAAAACAAATTAAGAGATATGAAGAAGTTCCCGGGGGGGGGGGGGGGGGGGGGGTGGAGAGGAAGGAGGATGCTGTGCCGGCCATGTATTGAGAGGGGAAGAGAGAGTGTTTTATTTTGTATTTTGTTGATTAAATGAAGTAATAACTAAGGTAGATGTAAATAAAGTTATAGGAAATGTAAAAAGTAAAGGTTATAGGTTATGGTATTATAAGAGTAGGTGTTAGAAAAAATACAGATAAAAAAATAGTGTTGAATAGTAGTGAATAGTGTAATGTAAGTAGATATGACTAATAAAGTACCGATAGTGAGAAAATACGCGTATAATTGCGATATCTGTTATTTTTACTTATCGCAAAATTATAAAACTAAATTTTTGAAAACCTTATATTTTTATGAGTCTAATGTATATTAGGAATATTTTTACTATTCTGAGCCGCGGGACACGTTTTTCAAGAATTGTATCCGTTCGGGTTCAAAACGAGTCGCGGTTTTACTAATATGATTTTTTTAAGCTTCCTAAGGTAATTACGAACTATTCTAACTACTAAGCTCTTATTTACTTTCTCAGAGTTGCTTATTCGGGATTGCCGGACTTTAAGCCATTACATCTAACTAGGTTTTGTTGTCTTTTGAGTTTCCGGTTAACTTCCAGATTAGGGTTTAAGCTAATCCGATTCCAAGATTTTGGGGGTTTACAGCCTACCCCTTTTAAAGAAAGTTTTGTCCTCAAAACTTGGAGATTCATATTTGAAGCTTTGAAACAATCTTGGGTACTTGGGTCACATCTCATCCACAGTTCCTTATGTTGCTTCCTTGTGGGAAAGATTTCTATATAGACCTTTGACTGACTTGTTTTTTTTTTCCCCCTTATTTCCCAACCTTTGAACTTTTCGGCTAAAGATTTGTACTGGGTATTACTTGTAAACCCTGGTTTTGCAAGTAACCAAGATAACTCAAGAAACGGAAACTAAACCCTAAACCAGAATAGGTTAAGACTGGAGTGAGAACTAGGAACCCTAATTCCGACTTTTCCTCGATTTCCAATTAGGAAACTTTTATAAGAAAATTTAATTTTGAATATAGTTCTTGATTATATTTCAAAATAAGAAAAGATCAGATTTTAAGAAAATTTCAATTCCGGATCATCTTGAGACCCATTATAGAAAAGTGTGTCCCGAAACTGGAATTTCAAAAATTTACTTGAGAATACCCATTTGAATCGAAATAAAATAAGGACTTCAAAAATAGAAATTTCATAATTTTTCGGCTTACGAAAAATACAGTTATAACCTTCTTATTCGTATTTTTCTTACTACCAATATTTAAATTGTCTTGACTACTATTCTTTATTATTCACAAGTACAACCTATTACTACTCATTTGTACACCCTATATTTGCAACACTTACCATCACTCAATCATTTCCCTTTTCAAAGGCTTTTTGTCTCTTAAATATTAATACAAATTATGATAAAGCATACTCAAATCAAATCAAAGATAAATAAATCAAAAGAAAAAGGAAAATCAAACTTTTCCCCCCTCCTTTATGCATAGTGGCCGACGTAAATGCCTTCTCCCCCCCCCACCACACACACACACATCAAGCTCCAATTTGCAATTTTTTTTAATTGCTTTATTCCATTTTAACCTAATTTCAATTGATATATAAGTTACATTTTCTCTCTCTCACTTCATTATTCACATTTCAAACTTTTCAAAGGTAAAAGAAGCTTCCCTTTCCTCTCAATTTCCCCTCCTTGCCGTGGCCTTCATGCCACACCACACAACTTCCCATTTTCTTTCATTTGTCTCCTATTTTACTCTAAGTAAATAAACTTCTACTCCTTCTACTCATAGATCCTTATAATGGCAAGGATATTCTTGGATATTCCAACTAAATGTCCCCATGATCTCTTGGTAGGGACAAGAAAATATCAAAACAATAATACCAAACCATCACAAAGTAGATCTAACATTTAAAGGAGCTTTCATGCCATAAGCTTTATGATTTTTCATCAAAAAGTGTTTTGAACAAAAGATCTTTTATAAAAATATAGTTTTTATGTTTTCAAAACCTATTTAAGCACTATATAGTAGTCTATCATTTTACTACTCATATTCATGTAGGCATTTAGATCTCATCATTATTTTGAGTTTATATACATTAATGGTCTTCAATGCTTTTGTCCTTAGTAAATAACCTTCTAGTATATAGATCTATAGGTAGATGAGTTAATAAAACAAAAAGGAAAACACTTTTCAAGAAATGAAGTGTAAATTCGATGACTTGAGAAACCTAGTTAAAAACCCTTTTACTTCTAAACATGTATTTTACAAGAAAAATGAAGCCTATAGGTGATAGATAATGTTTGGTGATATTTTTCATGAGTTTAAATGAGTTTTTACTAAAGAAAATATTTAAAACAAGAGATGAAGTCTAATAGAAGTTTTGAGTTAAAAGTCTTGAGCCAAATTCGTAATAATGGATAGATGGTTAGAAAACACTAGTTTTCCAACTTCAAAAATGGTATTTTCTTAAATAAATGAAGTCCTTAGGGTATAGGTAAAAAAATACTTAAAGTTCTAAGTATAAAGCATTTTTCTTAAAAGAATCAACTTGAAAATGAAGTTTTCTAAATTCGGATTTTTGGAACCACCCTAGTGTAAGACCCACTTAAAAAGTTTAAATGAAGATTTTATTAAAGAAATAAAGGCCTTAGGATATAGTAATATAAGTCAAAATTTCTTTAAAATAATAGGATTTTCCTAAGAAAAATCCTTAGAATAAGTAGTGTGACCAAATGTGGCAAAGTTATTTTAGACAATAGCATGACATAGTGTCTTAAGACAAAGTTTATTTAAATTCTTTAAGTCTAAAAATTTATAAGACCTTAGACACTTAAGAGTTCATATCATGACATTCATGCTGGGGAAATTCATTACCATGTCATTTAGTTTCATTTTGCACTTAGGAATCTCAATAGCATTCATGGAAATCACATTTTCGGAATCAACATAACCATTGTACAGCTCTAATCCCTCATTTCCGAGGCTTAGATATTTTCAAAACTTGATTTAAATTTTATAATTAGAAATCTCTTCCGAAATAGATAGAAATCGATATAAAAATTACGAAATTCCGACTTAAAACGACCAAGTTATGGCCATTTTAAATCGGGACTTCGAAAATGACACGAATTTCGATTTCACTAAGTTTTCTTAGAGTTTAGTATCCCTAGATGGTAGAATACTTACTAGGGTATTTCTTATGTGAATAGGTGAACCTGAGGACGTTGAATCTTTACCTCCGGATTATTATTACTAGAAGATAGTCGAACCTATGGCGGAGTGAGTTTCTCTTCCCGATTCATTTATTGTATGTGCTTGTTAATTAGTGTACTACAATGTAGGCCAAATGAATGGAATATGTATGATGGGGAATAATGGGAAATTTATGTTGATGATGATGTGAGAACTCAAAATAAGAATATCGAAACCGGGTGATAAATTTGGTTGTGTAGTTAGTTATGATGGATTGTTTGAGAAATTGTTTGATCGCCTAAATAAAATGACTTAATCACTACTCGGACTAATGCCAAATTTGACATATGCATATCATAATGGGAAGGAGCATTAGCATTTGTAGGTTAATCGTGATCCATAAACGATATCAAATCTGTAGGTTAATCGTGATCCATAAACGATATCAAATTGTAGGTTAATCATAATCCATAAACGATATCAATAATTATAGGTTAACCGTGAACCATAAACGGCATAAAGTTAGTACCGCAGTATTCGTTAATCTATTAACCTGGGATGGAGGACATAAGTCCATCCACATATGATTTTCGGCTAGTCATATGTTTGTTGAACTCATGTGTTTGGTGCATTCACTTGCTTACTTAATCACTTGGTTGAATTATTGTGACATGAATGTTATCGTGGAAGATTACGCTCACTAAGCTAGTTAGCTTACGTCCCTACAGTTCCTTCCTTTTGCAGCTACCCCATTTGTGGCTTAGGCACGTGACCCGGCTGTACAGGTACAGGAGCTAGGAGTTTCCCTTAGAAGTTGAATTTCTGTTTAGACTTCCATAGGAAACTTTTAAGACTTTGGATGACTGTATAAGGCCATTGAATATTCTTTTGCGGGGAATGCCCCTTAGTAAATGTAATATTTATTTATGTCTCATGAGTTATATCCTACTGCTAATGTATGCCAAGTTAAGCTTTTATCTCCATTTGGACTTGTTCTATTGTCGTAAAGGTACGCCTTACATCTATATGAGGCCTCGAAGGACTAAGGCGTAATTCGGAATCTTATATGGCATGTGGCGGGCTGTTACGTTTAGGACCCTATGGGCGTGACAGTTTAAGTTGGTATCAGAGCACTAGGTTATTAAGCATGACAATAGAGTTTAAAACTAACCTAGAATTAAGAACTAGGTTAAATTGGAGTTAAAGCTAGGCTAATTAGTAGTTTTCTTGTTGTAGGTTTCTTTGGGTGAAACCCTGAAAGGGCAGAAACTTCACAAAAAGCATGAATGACTATGGTGGAATATCGGTTAAGATTGAGGGTGTTGTGTGAAGACTTTGCATTAGTGCAACGACCTAGAACTCTAAAGGAAATGTATAACTTGTGGAAAGAAGGTCTAAGATATACAAGATGGACATCAGTAATAGATCAACTAAGATATGATCCATTAGAAGAAGAAGATGGACCATGATGGAGACTATCTATACCTTGGAAAGGGTAATGGTGGAATATGCTCATGAACCAATGCTGAGAGAAGCCACTTTTATCTTGAAGAATGAAGGGAACCCCACCCATCCAGACTTTAGGATGTGGCGTGGTATAGGACCTCTTTATGTGCATGCCCATGATGATCTATCTGACCATAGGGAATGGAACCTTGTGGATGCCAGAAATCACATAGTATGGCAAGCTAGATATCTTGATCTTATACCATTTTTAGGAGGAGCTCCAGCCCCACAAGTAGGAGAAATGGAGGAGTACATTTGATTAATGCCCGGTTATTGAAGGAGAGAAGAATGAAGGGAATAATGGAAGAGGATAATGATATGGATGATTTTGAAGAGGAAGAGGATCCTGAGGAGGACCCGATTGGCAAGAAGAGGAAATACCTAGATCTCCTACCCCTCCAGCCATAGCTCCAGAACAACCCAACCAGTTACCAGAACAAATTGTATAGGATTTTGATAGGGATCTTGACATACCCGATAGTGGGAGAATGGAACCAGAGTTTGACCCCACCATTTGGAAGGATATCTACCCGGTAGGTAAGCGTCCCCTTGAGGTAGATGCCATAGCCCTGAGCTGGTAGTTCCGAAACCTTTGGAGAGAGTGAATGAAGAGGAGGATATGATGAGTGAATTCCGGGATAGATGGAACAAGATATGAGAGGGAGCTGGAAGAGAAGTGGATAGAGAAATGGGAACGGATCCAATAATGGAGTTAATAGGGAAGAAAGAGATTAAGTGGGAGACCAGGAGATGAGGGAAGAAGAGGAAGAAGAGGAACCGGAGCCCTTAGCCCGACCTAATAGGAGAAGAAGGTTAATTGTGAGGGCTTATCTAAGCCAGTTCATCCGAAGGGATGATGGAGGATCTTCTAGTCAAGGACGACTCCCTAGCCCCTCACCAGATGACTCTGAGTGAGCCATGGAGGAATAGAGTCGAGTGTCCCATAGAGTCCAATAGTATTTCTTTTTGATTAATAGGCAATGCGGGATGCAATTTGCCTTAGGATCTCTTTATGGTTTAGTATGTTGTCCTTCTTTTTCTTTTCTTTTTCCTTTCCATGTCCCTAGATGTTGTTAGATTGACGTTATCGGCTAATATCGGAAGGTTAGATTTGTGTTGCCAAATTTTGTAAGCTTATTTGTGAAACAACTCTTGTACGGCACATCAAATCAATGAAGTATTATGTTGATTCCAAGAATGAAGTTTCACAAGCATTATACTTTCGCATTAGTAGTAGACTACATTCATTATACTTAATTGCATAAACATATTGCCATTCATATCATCACTTGATTTAGAATTTCTTTGCTTGTTATGATTTCTTTGCTCTAAGAGCCTTTGTGTGGACAATTTAAAATTTTGATTTTCTTTGGATCTTTTGTGAATTCTATAGTTCCTTAAATTATTCCTAAAATTTTCACGAATTCCTTAATCAAAGTTTTATAAACTACGAAGCTTTAAAGAAGAAATAAGACTTATTAAGACATTATGTAATAGTCGAAACCGAACAAACCGAAATAGGGAGCAAGAACCACTCCCAAACGAAGCTAGTAGCGAAACCAGCCAGATCATCCCCAAGCTACCAACCTAAACTGCTCAGCTCAATCCCAAGCAGCAATGATGAATGCAATTGGACAATTGACAAACATGCTTACTGCATTCATTCAAAACCAAAATCAAAACCAACCCCAGAATCCCGAACCGAGTATAAGGGATTCAGCACCTCTGCCACCGCCTCCACCACCCCCGCCATATAGGGAATGCAAGCAGAGATTCCCTTACCACCTGAGGAGCAATCTTACAATGCTCGCCATCCACCCCCTCCACCACAAAGAGGATATCAAAGGAGTTCTCTCCCGACTTTATAAAGAGCAATCGTTACTTTGAAGGGGCATTTGGAAGGCTCGATGAAGCAGAGGATTGGTTAGCACAAATTGAGCGCTCTTTTGCAGTTTATGAGACTCCACCATATCTCCGATTGGAGTACGGCACCTACATGTTAAGATACAATGCCAGGGTAAATTGGGAATCGAAACGGAGAAGTTTGGCACCCCCTATTAGCTGGGAGACCATCTACAGGGAGTTCCTGGAGAACTATTTTCCTGCCAGCCTCCGAGTGAGATATAACGCAGATTTCTTGCATGTGAAGTAGAGAGGTAGAACGATCGAGCAGTATGAGATGGAATTCAACTACTTGCTACAGTATGCTCCCGAATCTTACAAAAACAGTGAGGAGCTGCAAAAACAGTGTTTTTGGAAGGTCTTGATGAAGACCTAAGAGTGAAGATTGAGGAATCAGGTTTGCAAACTTACCTAGAGTAATTGAGAAAGCCGGTTGATTGAAGGGGCTAAGAAGAGGAAGCATGTTGAGTCGGACAAGAAGTGTTCGGAAAGGCAATTTGACGCCTCCGCTCAAGCTATAAAGGGAAAAGATTCAAGCCTTACCATGGGTTTAAGGATAACAATGGTGGAAAGTTCAACCAAACCAAGCCCAATGTTACTTGTTGGAAGTGTAAAGGGAAGCCACTACCCAAGACAGTGCCCACAGCTGAAGGGCAAGTGCTTCTTCTATGGCGAGGCAGGCCATCTAGTCTATGCTTGCCCGAAGAAGATGGCGATAACCTGCTACCTTTGCAAGGAAAAGGGGCACGTAACCTCCGAGTGCCCTCAACGGAAAAGTGTAGCTATCCGGCCTTATGGAAATCCGGGAAATGATAACACCCTACGATCTGGTAGCAAAGGTGGAAGCCGTGCAGCTTCGGCCATGCATGGGATGTGGCTATACAACTTTGAAGGCCAATGGATGATTGAGGAAGATGAGGAGGAAGGGTGGAGCTGGCCACACTGAACCAAGGCGATGATGTAGATGGCGGCTTGGTGACAGGTCAGTAACAAGTTCCTTTTTAGATGAAAGTTATTTGTTTCTTAACAAGTTTTAAAAAGAATTAAAACTGTAATAGAGGAAGAGTTGAAATTTGGAAACCTTGGAATAGATAGTTGTTTAGTGCTTAGGACCAAGTAGTGATAAATGCTTATGGTAACAGGACGCATAAGAGTGAATGGGAGTAAAGCTTATGTGTTGTTTGACACGGGAGCAACCCACTCCTTTATCACTACCAGCTTGGCTAAGCAGCTTGGACTACCCATAACCATGACAACCACAAGCTTAAGGATTAAGACACCCACAGGTAGTGTCGTGTCGACCCGGGAAATAATAAGGGATTGTTTGCTAGAAATCCAAGGACATATCTCAACAAGCGACTTGATAGTGTTGGAGAAGAGTAAGTATGAAGTTATCTTCGAGATGAATTGGCTAAGTAAAGTTAAAGCCATTGTGGATTGTCAACAAAAGATGATAAGTTTTGACGACCACTGGAAGGAGAGAGTAGACTTTCTCGGGGAAACCACAGTACGAAGGGATTTTGGGTTAAGCTCTTTTGAGCTAATGATGGAAGATGAGGAAATTGTGCCGATAGAAGATGCTTGGGTTAGAGAGGAGAAAGAAGAAAAGAGAGACATACCCGTGGTGAATGAGTTTGAGGATGTATTTCCCGAAGTACTCATCGCTTTACCACCATAAAGAGAGATTGATTTTGAAATCACTCTAGCCCCGGGTACAGAACAAATATCGAAGGCATCATACCGCATGGCCCCGGTGGAATTAAATGAATTGAAAATCCAATTGCAAGAGCTTTTGGATCAAGGATTTATAGGACCCAGCGTGTCGCCATGGGGCACACCGGTATTGTTTGTAAAGAAGAAAGACGGGTCTATGAGGTTATGTATCGATTATCGGGAATTGAATAAAGTCACAGTCAAGAATCGATACCCCCTTCCAAGGATTGATGACCTCTTAAGGGGCGAGTGTGTTCTCGCGCATTGATTTGCGCTGGCGTTACCACCAGTTGAGAATAAAGCCGGAAGATGTGCCCAAGACGGCCTTCCGTACGCGGTATGGGCACTATGAGTTTTTTGTGATGCCATTTGGGTTAACCAATGCACCGGCTGCATTTATGGACCTTATGAACGGAGTTTACAAACCACTCTTAGATAAGTGTGTGATTATGTTCATAGATGATATTCTGATCTATTCCAAAACACGGGAACAACATGAGGAGCACCTAAGAATGGCGTTACAAACCTTAAGAGAAAATAAATTGTACGCCAAGCTATCCAAGTGTGATTTTTGGTTGGATAGAATATCTTTTCTTGGGCATGTGGTGACGGGAGAAGGAATATCAGTAGACCCTAAAAAGATTAAGGCTGTAGTGGAATGGAAACAACCCGAAAACGGTAACTGAAGTGAGAAGCTTCCTAGGTTTGGCTGGTTATTACCGCAAATTTATGAAGGATTTCTCAAAAATCGCCAAACCCCTGACACAACTGACACAAAAGAATGAGAAGTTCGTATGGACAGATAAAAGGGAGCAAAGTTTCCAAAGTTGAAACAACGCTTAGTGTCAGCTCCAATTCTGGTATTGCCTGACCCCGAAAAACCTTACAGTGCATAGTGATGCCTCCAGGAATGGCCTTGGATGTGTTGATGCAAGAGGGAAAAGTCATTGCTTATGCCTCCAGACAATTAAGGCCTCATGAACAGAACTATCCTACACGACTTGGATTGGCTGTGGTTTTTGCCTTGAAGTTTGGAGACACTACTTGTATGGACAAAGGTGCGAAGTGTACACGGATCATAAGAGTCTTAAGTATTTGTTCACACAAAAAGAGTTGAACATGAGGCAGAGACGGTGGTTGGAACTTATAAAGGACTATGACTTGGGAATCAATTACTGCCCGAGAAAAGTAAATGCCGTTGCCAATGCCTTGAGCAAAAAGAGTTACGGAGAAGTAGCAGCCCTAATCACAGAACAAAAAGAGCTGATAAGGGAATCCAAAAGGTTAAGAATTGAGTTCGTAGGGCAAGATGTCGAAATGGAGATCGCAAATTTGGTTATGGAACCCACCTTGATCGACAGGATTAAGGAAGCTCAAAGATACGATGAAGTGATAAAGAAGATCAAGGAAGAAGTGCTCAAAGAGAAGTATAGTGACTTTACCCTAGATGATGAAGAGGTGGTTAGGATGAAGGGGAGATTGTGTGTACCAGAAGATGAAGAACTAGAAAGGAAATCATGAGCGAAGCTCACAACTCCGTTACCGTACATCGGGAGGTAAAAATGTATCAAGACATAAAAAGCCACTATTGGTGGAATGGTTTGAAGAGGATGTGGCGGATTACGTCATGAAGTGTGCCATGTGTCAACAAGTTAAAGTGGAACATCAACGGCCAGGAGGATTATTAAAGCCACTACCTATCCGAATGGAAATGGGATCAGATCTCAATGGACATTGTATGTGGATTTCCGAGAACCTCCAGGGGATGTGATGCAGTCTGGGTAATAGTGGATCGCTTGACAAAGTCAGCACACTTCCTACCGATCAATATGACCTATTCGCTAGACAAGTTGGCTAAGATCTACATCAAAGAGATTATGCGACTCCATGGTGTTCCAGCGGGAATCATTTCAGATCGGGATCCAAAGTTTGTTTCTGTCACGCCCCATAGGGTACCCTAAACATAACAGTCCGCCACATACCATATAAGATTCTCGAATTACCGCCTTAGTCTTTCGAGAGTCTTATATAGATGTAAGGCGTACCTTTACACACAATAGAGTACAAGTCCAAATGGAGATAAAAGCTTAATTTGGCATGCATTAGCAATAGGATATAATTCATGAAACAAAAGTAAATATTACAAAAATGTAAGGGGCATTCCCCCGCAAAAGAATAATTAACGGTCTATTACAGTCATCCAAGTCTTAGAAGTTTTCTATGGAAGTCTAATATAGAAATTACAACTTCTAGGGAAAACTTCTAGCTTCTGTACCTGTTCAGCCGGGTCACGTCGCCTAAGCCACAAATGGGAAAGCTGCAAAAGGAATAGACTGTAGGGACGTAAGCTAACTAGCTTAGTGAGTGTAATCTTCCGCAATAACATTCATGCCACAACAATTCAAGCAAGTTATTAATCAAGCAAGTATATGCATCTGTCACGCCCCGAGGGGTACCCTAAACGTGGCAGTCCGCCGTACACAATACTAAAGCGTAGGAATGACTACCTTAGTCATGCAAAGGCTTCCATATTATGTACAAGGCGTACATCACAACCAAGGGGACGCATCGGAGTAGCGCAATTTACATTGATAATAAATAAGTAACAAGGTAAAGAGAATACTTAATATAAAACATAAGCATATCACAATTCAATTCTTAAGGCATATTCTTTGATTATCTTCAAATAAATATACGTCCCTAATCATATAGGTTAGCACATATAAAGAACCTTATAAAATCTTCATCGTATGATTCCATATCCTTAATCATCCATCCATGACTTCCTTAATGTCATGATCCTCAATGTTAATCCACAAATATACCTGTTTCAACAAAATCTATAGGGGTATAAGCTACAACTAGCTTAGTGAGATATTCCTTTTCATTCGCACCATATTTTCAAAAAATTTTATTTATTTAATCACACATATGCTAGGCATTCAATGCAACAATCACATGATTACGTAAATATATATAGTCATCCGGAAACCATATATAGAACGGATTTACCTCTCCGTATCAAAGGTTAGGGAATCGGGGTTGAAGGTCCTCGACCTTCTACTACTAGTCCCCAGGTCCTCACCCACAGCGTTCGGTTGGCTCGGCTCCGAACCTAGAGTCGCTTTCTCGAGCGATTTGGATTCTCCAGGAAGGAAGATGGCTCGTGGCACCGCACGATCACAGCCAATCAACTCTACGCGTAGGAGTAGCAGCCTTCCGAAATAGATGTGACTCTATGGATGCTATGCGTGAACATTTTATTGTTCTTAGGTCAAACCTTATTAAGGTTTATTAGGGCGATCAATCAATTTAGCAATAAAACAATCATACAAGTAAGTAAACAAAATTATTTAACAAGCAAATCGAAGTTTGCGATATTCTTAATTCTCAATTCACGCATAAACATAGAATCATATATTGTCCCGAATTCCCCAATATATATCATTTTTATCTTTTCAATACTAATGCTACTACTTTACAAGCACAAGCAAAGTAACGAATTTAGGAGGAATACTCACTCGTCCATTTCGCTATCTTCTTAGTCGTAGTAATCCTCGGGTAGGGTATTCTCGTATCCTTCGTCACCTAGACAAAAGAAATACCCGGGATAAGTCTTCATGAATTTCTATTCTTGGAGATTCTAAACTTTTCTTAAAATCGCGGTAAAATCGTATAAGAAGAAATTCCAACTTAAAATGGCCATAACTTGCTCATTTTAACTCGGAATTTCGCATATGATATACCGTTTTCTACCTATTCGAAAAGTTCTATCCATTTCTAAACTTATCTTGGTCATAAAAGGTCATTTGGGTTCCGAAAACGGTACAGATTTAAAACGAATTTTAAACTTTTGCAAAAATCCATTTTCTAACTCAACTTCATTTTAAAGAAAATCCTTTTGTAACAATATAAATATATATTTGATAAACACTTTTGAATATATAGGTATGCTCACTTTATATGCAAAAATCCTAATGGTAGTGTCTCAACAATTTATTTCATAAAACAATTCATTTAAACTTTAACTTTGAAATTTTCTTTTCAAGTATTTAAAGAAACTTTATATTTTTACTAGGTTGTTATAAATGAGTATATTCTTATTTTATTTTCTTCATTTCCTTTTCCAAAACAAGTAAATTTTCCTTTTAACCTTAGTTTTTCATAAATTTCGCTTCTAGTGATAAAAGATCTATTTTTATCAAAAAGTATATTAGGTTGTTCAAAACCTTTTTATAATTTTGTATTTAGGATGGTTTTAGAAAATGAATTTTGTCTTCTTATATTCATTTCTAAAATATAAGCTTTTGCTTTCCAAAACTTGTTCTTTCATTTCTTTTGAAAAGAATCATTTTTATAAAATCCATTATTATAAATCTTACCTCATTTATATTCCTTTGAAAATTAGTTCCTTCTTTTAGAAATTTGAAAATCATTATTTTTCCTAAGTGGGTTCATAACTTGATGAGTTGATTTTTGTCTTAACTTTGAAAACTAGTTTGTTCCTTAGTTTAGAAAAGAATTTAAGTCTTAAACTTTCGATATTAACGATTTATTTTTCTAAAAACTTAGATTACCATAAAATACAAGGAAAATATTTATTTATGTTTTCTTGGTAAAACTATCTTTGTTATTTGAGAAAACTTGTATTATTCTATTTCTAGGTTGTTGATAATAACTTCATGTTTTTGTGGTAAATCATATAATTGGAAACTTAGCTTTGAGTTCATTTAGTAAAACAAGATTCTATTTTTAGATTAGTTGAGACATTAACATTATGCAAATGCAAGTATCATGAGCATATAAAATAATAAGAACATAAAAAAATACTAAAAATAATTAATGAGCAAGAAAATAAAATATCAAGCATTGGGAACCTTAGCTTCTTCAAGGAATCCCGATCAAGTATTGGAGCCTTAGCTTTATCAAGGCATCCCGGGACTAAGAATGGACTAGTCCCGAAAGATTAAAGAAAATAAATAAAAGATTGTTTTGACTTGATATGGACAAGTCTAAGACTAGAAAGACTAGTCTTAATATCAACATAAAATAAATAAATTGCATAACTTGAAATAATAAATAACAAATGAGCTTATATGCTCTAAATAAATATAATATACATATGTATATTTATATATAAGCAAGATCAAAATATAAACAAGTAATAAATGACAAAGTATATATATATATATATATATATGAAAGTAGTTCCATGAACAAGAACCAAACATGATCTTAATGTGGTTTTCTTTAGTTTTTCAACCTAAGAAACAACATCAAAACCATATAAGGTTACTTGACATAAAAAGAATAGAATATGAGTTCTTCATTACCTAAATGGGTAAGAAGAAAAGAAGGATTGCTTGAAGGCTTTTGGTAGTGGTAAGAAATGAGGCTTGAAAAGAAACTTATTTTGGTAGAAGAAGAGAGTTTCTTCTTACAAGAAGAGAGTTCTTGTAAGAATATGAGAGGAGTGTTTTGGAGAGAATTTTGCATAAATTCTCTACTTGAGAAAGGTGTGAAGAAATGAGAAGGGGAGAGGTGATATTTATAGGAAAAGAGGAGAGGAATTAAGAGTGATTTAAATAATTGAAAAAGAAAATAAAAAGAGAGGGAAGAGAGAGAGTGATTGGATGGCAACATGAAGGGGGAGAGAGAAAAGTACAATTATGATTAATTTTTGTGTAAGAGAAGTGATATTTTGTAAGAAAGGTATGAGTAGATTTTTATGGGAAAAGAAAATGTGAATAGTGTGAATTGTGTCATTTGTAAGAGTGATTAGATATAAAGTAGAGAGAGTGAATAGTAATGAATAGTAGAAAAGTACTATGAATAGTAGACTAGACAATTAAAGTACCGGTAGTAATAAAAATACGCGTAATAATGCGATATCTGTAATTTTTAACTACCGAAAAATTCTAAAACTGATATTTTTGGAATCCTTGTATTTTTACGAGTCTATTGGTATAAACGGAATATTTTTAATATTCCGAGCTCCGGGACACGCTTTTCGAGAACCGATCCCGTTTGGGTCCGAAGGTCACTCGAAATTCGCGAATCTGATATTTTTATGTTATCCTATGTTATTACGAACTATTCTAGGTCATTAACTTAATTTCGTTTTCTAGGGTTTGAAAACGCGGGATTGCCGGATCTTAAACACTAGGGTTCGTTATAGGCTTGTTGACTTTTAGGGTTCCGTTTTGATTTCTGTTTTCGTCAGATATTCGTAAGATCGTATAATTTTCGAGTCTTGATCGTTTTAGAATTTTAGCTCGAAAATTTATATTTTATTTTATTTGTGATTATTTAATAGTTTTTAGTTTCGGAATCGTTTAACCGAGTCTAGGGTTATGAGTTGACTCAGTTTGACTTTTGGTGAGAATTTGAAATTTGTGATTTCTGAAATTTATCGAAGGTTTTAAGATTTTGCTGTTGATCGTTATTTGGATATATTGTCTTGATTTGCGTGTTAGAACGGTTAGGTAATTTAATTGATGTACGACGTTGATTAAACCGATAGTTAGACTTTATATTTCGTTTCAAGGGTTCCTGTTTTCTCAAGATTGAGAAAACTCGTTTTTGTTCTCATTTGGAATTAAGTTTTAACTTGGTTCGAGTTTTAGGGTTTCGTTTCCGGTATTTGACTCGGTCTAGAATTGAGTTTTAATCTCAAGTTGATTTTTCGGGTTTTTGATATTTATACTTCTAGAATTATTTTTAAGGATTATGAAAATTTTTGGGGGTTTACAACCTACCCACCTTAAAGAAAGTTTTGTCCTCAAAACTTGTTATGCGTACGTAGGTTGATGAGAAATTGTATATCGTCGTTCATCAACATTTGTGATATTTGGAATTTTGTCTCAAGTCTTTTTGTTGGAACGGTATTATGATTTTATTAAGTCGTTCCTTTAATCTCTATACATCTGATACCTTCTTTAGTTTTACTTCCATAAAAAGGGGTTTGGAAGTTTATCGTTGTTCTTGAATTTATCTTTCGTATTTTTATTTCTCATGTATCTTTAGTCGGTAATATTGGAATTTCGTTAATCTTGTGCGTTTAATATTTTATGCAATATAGCATATATAGAATCAATAAGATTTGGTTTTAGCGATTTTCAACCTTCACTTTACTTGACCCTTTTGAAGAATCTCAAACTCGACAACACAACAGACGACGGACGACTTTGACTTGACTCAATCTTGAATTGATGACGACTTACTGTGACATGACACTGGTACATTCACTTGACAAAGGAAGGTTGTGAATTCGCTTTCCCATTCTTATGTGAGCATATATATGACATGCATATATAAAATACGCAATGTTTACACTTATTCCATATCGTGTTTTATTCTTTACGTGGTCATCTTGACAAGGTTTGAGGTCAAGATGAAAAATTTGGAGTTTGCTTGTTGGGATCTTATCATTACCGATTCTAGCTTTAGGCGGTAATAGTTATGCTTTTGATGTACTTTATTTTTGGTGTGTTCAAGGTAAATGGCAATTGATTTGCTTTCTTCTTTTGGTACGTACAAAATTTTCGACAATCATATTTTTATTCCATCTGTATTAAGGAAAAAGGTGACAATTACATAATCTATGGTCATTACTAGCAAACTGTTTCTTTGGTCCAAGCGGTACAACAAGAAATTTATTGTCTAAGGGTAACCTGATATCTATTCGCATTCGTGACTATCGTCTCCTTCTAAAACAACGAATTCTAACTCTTGGTTGGCTTCCTCAAATCCATTGTCCTTGTAGGTTGTACACACGTATTTCTTGTGGGGGTATCGCCGAGTATCTCCCTTCCATATTTTTCTTCTTAGGACACTTCTTGGCAATATGTCCTGGCTCCTTACAGATCAGGCAGGTGGCAAAGGTTTTCTTTGGACATCTCATGACTTTGTGATTCGGACTCCCGCAGTAGTAACACTTGTGTTGTAACTTAGGACACTGCCTTGGTTGATGTCCCTTTTTGCATTTCCAACATTGGGTATCCGGTTTCTTTTTATCCTTCTTTCTACTCGGGCTGACCAATGTTTCGAGCTCATTGACTTTGAGGCTTAGGCTAGGTTCACTTATAGATTCCTCCTCAATTATCATGACATTTCCTTCCGTCCTTCTCCTTTTCTTAGCACCATCCACAATTCGTGCTCTTTCTACTAGTTCTCAAATGTCAAATTCTATCAACTTGATACGAAGGTCTTCATCCAATCCTCCTAAGAAGACTTGCCTTTTTAGTTCCTCGCTATCCTTATATGATTCAGGGGCATATTGCAACAGCCTGTTAAATTCTGTTTCATATTGTTCAAGACTACGATCTTCTTGAGAAATACTTAGGAAATCTGCACTAAATTGGATTCTCAAGCTTCCAGGGAAAAAGTTCTCCAAGAATTCATGCCTAAATGTCTCCCATGTGATTGGTGGTAGTAGCTCTCTACTTTTGGATTCCCACCATATTCTCGCATTGAACCTCAGCATGAAAGTCCCATATGTAAGCTAAAGATGTTATGGTACTTCAAAAGCATTAAAAGATCGTTCTATTTGTGCTAACCAATCATCAGCTTCATCCGGTTTTCCAAAAGCTCCATCAAAATATCGATTGCACTTAATGAACTCTGGCAACATATTTTGATAAGGTTTCGGTAAAGGTGGCTCAACTGGTGTCATTTCAATCGGTGGTGTTGGAACTTCTGGTGGTGCTTCTTGTGCAGGTACTGGTGTAGGCTGTCACGCCCCGTAGGGTATCCTAAACGTAACAGCCCGCCACATACTAAGTAAGACTCTCGAGTTCCCTACCTGGGGCCTTCGGAAGTCTTAAGTAGATGTAAAGCGTTCCTTTACGACAATAGAATACTTCAACAAATGGAGTTAAACAGTTTAACGAGGTATTCATTAGCCATAGATAATAAATCAAAACGCATAATTTTTAAAGTTTACAAGATCTAAGGGGCATTCCCCCGCAAAAGAATAACAGTCCATTACAGTCATCCAGAGTCCTTAGTTTCCAATGGAAGTCTATACAAAAGGAATGAATTAAACTTCTATGGGAAACTCCTATCTCCGGTACCTGCGCTGTGGCTTGTCTTGGCCTAAGCCATATAAAATCATGCTACAAAAGATAGAAACTATGGAGGCGTAAGCTAACTAGCTTAGTGAGCAAGACTTCCACAATGCAATTAAACAAACCAGTCAAGCAAGTAATTATTCAGGCAAGTGTATGCATCAACCAAATGAATTCAGCAAACATATGACCAACCAGAAATCATATGTGGATGGACTTACGCTCTCCATCCCGGGTTAGCAGATTAACGAATCCTGCGGTACGACGCCGTTTAAGCTCACGGTCAACTAACAAGACTTCGTTTTATGGATCACGATTAACCAACAATTTCGTTTTATGGATCACGATTAACCACCAAATGCAAATGCTCCAACCCCATCGTGACATGAATGAATTCAATTTACAGTTGGAGTCGAATATTCATTAATTCAGTTCTTTTAAGTGATCAACAAGAGTTCGCAGACATTCATCATAATACTAATGAACAGTCAATACCTTAACACCCGGTTTTGATATTCCTTAAACTCCATTGCACATATCAACAATAACAACATAAACAATTCCCATATACCCCATCATGCATATACAATTTCTTTTATCTTTGCCTACACCACTAGTGCCACTACATTACAAACACAATCGTTAATTGAGAGTGGAAGTAAACTCACTCGGCCATTGGACGCCAAACTTCTTAATAATAATAGTCGGGAGGTAGAGTGTCGTCCTGCTTGAGATCACCTACCAAGCAAGAATAATCCTAATGAGATTCTCATCATGTAACTAAATCAAACTATACATCTAGAATAGTTGAATTCGGATTTCTCGCTATTTGCGGAAGTTTTGACTTAAAACGGCCATAACTCGGTCATTTTAACACGGAATTTCGCAAATTTTATATCGATCTCTATCTGCTTCGAAAGATCTATCTATTTCAAGTATTATTTTCAAGTTTTGAAAATAGTAAGGCCATGGAACAGTGGGATCAGTTCTGTTCCGCAATTGATCCAATCTCGAAAATTTGCTTTGCTTTTGATAAAAAGTATTCCTAGATGATGATTCATGCATGAATGATATGGGAATGAATTTCTAATATAAATGCCATGTGATAGACCTAGTATATACATGGTCATAATAACTCTTGTGGTAATAACTCGCATGAACTCTTAAGTGGTAGAAAATCCTTCAAAGGTTATTTCTAGTAGACTATTTTTCCACATTATACTCCTTAGGGTTTCTTTGGCTTTTAGTCTTGTAGTCCATTTGTTTTCTATCTAAAAATAAGTTCCCAAAGTCTATAATAGTCATGGCCTCCATTCATGCATAAAAATTCACATTTTTCATTTGGTAAACATGTTTTTATAGAAGCTATTTGTGAAAATCCGAATTTTCCAAATTTCCTTTTCTTACATTTTTCTTAAGGAAAATCTTGTCTAATGCATTAAAAAATTGGAGCTTCAATGTATACATTATCTAAGGACTTCATTTGGCTTATAAAATCTCCATTTTAGACTTAAATACTAAGTGTTTATTTAGGCATTACCCAAAATTACGAATTTGACTACACATCCAAAGTCAACATTTTTCCTTCTAACTTCACCTCTTGTTTTCCTTATTTTTATTATGCCTAAACTCATCTAAACTCATGAAAATAATTCCTTTAACATGTCTATTACACATACCCTCCATTTTTCTTATGAAACATGAGTTTAAAGTTGATTTTGGGGGTCTTTAATGTAGGGTTTCCATTTCATCCGAATTTTCAACTTTTCATATCTAACAAAGCCCTTCCTTTTTCAATGTTATTGCCTTCTATATGTGGAGATATACTATCCAACATCTCTATACATGAACAAGACTTCATTTTTATGATCATCAAAGCATATAAAACAAAATGAACCTATGATCATGCATGTACATGAAGTTATGAATGTCTAAACCTTAGATCTACTACATATGACATATAAAGCATGGATCTCATGGCATGAATAACAATATATGTGCAAGATCACTACTTTACATGCATGAACAAGATGAGATCTTAACAAAAACACATCTAAACATTAGATCCATGTCTTGTGATGGCTTGACATTCTTGTTCATGTGTTTCCATGCCCCTAGCATTAGCTCATTGGGATTTAGTGAGGAAATACACAAGATAAGGTCTTGCCATTACAAGAACTAGAAAGACAAGGCTTGAATCAACATACCAAAGGAGGATCTAAGGTAGAAATGGAGGAGTTTTGAGTTGAAAGTGCAAGAGGGAGAGGGAGGGGGGTGCTCGGCACAAAAGGGAAAGAAAAGAAGAGAGGTTTTCTCTTTTTTCAATTTTGAAACAAGAAGAAAATGAAGGGAGAGAGAGAAAATTATGTATATATATGGAGTGCATTAGGGTTTAGATAATTAAAAAGGAGTAAAATAAATAAATTTGAGAGGGAAATAAGGGGGGGGGCGCGCCGGCCTCTCTTTGTGTGTGTGTGTGTGTGTTTGAAATTTCAATATTTGTAATTTAGTTAATTAAAATGTAATAAATGTGATAATTGTTTAAGAGACAAAATTCATTGGAAAAGAAAATTGAAATGAGTAGTTGTAAGGATGTAAGAAGGGTATGGGTAGTGTGTAGTGTAGGTTGTACTTGTGAATAGTAGACAAGACATCTACTTTACCGTTGTTCCGAAAACACAGGAAAAACTATAACTGCAATCTTTATAGCTCGGAAAATTATGAAATTGATATTTTTGGAATCCTTATAAAATTACGGTTCTAATGAATATTCCGGAACATTTTTCTGAATCCGTGGTCCGGGGCACGCTTTTCCGTAACTGGGCTCGGGAAGGCCCGGAATTAAAAAATTCCCGAATTTAAAACTTTCAAGGGTTTGAAATATACTTTGGAACAATAATTCAAATTCATTTATTTCATAATATTTTTTTTACTATGAAACCAAAGGAAAGCCGGATCTAGGGTCCCTAGGCTTCATTTACTAAACTCAACCTGATCGGATTAGGGTTTCGCTTCCAATTCCCAGGGTTTCCTAGCTACTGAGAAATACTGGGGTTTACATAGGCACAGTCTGAGCCTGTTGTGCGAAATTCCTTATGAGGTTGGCAAGTTGTTCGATGTTAGCTTGATCCATTTGCGGTAGGTTTGGTTGCTGAGGTCCCTTCGGGTTCTCAGGTTCTACAGGGGGTATTTCTTGGTTGCGTTGAGCACGAGTACGTCTCCTATTTGTTCTACAAGTTTTATTAAACTAGTGTGAGCTTTTTGAACTTTATTAAGTCCTAGACGTTTTTTAGAAAATCGATCAAGAGACAAGCAAATAGCAATCGAGTACGAAAATGAGCAAATATATAGAAGAAATATTAAAAATTGTCTGAAATCATAATAATGAAAAGGAAATTCATATTGTTAAAACAATTACATGGAAACAGAAGGAAGACTTAAATACTTCCTTTACAAAAGTTCAAAAAAAGGATGCAAAACATAACAAATTCAAATCATTACATAAACAACGTATACATCATTGTTTAATCATCTTTACAAAAGCGTTTCTCCTATTGGTATATTAAGGCTTTTATGGAAGGTTTAGCGTTCGTTCCTGCTCCGGAGTGTTCTTCACAGGGTAGGAATATTTCTTTGATTACTTGATCCCTCGTCCTCATTATCAGGAGCTTTTTCTTTTCCCTTGCGATCAGATTCCGTGGTCGGATTTCCGGACGAAGTTCCACATTTTATCTTAGATGGGTCATCTTCTTTGGTGGGGTCGTCCCATAAACCTTGCGATTTTAGATCTTTGCGTACATAAAGGTACCACACCTTGCACATGTAACATGTTTCCTTGGCACTTGTGGGGTAATTCTTGGTCCTACAGATGAGACGACTGCATACGTAGCATTTCTTTATTGTTGTTGGGTAATTGTTGGCACTGTGTTTTCTCTTTGCATGACCAGAATAGATAGTGCCATTCTTCTTAGGACAATAAAGGATTTTGGTCTTTGTTTCCACAGAAGTAACACTTGTACTGCAGTTGTGGGCAACTTTTGGGGAAATGTCTTCCTTTACACTTCCAGCATCTGACCTTAGGGGTTACGAAGTCCTTAAGAGATTGAAGTTGTTTATGCTTCTTAGCCTGGGGTTCTTGATTGGCTATGAAGGAAGGCACTTGTGCCACTGGTATTGCTCCGAGTTGGGGTCTTATAACCGGAGTGGTCGCAGAGGTTGTGGGTGTTTGTTGTATGTATGCCCTTATCGTCTCTTCTAGATGTCTTATGGTGGTCAATAGTTCTTGAGTTAGATCTTGTGGTGGAAGTGCTCCTGGTTCTTGTTGTTCTTCGAGAGGGATGCTTGATTGTGGCATAATTTCCTCGGGTAGCTTCCTAGAACCAAACGAAGTAGTCGTATTAGATACTTTCTTTAATTCGAGTTTTACGCACGAGTTATTTGTTTTTAAGGAAAAGAGAAGCGCGAAAGATTTTTGTCCGTCTGATTAAAGGTTAACGTAGGTACGTAATGTTATTTACCTAAGGGTCTTACTTGTAAAAGAGGCATTATACTTAAATTTCTCCTAATGGGTCTTGAATAGGGCTACTATGCATTAAGGCTTTTTGACCTTGCTAAGGTAGGCTTACTGTGCTTATTCTGTATCTAAATTTTAAGTCTCCTTCATCTTCTCTCCATATTATTCTGCTATGTTCTATCTCCAAGTTATTTCTACCTTTCTCAATCTTGGATCAATATCTTAGGGTAAATCGCATTCATGTGATACTTCCATTTCGTATTTCACTAAATATCCCCGAATTCATGCATAAGTATTTCCTGCCTTCTTCTAATATTTTCTAAGATAAAGTTCTAATCTTAGACATAAGGATTCTTAAACATAAGATCAAATCCTATCAATCTATCCTTCTACTCTTCTTTTTCCTAATTCCCAAAACCTTGTTGCTCTGATATCAAATGCTATGCGTGAACGTTTTATTGTTCTTAGGTCAAACCTTATTAAGGTTTATTAGGGCGATCAATCAATTTAGCAACAATAAACAATCATACAAGTAAGTAAACAAAATTATTTAAACAAGCAGATCGAAGTTTGCGATATTCTTAATTCTCAATTCACGCATAAACATAGAATCATATATAGTCCGAATTCCCCAAATATATATCCATTTTTATCTTTTCCTAATATACTAATGCTACTATTTTACAAGCACAAGCAAAGTAACGAATTTAGGAGGAATAACTCACTCGTCCATTTCGCTATCTTCTTAGTCGTAGTAATCCTCGGGTAGGATATTCTCGTATCCTTCGTCACCTAGACAAAAGAAATACCCGGGATAAGTCTTCCATGAATTTCTATTCTTGGAGATCTTAAACTTTTCTTAAAATCACGGTAAAATCGTATAAGAAGAAATTCCAACTTAAAATGGCCATAACTTTCTCATTTTAACTCGGAATTTCGCATATGATATACCGTTTTCTACCTATTCGAAAATTTCTATCCATTTCTAAACTTATCTTGGTCATAAAAGGTCGTCAGGTACAGATTTAAAACGAATTTTCTAAACTTTTGCAAAAATCCATTTTCTAACTCAACTTCATTTTAAAGAAAATCCTTTTGTAACAATATAAATATATATTTTATAAACACTTTTGAATATATAGGTATGCTCACTTTATATGCAAAAATCCTAATGGTAGTGTCTCAACAATTTATTTCATAAAACAATTCATTTAAACTTTAACTTTGAAATTTTCTTTTCAAGTATTTAAAGAAACTTTATATTTTTACTAGGTTGTTATAAATGAGTATATTCTTATTTTATTTTCTTCATTTCCTTTTCCAAAACAAGCAAATTTTCCTTTTAACCTTAGTTTTTCATAAATTTCGCTTTTAGTGATAAAAGATCTATTTTTATCAAAAAGTATATTAGGTTGTTCAAAACCATTTTATAATTTTGTATTTATGATGGTTTTAGAAAATGAATTTTGTCTTCTTATATTCATTTCTAAAATATAAGCTTTTGCTTTCCAAAACTTGTTCTTTCATTTCTTTTGAAAAGAATCATTTTTATAAAATCCATTATTATAAATCTTACCTCATTTATATTCCTTTGAAAATTAGTTCCTTCTTTTTGAAATTTGAAAATCATTATTTTCCTAAGTGGGTTCATAACTTGATGAGTTGATTTTTGTCTTAACTTTGAAAACTAGTTTGTTCCTTAGTTTGGAAAAGAATTTAAGTCTTAAACTTTTGATATTAACGATTTATTTTTCTAAAAGCTTAGATTACCATAAAATGCAAGGAAAATATTTATTTATGTTTTCTTGGTAAAACTATCTTTGTTATTTAAGAAAACTTGAGAAAACTTGTATTATTCTATTTCTAGGTTGTTGATAATAACTTCATGTTTTTGTGGTAAATCATATAATTGGAAACTTAGCTTTGAGTTCATTTAGTAAAACAAGATTCTATTTTTAGATTAGTTGAGACATTAACATTATGCAAATGCAAGTATCATGAGCATATAAAATAATAAGAACATAAAAAAAATACTAAAAATAATTAATGAGCAAGAAAATAAAATATCAAGCATTGGGAACCTTAGCTTCTTCAAGGAATCCTGATCAAGTATTGGAGCCTTAGCTTTATCAAGGCATCCTGGGACTAAGAATGGACTAGTCCCGAAAGATTAAAGAAAATAAATAAAAGATTGTTTTTGACTTGATATGGACAAGTCTAAGACTAGAAAGACTAGTCTTAATATCAACATAAAATAAATAAATTGCATAACTTGAAATAATAAATAACAAATGAGCTTATATGCTCTAAATAAATATAATATAAATATGTATATTTATATATAAGCAAGATCAAAATATAAACAAGTAATAAATGACAAAGTATATATATATATATATATATGAAAGTAGTTCCATGAACAAGAACCAAACTTGATCTTAATGTGGTTTTCTTTAGTTTTTCAACCTAAGAAACAACATCAAAACCATATAAGGTTACTTGACATAAAAAGAATAGAATATGAGTTCTTCATTACCTAAATGGGTAAGAAGAAAAGAAGGATTGCTTGAAGGCTTTTGGTAGTGGTAAGAAATGAGGCTTGAAAAGAAACTTACTTTGGTAGAAGAAGAGATTTCTTCTTACAAGAAGAGAGTTCTTGTAAGAATATGGAGAAGAGTGTTTTGGAGAGAATTTTGCATAAATTCTCTACTTGAGAAAGGTGTGAAGAAATGAGAAGGGGAGAGGTGATATTTATAGGAAAAGAGGAGAGGAATTAAGAGTGATTTAAATAATTGAAAAAGAAAATAAAAAGAGAGGGAAGAGAGAGAGTGATTGGATGGCAACATGAAGGGGGAGAGAGAAAAGTACAATTATGATTAATTTTTGTGTAAGAGAAGTGATATTTTGTAAGAAAGGTATGAGTAGATTTTTATTGGAAAAGAAAATATGAATAGTGTGAATTGTGTCATTTGTAAGAGTGATTAGATATAAAGTAGAGAGAGTGAATAGTAATGAATAGTAGAAAAGTACTATGAATAGTAGACTAGACAATTAAAGTACCGGTAGTAATAAAAATACGCGTAATAATGCGATATCTGTAATTTTTAACTACCGAAAAATTCTAAAACTGATATTTTTGGATTCCTTGTATTTTTACGAGTCTATTGGTATAAATGGAATATTTTTAATATTCCGAGCTCCGGGACACGCTTTTCGAGAACCGATCCTGTTTGGGTCCGAAGGTCACTAGAAATTCGCGAATCTGATATTTTTATGTTATCCTATGTTATTACGAACTATTCTAGGTCATTAACTTAATTTCGTTTTCTAGGGTTTGAAAACGTGGGATTGCCGGATCTTAAACACTAGGGTTCGTTATAGGCTTGTTGACTTTTAGGGTTCCGTTTTGATTTCTGTTTTCGTCAAGATATTCGTAAGATCGTATAATTTTCGAGTCTTGATCGTTTAGAATTTTTAGCTCGAAAATTTATATTTTATTTTATTTGTGATTATTTAATAGTTTTTAGTTCCCGTAATCGTTTAACCGAGTCTAGGGTTATGAGTTGACTCAGTTTGACTTTTGGTGAGAATTTGAAATTTGTGATTTCTGAAATTTATCGAAGGTTTTAAGATTTTGCTGTTGATCGTTATTTGGATATATTGTCTTGATTTGCGTGTTAGAAGACGGTTAGGTAATTTAATTGATGTACGGACGTTGATTAAACCGATAGTTAGACTTTATATTTCGTTTCAAGGGTTCCTGTTTTCTCAAGATTGAGAAAACTCGTTTTGTTCTCATTTGGAATTAAGTTTTAACTTGGTTTGAGTTTTAGGGTTTCGTTGCCGGTATTTGACTCGGTCTAGAATTGAGTTTTAATCTCAAGTTGATTTTTCGGGTTTTTGATATTTATACTTCTAGAATTATTTTTAAGGATTATGAAAATTTTTGGGGTTTTACAGCATCAAACACGTGAGTTCAACATACATATGACCATCCGGAAATCATATGTGGATGGAATTACGCCCTCCATCCCAGGTTAGCAGATTAACGACTACTGCGGTACTAACAATATGCCGTTTATGGTTCACGGTTAACCTACGATTATTCGATGTCGTTTATGGTTCACGACTAACCTACGATTATTCGATATCGTTTATGGTTCACGATTAACCTACAAATGCTAATGCTCCTTCCCATTATGATATGCACGTGTCAAGTTGGCATTAGTCCAAGAAGTTGCTTAAGCCATTTTACTTAAGCGATCAAGCAATTTCTCACACAATCCATCATAGCTAAGTACACAACCAAAATTTATTACTCGGTTACGATATTCTTAATTTGAGTTCTCACATCAATATCAACATATAATTTCCCATTATTCCCCATCATTCATATTTCATTCATTTGGCCTACATTCTAGTGCACTAAATTACAAGCACATTCAATAAATGAATCGGGAAGAAAACTCACTCCGCCATTGGTTCACCTTTCTTCTAGTAATAATAGTCCAGAGGCAAGGATTCAACATCCTCGGGTTCTCCTATACACATAAGAAATACCCTAATAAGTATTCTACCAACTTAGGATACTAAAACTCTAAGAAAACTTAGTGAAATCGGAATTCGCGTCATTTTCGAAGTCCCAACTTGGTCGTTTTAAGTCGGAATTTCGCAATTTTTATACCGATTTCTATCTACTTCGGAAGACCTTTCTAAATATGAAGTTTAAATCAAGTATTTAAAATATCTAAGCCTCAGAAATGAGGGGTCAGATCTGTACAGCGGGTACACTGATTCCAAAAATGCGGTTTTCATGAATGCACTTGAGATTCCTAAGTACAAGATGAAACTAAATGCCATGGGAATGATTTTCCCTACCATGAATGTCATTATATGAACTCTAATGAGCTTAAGTTCTTATAATTCTTTAGGTTTAAAGAATTTACATAAACTTTTCTTAGAAAACCATTTCATCCTATTGTTTAACAAGTGAGTTTACTACACTTGGTCAATGCTACATATTACAAGGGTTTTCTTTAGGAGACTCCACTTTGTTTAAAGAAATTTTGACCCCTTACTTTAGTTATATCCTAAGGCCTTTATTTCTTTAATAAAACTTCATTTGTAACTTTTAAGTGGGCCTTTTACTAGGGGGTTTCCAAAAATCCGAATTTATAAAAGTCCATTTTCAAGTTGATTCCTTTAGGAAAAATGTATTTTATACTTAAAACTTTAAGTATTTATTATACCTATACCATAAGGACTTCATTCATTTAAGAAAATACCATTTTTGAAGTTGGAAAAATAGTGTTTTCTAACCATCTATCCATTATTACGAATTTTGTCTACATGACTTTTAGCTCAAAACTTCTATTGGACTTCATTTCTTGTTTCCAACATTTTCTTTAGTAAAATCTCATTTAGACTCATGAAACATATCACCAAACATTATCTATTACCTATAGGCTTCATTTTTTCTTGAAAAAAGATATGTTTAGAAGTTGATAAAAGTGTTTTTAACTTAGGTTCCCAAAGTCATCCGAATTTACACAAGTTCATTTCTTGAAAAGTGTTTTCCTTTTTGACTTCATTAACTTATCTACCTATAGATCTATATACTAGGAGGGTTATTTACTAAAGACAAAAGAATTAAAGACTATTAATGCACATAAACACAAATTAATGATGAGATCTTAAATGCCTACATGAACATGAGTAGTAAAATGATAGATCTACTATATCAAATGCTTAAATGAGTTTTGAAAACATAAAAACTATATTTTTATAAAAGATCTTTAGTTCAAAATATGACTGTTTGCAATAGTTTAAGTTGCATAAATTATATGCCTTTTGTATGTGCATATGCATTTGTTTTTGGATTGGAGTTATCGCACTTGGCGTCGCCGCTCATTCTTTTAAATTTCAGGTACGGGTGAAGAAGATATAGTGTATGATCTATCTGGTTATGAATTATTCTTTGATAGCAGGGATGGCGATAGTGGGCCTGACTACCCAGCTGAGAGTTAAGCTTCATATACCAAGTTTCTGAGAGAAGATATGTTTTGATTATTTTGAGATCGTAGTTGGATTCATAGTTGGTTTTAAATGAAAAGATTTTAATGTAAACAGTATTTAGTTTCCGTTGAATTTCTTGACTGTAAAGTCAACATAGATTTTATGCTTGAACCCTGAGTTTATGTTTTATGATGTATGTTTTTATGTAGAACAGGTTTGGTATCCTATGAGTTACCCTATGAGTGTTTACAGGTAATGATTGTATTAATTTGTGGATAATAGAGCCTTTGTATATCCTATATAAGAGAGGATACATGGCGGGTTGTAATGCCTTATTTTAGGGCGTTACAACTTATTTGGTATCAAAGCTATAGGTTTTGAATCATATAGATTTAAGTTTTGATTCAAGGCGTACATTCACAACAAAGGGAAACCGGTGGAGTAATGCATTTTAAGACATTGGTAGCGGAACATGCAAAATAACACAAGTCACACATTGTTCACTTTGTTTTTTGTCAAGAAAATAAATTTTTATGCATGGATGATTTCTATGAAAAACATAAAACACAAGGAAAGGATGAGAATTGTTCAATAAAGATTTTTGCAAACAAATAAACAAAGGAATTTGTACAAGAAAAATGAATAGGAATAATAGTGTATTTTCTAAAAACTCCAAAATAGTATTAGTACAGAAAACTTAGAAGGAAGAAAATTTATTTTCAAAAGTTACTTTGATATATATATATATAAGCCAACATAAAACATTTTTGCAAAATAAAAAGAAACAAAATAGTCATTTCAAGGAGTTTACAAACATGAAATTCTTGTAAACAATTTTCTAAAACAACTCCAAAACCGACATGATTTTAGTTGAGTAAAATAAATGAACAAAAAACACTTCAGCATGAATGAATATGAGCTAATTAACCATAAAAAGAGAATTTTTCAACTATATAGATAACTAAGTATTTATCAAACAACTTTTGATTTCTTAAACCAAAGTTATTTTGTGTTGGAAAATCCGTGGTGAATTTTGTCACCGCTGTTTCAGAGCCTATATGACTTTTTTTGTTAAAAATAATTTTGGAAACGGGTAGATCTTTTCGAGTAGGTAGAAATTGGTATATTATATGTGCGATTCCGAGTTAAAATGACCAAGTTATGGCCATCTTAAGTTGGGACATTCCTTTATACGAACTTTAACATTCTTTTGACATTGTTTTGTCAAAATTCAAGAAAGTTATCAAGAAATACTCATTTTGGGTATTTTTTTTGGCTAGGTGACCCCGAGGAAGGATTCCTTTATCCCCAAGATTATTACTATTAAGTGGAGTGTGTGAACGACTTACCCACATAGAGGAATAGTCATCATGGCAATTTGAGTTTATTTCCTTTAAATGCTATACTTGTTGTGCTTGTAATTTGGTTGCACTAGAAGCTAAGAAAAGATAAATGGTTATGTATGGAAATAATTCTTTGAAAGAATCCTAAGAATATCGAGGCTGGAATTAAATTAAGTGTTTGTTTTAGTGTAACATTTGATGTGTATGAAATTCCTTGATCGCCTTAAAATTCAATAATAATTATGTTGTGATATCATAAATAAATGGATTCATGCATACCACGAAGTGAGTCACATTGCATATGGGTTACTATCCTTGGGTGAGAAGGATAGTAGGCTCATGTCAAAAGCAACACTTGGCGGAGTATCCGAAAGCGATTTCTTGGCGGCTTAAGGGAAATGCTTGGCGGAAATCCAAAAGCAAGTCATTCAAGTAGGTTCGGAATGCTTGGCGATGAGTGCTCGCGAGCATAAAACTTTTAACTAAACTACTTGATTTGAGGTTAAGTATCACCAAACCCCGAATGAAGGGCGCAAATCTATTCAACATATAGTTCCTGGAAAACTAAATGCCTTGTTTGCCCACGTGTATGTTGCATTCTATTTGTTTGCCTAATTAACTTGTTTGAAACTTTGTTACAAGAAGTTATTTATGGAAATAATCTCACTAAGCCTATTAGCTTATACCTTAATAGATATCTTTTGCAGTTTTCCTACGTGTTTGAGGCCACGAGGACCTTGCGGGCAGGTAATTTATTTTTGGATAAAGGAAATTTTAGATGAAAGTGTAGTATTAGTATTGATGTACAATATTTTTGTAATAGAGTAGCGATCATAGGAAACATCCCAAAGTTGTAAAGATCATTGTTATAAGTGAATGTTTATTATGAATCCTCTTTTCTTAATGTGTTTTATATCTCCTAAGCTCAAATCTCATATATGGTCCTCTAAAGTTGTGAAAGTACGCCTTACACTTAATATAAAAGCTTTTGGAATGGCTAAGATTGTCAAACTTAAGCTTTAATATTGAATGTGGCGGATTGTCACGTTTAGGGTACCTGTTAGGGCGTGACACCATAGATCTTGTTATTTGAGTTATTATTTTTGTTATTGCTTATTATTTATGCGTATATTCCTCATTCACATGTGTTCATACATTTAACACTAGTGTAGTAAACTAGATCTACTGTTTTGAGTTCACAAAATGCATTAGACTTTGTTTCATGTTCATGAATAACTTGTAGTAGCATGATGATAGTAGGAATGTTTTAGAAAACTCAAGATCTATTTTATTTCCAACAATAATGATTTTCAAAATGTATATTTTTCATTTAAATAAAGGGCTTAGAGTATAAATAACATAAATGAAAGATTTTGATGAGTAAAGTTTAGATCTATGAGTTTATGGTGCACTACCATAGGTTTCATTTAGATGTATGTTCATATTAAGTAGATCTTGGTTTTGAGCTCAAATAAAAATTATGAAATTCGTATTTGAGCAAGTCCCCTATTTAAAAACCACTTTCCAAGTGTCAAAATGAAATTTTTATTTGAGATAATAAAGGCTTAATATATGTATATCATCAGGTCTTCTTTTTACAAGAATTAAAGGTGATTTTCAAAAGTTTTTTCAAAATAAAAATCTCATTTTCGAATTTTGGCCAAGGCATATTTTAAAAACATGTTTTCCAACTCAAAAATGAAGTTTTTATTTAAGATATAGAAGGCTCTTAAGAGAGGATATGTAAGGAATGTATTTTCATAAGTTTAGATAGATTTTATCAAAAGATATGTCCAAAAATAAATTTGGTAAATTCGGATCTCAACCAAGACCAATTTTTAAAACCCATTTATCAACTCCAAAACTCATGTGTTTATGTGAAGAATGAGGGTATTGGTAATAGGTATCATTAAGTAGTGATTTTACAAGTTGGAATAAGTTTTGATGAGATTAAAGTGTAAAACAAGAAGTAGAATCAAGATGGAAAATTTTGAGTTAGTAGTCAACTTGTAAAATTCGTAATTTTGAATGAAGGCCATAAGAACACCTATTATCCAAGCTCAGAATGAAAATTTTATGTAATAAATGGAGTCATTAAGTAATGGGTACCATCAAGTTTTAAATTTTGATGCATTAAACAAGTTTCTCCCAAATGAATCATTCAAAAAGTGGATTTCTAAAAATTCTGATTTTTTAGTAAATCCTATTTGAAAACATATTTGCAAAGTGTAAAATGCAAATCTTTATGTAAAAATGAAGTCCTTAGTGGTTATGGATGGTTGAGCTTTAATTTTCTAAGTATCAAATGATTTTTGCTTAAAGGAATCACTCAAAAACTAATTTTCATAAAATTCGGATTTTGGAATCAACCCTACTTGAAAACATGTTTACAAAATGCAAAGTGGAAATTTTTATGTAGAAATGAAAATCATAAATAATAGATATAATGAAGATTCAATTTTAACAAAAATAATTATACTTTCTTAAGTAATAAGTCCAAAACAAATGGAAATGATCAAAGTTAAAAAACTAGATTTTTCATAATAAGTTGTTATTATGGTCTTGCAAAATAAAAAGTTATAAAAATTTCTTTTAGCAAGAATCATCAAGATCATGCATACATTAAGCTCAACTCATGTCATTTATGTTAGGAAAACATTCATATTGCATGTATAGCTAATCTATATAGTAGGAACATTACAAACATTTACAAAACTATTTTTTTAGAAATTGAAATTGTTACTGTCCTAATTTGATTGGACCTTTTCAAAGCTTCAAAGTTTTCAAAACGTAAATATAATATTAGAAATAGATAGATCTGTCGAAGTAGATAGAAAGTTAAAATGACCCAGTTATGGCCGTTTTAAGTTGGAATTCCCGCTTAGGACGAGAATTACGAATTTGATAGTTCGTATAAGATCGTTTGGATTAGTTTGAGTTGAAATACTTATTAGAGTATTTCTTCCTTTTTAGGTGATCCCGAAATCGATGATTCCTATCACCGAATTACTTTTACTAAAAGACCAGTGATCCAATGGCTGAGTGAGTCTTCTTCTTATTTTGTTACCTTATTTGTGCTTGTAGCTAGTTGCATTAGAATTATAGGAACAAGATAAAAATCGATATGAATGGGGATGGGATATATGATGAGACTGCAATGAATGTATGCCAAAGAATACTAAAGCATATCGAAACCACGATTTGATTGGATAATCACTGTTCATATTATTTCTGTTGTATGTATGATATTGGTTGGTCACTCTAAAGAATGTACCAATATTTTGACCTAAGCAAAAATTAAATTGGTCATGCATCGCATTGGAGATATTGCATTTGGTAGCGTACTACTCCTATGCAGGTCGATCGATATGGTCCGCTGATTGCTCGTTTGGATAACAAGGCCGATATCAGAGCTCATTCATGGATACTAAGGCATGTGGATGCATTCTATGAATGACCTAGTTGAGTCAAGTGCTAAGAGCCAAGGGCTTGGGGACTAGCAGCGGTCGTGTAGAGTTCAATACCATTCCTAACCCGAGATACGGAGGGTGTAAATCCATTCTGTGTGTGGGTTCCGGATACCCATACATAATTGTTTGCTCATGTGTTTGTTCATGCATAGCATATGATTGATTATAACTTGCTTTTTATGCTACGGAATGAAGGGAATTCTCACTAAGCTAGTGTAGCTTATACCCCAATAGTTGTTTAAATGAGCAGGTTATCCCAAGAATGCAAAGTGGGGACCGAAATGGTTGGAGCTGAGAATAACTTCAGGATTTCGGCAAAGAATAAGAATGTTTGAAGTTATCAGCTAGGTTTTATGATTTTCCTTGTAATAGTTTATGTGTCTGTTTGGATGGTCTATTATTCATCTATATCTGTATCTTTTTCCAAATAATATGTGTAAATATGTCCGATTTGCATTTATATTTTATCTATATTTGATCTTTTGATGAGAACCGCCAACTTTTTTTATATATATCTATTTCTTGATAAATAATTTGTTAGAATAAAGCTTGAAAAAAGTGTCTGTATCTGTAGAAAAAAGCCAAACAAACAGACCTATGTAGGGAAGTCTTTGGATGAATATAATTGAAGTTTAATGATTTGTATTATGAAGTATAGTGATTTGTATCTGCAGTATAGTGAATTGTATTTCCTTTACATTGTTATTCAAGTGTATCAATATAAAATGTATCTCTCCAATGTGTCTCCTCTATGTGTTAGATGCCTCGTACATAGTATGGAAGCCTTCGCATGACTGGTGGTCATTCCTAGGCTTTAATATTGTGTACGGCGGACTGCCATTAGGATACCCTTCAGGGTGTGACATATTATATCTAAGTATTAATATCTATATATATATATATATACATATTCTTTAGAGCATATAAGCTTACTTGCAATTTATTTATTTCCATGCAAAGTAATTTATTTATTTCTTCCATTATAATTTATTTATTTCTTGTTATTTTAAGACTAGTCTCTAGTTTTAGACTTGTCATCATCAAGTCAAAACAAATTTTTCTTTCCTTTATTTTATTCTTCTTTTGGGACTAGTCTATTTCTTAGTCCCGAGAGCCTTGAGAAACTAAGACTCCCAATACTTGACTTTGTTTATTATTTATGTTATTTTTGCTTGTTTTATTTCTCATAAATCATGTTATTAAGATTATTGTCCAAATTTTTCAAAGCTTTAAAAATCTTGATAAGAATGAGATTTTGTCACTTAGGAAATAAGTTTATATAAAATATAAAATTTATGGTTTACCAAAAGTAAAAGTATTCCTTTCCAAGTTTTAAGAAAAACTCACTACAAATTTGAAACTATGTTGTTTTAAAAAGTTTTTTTAAATCATTCTATATCACTTTGTTTTACAAAAGAAAATGATTTTTGATGTAAGAAAAAATGATTTTTATAAAAACACAACATAACAAAAACCTTATGAACAAGAAGTAAGAATTTTCAAGTTTAGATCTTTTCAAATAAATAGTCAAAGAAAGATTTTGTAAAACAAAAATGGGAAAAGTAGCACTAAAATAGAAAAAATTAGAAAGAGAAGAAAAAATTATTTTTTTTCAAAAGTCATCTAGGAAAATAATAGGTCAAAAATAAAGTAATTTTTAAAAACAAAAAATCAAAGTATTTATTACAAAACAATTTACAAAATGAATTTCTTGTAAACTATAGTTTTCTAAAACTTCTAATTAACATAGTTCTACTTAAGAAATATAAATGGACAAACAAACACTTGAGCATGAATAAATATGAGCTAAGTAGCTATAAAGTGGATTTCTTCAACTATATAGATAATTAAGTATTTATCAAACAAATTTGAAAGATTTAATGATCGAACCAAAATTGTTTTCAGGTTGGAAAATTCATGGTGAATTTTATCGCTACTGTTTCAGGACTTATATGATCTAGTTTGATGAAAATAGTATTAGAAATGGGTAGATCTTTTCGAGTATGTAGAAATCGATATATTATATGCGTAATTCCGAGTTAAAATGACCAAGTTATGGCCATTTTAAATTGGAATTCCCTTTTATACGAACTTTAACGTTCTCATGACATTGTTTTGTCAAAATTCAAGAAAATCATCAAGAAATGCTCATCTTGGATATTTTCTTTGGTTAGGTGATTCCGAGGAAGGATACCTATATCCCAAAGACTATTTCGATTAGGAGGATTGAGTGAGCGACTCATCCACTAGAGAAATCGTCGTCATGGCATCGTGAGTTTATTTCCTTAAATTGCTTTACTTGATTGTGCTTGTAATCTAGTCGCATTAGAATTAAGAAAAGACAAATGGACATGTATGTAAGAAAATTGGTTGAAAGAATCCTAAGAGTATGAGGCCGGAATTATTTAATATTTGTTTTATTATAATATTTGATTTGTCTGAAATTCTATGATCACCTTAACTTTGATAATAATGATGCTATGAAGTCACAAATAAATTGGTTCATGCATACCACGAAGTGATTCACATTGCATTGGGCTATTATCCTTGGGTGAGAAGGATGGTAGTTCAGGTCGAAAGCAACACTTGACGGAATGACCGAAAGCAATTGCTTGGCGACATGGAGAAAATGTTTAGCGGATAGTCCGGAAGCAAGGCTTAATTCAAGTAGACTTATGGTGCTTGGCAATATTGATCGAAAGCACAAATCTTTTAAACTAAAACTACTTGTTTTAAGGTTAAGTATCACCAAACCCGAATGGAGGGCGTAAATCCATTCAACATATAGTTCTTAAAAAACTATATGCCTTGTTTGCCCACGTGTATGTTGCATCTCATATGTTTGCTTAAATAACTTGTTTGAATTTTTATTTCAAGAAATCATTTACGGAAATAATTCTCACTAAGCCTATTAGCTTATACTCCTATAGATTTTTTGCAGTTCCCTTATCTATGGTTGAGGCCACGAGGACCCTGCAGTTAGGTATTTTCTTTTTAGATAAGGAATTTCTAGATGAAGTTTAGATTGGATAAGATGTAGAAATATTCTTGTAATAGATTTAAGGTTGGGGAATGCCCCTAAGTTTTGTAAGTAGAATACTAAGAAAACGATATATTATATGCGAAATTCCGAGTTATAATGAGCAAGTTATGGTCATTTTAAATTGAAATTTCATTCTATGCGATTTTAACGAACATAATGAAATTGAATTATAAAGTATAAGTAGAATACTAAGAAAAGATAAAAATGGATATGTATGGGGAATTCAGGGATATGTATATATGTGATTCTATGCTTATGTGTGAAATAAGAATTAAAAATATCACAACCTTAAATTGCTTGTTTGAGTGTTTTGTTTACTTACTTATATGATTGCTTATTACTTGCAAAATTGAGTGATCGCCCCCTAATAAACCTTAATAAGGTTTGGCTTAAGGAAGATAAAATACTCACACATCTCATCCATCGAGTCACATATCTTTCGGAAGGCTGCTATTCCTACGCGTATAGTTGGATTGGCTGTTATTGTGATGGATCACGAGCCATGTTCCTTCCTAGAGAATTCAAATCACCCGAGGAATGCAACTCTAGGTTCAGATTCGAGCCAACCGAATGCTTTGGGTGGGGACTTGGGGACTAGCAGTAGAAGGTCGTAGATCTTCAACACCGATTCCCTAACCTTCGATACGGAAGGGTAAATCCGTTCCATATATGGTTTCTAAATAACTATATATATTTATGTAATCACGTGATTGTTGCATTGTATGCATAACATATGTGTGAAAATTTAAATGAACTTGTTTGAAATCATGGTGTGAATGAAAATGAATACCTCACTAAGCTAGTTATAAGCTTATACCCTCATAGATTTTATTGAAACAGGTATACCCGTAGCTTAAATCAAAGATCATGACATTAAAGAAGTCATGGAAGGATGTTAAACTTTTATGAAGGCAAATGGGAACATAAGACGAAGGTAAATGGGAACATAAGACGAAGGTATTTTGTAAGGTTCCTTATATGTAATGTATGTTATATTAGTGTTTTGGAAATTCTAAGATGTATATTTATTTTGATTTAAAGACAATAGAGGGATATACCCTTAAGAATTGTAATTAACCATATTTATGTTTTATGATAAGTATTCTCTTTGTCTTGTTACTTAATTATTATCAATGTAAATTGCGCTACTTCGATGCATTCCCTTGGTTGTGATGTACGCCTTGTACATGATATGGAAGCCTTTGCGTAACTGAGGTAGTCATTCCTAAGCTTTAGTATTATGTACAACAGATTGTCACGTTTATGGTACCCCTCGGAGTGTGACACACATAATTCTATACCTTAACAAAACTCTACCAAAATTTCCTCTCAAATCCTCTCTATAAACACCCTCTACCATTCACTACTCTTCAAGAAAAATAACACACACACACTACCCATTCATCTCTTTTCAAATCTTCCATTAAACCTTAGGTAAAATCTTACTTATATTTCTTTACCATGTTATGTAACTTAACATGACCATGGTGTGTGTTTTCTAAATAAATAATTGTTATGGAAGCAACATTATGTTTATGTTTTGTTCTTGTTCATGAATAAATCTTATTTTATTATTATGTTGTTTTATTGTTATTGTTATGTTATTACGTTGTTGTTGTTATCCTAATCTAACTCCTGTATGTTAGTAAATATATTTATGTATATAAATATATATATTTCCTAGAGCATATGAGCTCACTAACAAATATTTATTTATTTATTTCATGCCCAATTTATTTATTTACTTGTTTCATGCAATTTATTAAGACTAGTCTTTCTAGTCTTAAACTTGTTTATATCAAGTCAAAACGATTTTCTTTCTTTCTTTTCTTTTCTTTTCTTTTCTTTTCTTTTCTTTTCTTTTTAGGACTAGTCTATTCTTAGTCTTAGATTGCCTTGATGAAGCTAAGGCTCCCAATACATGACCGGGATACCTTAATGAAGCTAAAAAAGCTAAATCAAATTTCATGTGTGTATTGAATTTCATGAATTTATTTTGATGATTTTGTTGATCTAAATTCATCTACATATGCATATTTATGCATCGTCTCCAGAAGCCTTCGTTTCTCTCCCAATTATTTATTTACTTTTTTTTTTTTTCCATCATCGGATAATACATATACCAAAACTTCCATTAAATTTTTAATAATTTATAACTTTCTCATACCCCAACTATTTTTAATTTAAAAACTCACCAGAGGATCGTAGAAGAGTGCTTTTCAGAATAAGAGTAGATTTGATGAAAACTTTAATTTTTCAAATTAGCCGCATGATTATTTTGATTAAATAAAGATAAGATTAGTGGGATATTCATTAATTTACTATATCTTTTATATATAAATTAAATTATCTAACAATGGTACGTACTACATGATTTTGATCTGTGTAAATACGGCTGCAACTATACTTCAAGAATTTATGATTTTATTATATTTATTAGATAAACACAGTGAATTCTTTGGTTCCTATAAAAACTTTAAAAATAAAATGAAAACATTCTATCATCTCCTGGGTTTGCTTTTGAGCACAAGTACATGTCAGCAAAATACCTTTTCCGCAAAACCCAATAACCATCGTGAATTTAGATGTTGCATTTAGTTTCGTTTTATAATTAAATGTCATTATTTTATTTAGGAGTGTAAATTTTAACATATATAATATTTTCTTATTTATATGATATTTAAATAGATATGAATATAAATACATATGCTCCTAATTGTGTTTATCTCACAATGGAAGGACAAAACCAGTCCGACGCTTTCTAAAAACGGTAAATTGGAAGATTTGCCATGGACATAATTTTATTATGACGCTATAGGATGAGAATTTATTTAATAAATAAAAATCAAGTTTCTTGAATTAGTCATGAAGACATGACCATAGTGCCTCCCAGGATAGGAAAGGAGTATATATATTATATCAACATATCATATAGGGTGATCTGTTGAATGTAATGATGTATTATATGGTATGATAATTAAAAGATTATAAATTGATCAAGGTCTTGGAAATTCTAATGTTTATTGAGTGATTTCTTTACAGACTATAGTATACGAACCATTACAGATATATTAATATAAATTGTACATATTGATGTGTTTACAATTCATTAATCATAAAGGTGTTCTTCGGCCCAAAAAAAAATCATAAAGGTATTCATTTAAATACCTATTATTGAATTTATTTTAAACTTATAATAAGAACATGTGACCGATGATCTAGAATTATTATTGATTGGTTAATAAGTGGTATGAATGTTGATTACATTATGTGCATTTTTGCATGTTATTTGGAATTGCTTGATTTAAAATTTTGGTTGGTCATCCCTAAACCCTAAGTATCGGTGTAAACCCCGGTATTCTCAGTAGTTAAGAAACCCCGGAAGTTGGAAGCGAAACCCTAATCCGGTCCAGTTTGAGTCCAGTAGAAAAAGCCTAAGAACCCTAAATCCGGCTTTCCTTTGGTTTCATAATAAAAGAAATTTTATAAAGTAAATGAAGTTGAATTATTGTTTTAAAGTCCATTTTAAACCTTTGAAAGTTTTAAATTCGGAAATTTTTCAATTCTGGGCCTTCCCGAGCTCAATTACGGAAAAGCGTGCTCCAGACCATGAATTCAGAAAAATGTTCAGGAATATTCATTAGAACCGTAATTTTATAAGGATTCCAAAAATATCAATTTTATAATTTTCCGAGCTATAAAAATTACAGTTATAGCTTTTCCCGTGTTTTCGGTACAATCGGTAAAGTAGATGTCTTGTCTACTATTCACAAGTACAACCTACACTATACACTACCCATACCCTATTCTTACATCCTTACAACTACTCATTTCAATTTTTTTTCCAAGAAATTTTGTCTTTTAAATAATTATCACATTTATTACATTTTAATTACTAAATTACAAATATCAAAAATTTCAAAACACAAACACACACCTTAGAGTGGTCGGCGCACCCCCCCCCCCCCCCACTATTTTTCTCTCATTTGAATTATTTTTGCAATTTTTATTCATTAATAAACCCTAATGCCTTCATATATAAACATTTTTCTCTCTCTCTCTTCATTTCTTCTTGTTTCAAATCTTACAAAGAGTAAAAACTCTCTCTTTTACCCCTTGTGCTGTGAGCCCCTCTCCCCCTTCTTCTCACATTTCCAATTGTTTCCTCTTCTTTTCTCCTTCAAGACTCCATTGGTATGTGTATTTGAGCTTTGTTTCTTCCTAATCTTGTAATGGCAAAGCTAATCTTGTGTGTTTTCCTATTTAATCCCAATGAGCTCTTGCTAGGGACATGAAAATACATGAACAAGAATATCAAGCCATCACAAGACATGGATCTAGTGTTTAGATGTGTTTATGTTAAGATATCTTCTTGTTCATGCATGTAAAGTAGAGATCTTGCATATATTGTTGTTCATGCCATGAGATCCATGATTCATGCATTATATATAGTAGATCTAAAGTTTAGACATCCACATCTTCATGTACATGCTTGATCATAGGTTTATTTTGTTTTCCATGCATTGATGATCATAAAAATATAGTCTTGATCATGTAAGGGTGTGTTAGATAGTGGATCTTCATATGTAGAAAGCAAGAACATTGAAAAAGGAAAGGTTTTGTTAAATATGCAATGTTGAAAATTCGGATGAAATGGAAACCCTACTTTAAAAACCACCAAAATCATTTTTAAACTCATTTTTCATAAGAAAAATGAAGGGTATGTGTAATAGGTATATTGAAGGAATGATTTTCATAAGTTTGAATGAGTTTAGGCATAATAGGAATGTAAATCAAGGGGTGGAATTAGAATGAAAAATATTGATATGTGGACCAATAGTCAAATTCGTAACTTAGGATCATGCCTACAAGAACTCTTAGTATCTAAGTCTAAATTGGTTGTTTTATAAGTTAAATGAAGTCCTTAGATAGTATATATATTGGAGCTTCAACTTTTAATGCAAGAAAAATGAAATTTCAAAATTCGGATTTTTACAAGAAGCTTGTTTAAAGACATGTTTACCAAATGAAAAATGGGAATTTTTATGCATGAATGAAGGCCATGATTAATATAGACTTTAGGAACTCATTTTTATTTAGATAATAAGTGAATTACAAGATTAAAAATCAAAGAAACCCTAAGGAGTGTAAAGTGGAAGAATGGTTTCTTAGAAATAACCTTTATGGAATTTCTAACACTTAGGAGTTCATAAGAGTTTATTATCACAAAATCATCATGACCATGCATATATTGAGTTCATTACATGGCATTCATGCTAGGAATTCATTTCCGTACCAATCATCTATGAATCATTAACTAGGAACATTTTTATCAAAAGCGAAACAATTTTTCGGAATGGAGAAAGTGACCGAACAGAACTGATCCCACTGTTCCGTGACCTTACTATTTTCAAAACTTGAATTTAATATTAGAAATAGATAGATCTTTCGAAGTAGATAGAGATCGATATAAAATTTGTGAAATTCCGAGTTAAAATGACCAAGTTATGGCTGTTTTAAGTCGGAACTTCCGCAAATAGCGAGAATTCCGAATTCATCTAGTCTAAATGCATAGTTTGGATTAGCTACATGATGAGAATCTCATTAGGATTATTCTTACTTGGTAGGTAATCACGAGCAGGACGACACCCTGCCGCCCGACTACTACTACTAGAAAGACCGGCGTCCAATGGCCGAGTGAGTTTTACTTCCACTCTCAATTAATGTTGTGATTGTAATGTAGTGGCACTAGTGGTGTAGACAAAGATAAAATGGATATGCATGATGGGGTATATGGGAATTGTATAGTTATCTGCTATTGATGTGTGAATGGAACTTAAGAAATATCGAAATCGAGTGTTATGCTATTGACTGATTAGCTAGTACTCTTTATTGAATGTTTGAGAATACTTGTTGGTCACCTGAAAGAATTGAATTAATGTATATCCAACTTCAATTGTAATTGGATTCATTCATATCATGATGGGGAAGGAGCATTCGCATTGGTTGGTTTTTCGTGATCCATAAAACGAATATGTTGGTTAATCGTGATCCATAAGACGAATTTATTGGTTAATCGTGATACTAACCGTGAGCTTAAACGGCGTGGTACCGCAGGATTCGTTAATCTGCTAACCCGGGATGGAGGGCGTAAGTCCATCCACATATGATTTCCGGTTGGTCATATGTTTGTTGAACTCATTTGTTTGCTGCATACACTTGCTTGAATAATCAATTGTTTGAATGAATTATACATAATTGTGTTATGGAAGTTATTACTCACTAAGCTAGTTAGCTTATGCCCCCATAGTTTTTATCTATTGCAGCATGAGTTTATATGGCTTAGGCCGAGGCAAGCCACAGCACAGGTATCGGAGATAGGAGTTTCCCATAGAAGTTTAATCCATTCTTTTTGTATAGACTTCCATTGGAAACTAAAGGACTCTGGATGACTGTAACGGACTTGATATTATTTTGCGGGGGAATGCCCCTTAGACTTTGTAAAATATAATTATGCGTTTTGGTTTATTATCCATGGCCAATGAATGCCACATTAAACTGTTTAACTCCATTTGATGAAGTATTCTATTGTCGTAAAGGAACGCTTTACATCTATTTAAGACTCCCAAAGGGCTCGGGTGGGGAACTCGAGAGTCTTATTTAGTATGTGGCGGGCTGTTACGTTTAGGATACCCTACGGGGCGTGACAATCGGGATATCTTTAGCATAATATTTGAAACTTCTCAAAACACTAAAAGTTAAATATGTTCATGATCTATGATGGATGATCTCTTGGGAAATGAGTGGTCAATAAGTGATATCTTGATGTGTATAGTTTTAAGGCAATAACTGATAGGTTAGGAGTGAATTGTCATATTTTTGAAGTATATTGGTTAACAAATGATAACTTAAAGATATATTGTTAGGCTAGAGATATACTCAATAAGAACCGATATTAGGTTTAATTTATAAAGATAAGACTCAAACTAAGATTTTAATATCGAAAACAGTAAAACAAAAATATTTTTGACCTATATGACACCAAACCCTTATTTAGTTTTCAAAGTCCTAAACCTTAGTCGAGTAAGCAAAAACCCTAATATTACTCAATTATGTAAACATAAAACACTAGAAATCAACTAAAAATTATCTCTTATGAAATCTAGGATCTAAAACCTAACTTAAATATTTTCATTTGATATCATTTAATAATTTAGTCGTATACTCATTAATGTTTGTCTGATATCACAAACTATTTGTCTTATATACATTATAAACTCCTCAAAACTTGAAACCAACACATGAAAATTTCTTCAAAAAATCCTATTGCTATGAAATTACTAGGAGGACCATATTGAGAAGAAGTCAAGTTGTTAAAGGTAGAAATCTCCCCAAAATTCTATTCATTTAATATTGATAATGACATTTGTAAGCAAATTCATGAAGCCATCCTAATTTTCTTCCAGGACAAGGAAATCCACCGCAAGTCAAACAAGTTGAGCAAATATTTATGTAAACAAAATCTAAAACAATTATTTCAGTAATCGTTGCATGAGTTGTACCTTATATAAATAAATTCTCCCATTTTCACCTTCTTTCACTGAGAACCCAATCCATTTTATTTTTCTTCTTCATTGCGAAACAACAACATCATAAAAATCTATACTTCATTCAAGCCATTTTCCTGTCATCATAAAAGAGTTTACGTAGGCTAAGAAAATAGAGCTTCACAAGACTTTAAGGTAAAATTATCCATCTTTAAAGCTTCCATTTTCTTTGAGCTTATAATAGTTTCTAAGTCTTCTTCTCCTATATTCTTGTCTTAATCTTGCTTTATACTATCATAAATGATGCATGGGAAAAGGAAATGAAAGAAGCATACTTAATATCCTAAAGTTGATACTTGAGATCATGGTTAATGAACTTAGGAATGTCCTAAAGGAGCTATGTGGGTCATGGAAAAGAGGAGAAATTAGGTTAAAAACCATAAAGAAGAAGATTTCAAATAGAAACATGAATTATGTATACAATTTGGTCACTACAAGAGATATAGAATACCATATGTTTTATTCATTAAACTTAGGTTATATTAAGTAATATCATCTTATAATATGATTCATGAAGTTGTATTACTCATTTGACGAGAATATGAACTTATATAAGCTTGTATGGAAGTTTCAGCCATGTGTAAGAAAGAACATATCTATATATATATATGTATGTGTCACAACTCATATAGGAAGGATAATCTTTTTGGAAAAAAAAAACACTAAATTGATATAATTCAATAACACATTAGCTAATATGATGATATAGGTTGTAATTAAAAGATTAAAACCAAGAAACACTTTTGAAACCATAAGCATGAGTTTTAGTATTAACAAGATCATAAGATTACAAAGTTTAAATTAATGAAAATCATAGGAATCTTGGTTAATAAGATCAATTTAGTCAAAGATACATACTCAAATTAAGATTAAGAGAAACACAACGAAAATAAACATAAGTGTATGTTTCAGCCAAATATAGATTAATGAACTTAAAATGAATTTTACCACTAAAATTTGATCAAATATACATAAAACAAAGGAATGAACTTGAAATAAGAAAAATAAATACAAAACAAGAATTATAGGTATCATAATGATACCTTTCGGATCCCTATAAGAACATAGGGAAGAATGTGAAAATTGATTAATTTATATTGATAATTGAAAACTACGTTCAATAAGCTTTCCAACACCTATTCATATGCTGAAATCCAAGTTAAAATGAGTACAATAAGCCTCATTTAAGATTAGGCGATTGAAATCGATATTTGAAAACATTTATGGCAAATTTCCTATGAAAAGTGAATTCATTTGAACTTCATAATCTAATTGAAGAAGTTTAGGCTTTATGAGCTTTAAAAAAATATCTATAAGATAGAATTAGATGAAAAATATTAGGACTCAAGTTTAGGATAAGTAAAGGCACAATAGGATTTATTATGTAAATATGAGTATAATAATAAATACATGAGTGAATATATTCCTATAACCATCATAGCTACTTGTACTTATAGGTTTAGAGTACGATATTTGTTAATATAAATTAAATGATTCATGCGTGGGGTTAGGAAGTTCATGTGTGTGGTTGCTCATGCTTGCCATTGGATATGAAAATACAATAATGTTACTGAGCATGCAAGTATCTGAAATTTTCATGATCACTAAATAAATGGACATAATAAATATCTACATAATAGTTCAAATATGAGCATGCATTGCATGACTTCATTGTTGAGGGTCATCACCACTACATAATGTCTCGGATGGGCTGCAATCATAGAGGGTCACGTGTGTACCATGGGTCTTGTTCTAAGGGATGGGAACTAAGTCATCTTAAGGGAGGCAACCCATCTTCTGGGTCATACTGGTATTATTTCAGGACCTTACTTCGGGAATATGGTTATATTCATATTATTTTTTGTATATGGAAATAAAAATGTGTTTATCAAATTGTTTTGAGTTCCGAAGTGATAGGTTTCCTAGGTGCTGATGTTAGTGGGTATTCCCAAACCCTTAATATAGACGACGTAAATATGTTCTATATATGGTTATCGGTTAGCCATATATATATCTGTTCATTTGTCAAATATTATAAACTAAAAAAGCTAAATCAAATTTCATGTGTGTATTGTTCATTGAATTTCATGAATTTATTTTGATGATTTTGTTGATCTAAATTTAAATATAGCTGTAATTAGGTATTAGTGTTGTGTGAAATGAAATGTCTAGAATTGTTTTATTTCCAAAAAGAAAGGCCAAAATTTATTTTGATTCTCTTTTAATGCACATGGAGCCCATTTGGAACCTATTCTTCATTTGCCAAAACAACCTAATTTTATTTTTGTTGAAATCCAAGCTTAATAGCCAAACCAAGCCTAACCTGTGGACACCTTCTAACACTTTCTAGTTCACAAAAGTAAAAAATGCAGATATTGAGTTAAAGAAATTTTGCAAAAACTTTTCCCCTAGAACAGAGCCAAAATTGACTCCCACAAATATTCCAATTTAAGCATCATTCCCTCATCAATTTCAATCAAAATTTTCTTGCAAATTCATCAATATTTCCTTCAAGACTTCATTTAAAGATCAAGACTAGCTAAGGTAAAGATTCGTATGCTTTCTTATCTTTTAAACACTTATTTATTGCATGAATACAAAATTGGTCTAATGAGTTTTAATGAATTATAAGTAGTTCGATATAACTAAGAGGATTTCTAAACTTGAATGATTCTTAGGAACTTGGTAGAACCAAGAAATGAAGTTATTGTGGTTGTTTTGATGAATGAATGAATTATATGGTTAGTAGATTATATTAGAGGTGGAGTTGTGAAATTATGAAGGAAGTTATAGAAATTGTTTATTAAAGTGGATATTGAGTCTATATATGTTGAATGTTGTTAAGTATATAATAGGTAAGATATGAAGTTGTTAAGTTGCTATTATAGATAGGTGAATTGGTATGATTGTAGTAATGTATCAATGATGAAATTGAAGTTGTGCATGTTGTTGGATGAAGTAGATGTGATGTTTATGCATATATGGTTCTATTAATTATGTATAATGAGTATATGTGATTTGAATGAAAAAAAAGTGTAAAGTTTAAGTCATAAAAAGTAATATGCTCTGTTTGCGAAGATGAGCACAAGGAGAACATGGGGTCGTGTATTAGGGCGTGCTCCTTACTGATTTCGAAAATCAAGCTAAACGTAAAGAAACACAGCTGATGCATAGGGTAATCTATTCAGTCATGCTACTCTCTATTGTTTAACACATGCAATTTTATGACAACACACTAGAACATGAATGCCCCTATTACACCGTGCTTCTCTGATTTCTAAATTGGATTATGTAATAATGAAACACAAGAAAAGCACGATTTATTATATTAAGTCGTGTTTCACTTTGATTTCTAGACTAATAAGAAACATGACTGAAAACACGGGTTAATCTATCCTACCGTGTTTCTCTCTTATTTTCAAAATGTTTAGGTTAATGAAGAAACATGGCAAGAACATAACCATTTGTATCTAGCCATGTTTCTCTCTGGGAAATCAAACACATGAATTATAGTCTACCATATTCTCACTTAAAGGAAACACAAGGACATGCATGGTTGTGTACCTGCCCGTGCACCCCTTCTTAAAAATAATAATAGTAATAATATTTTACTTTTTTAAAATTTAAAATAATAGAACATCATATATAAATACATGTGTAGATGTATGCTAAGCTATGTTTTGATAGGGATTTTGATTAAATTATATCATTGGTAAATGTATTAGTTGTCATTATGAATTAATGTTAAATTTCATATAAATTGATTTCTTTTAACATATTCTCCTACTCAGTTAGATCTATCTATTAGTCTTCCCCCAGGATTATCTAATTTTTCAAGTATACAATAACTTGATTGTTAATTGTTAAGTTAGGCATTTCTAAATCAACTATAATTAAAGGTTGACTTAAATGTGTTTGAATTAGTTGTGCTTGTGCTGTTTAATCCGATCCGGAGAGCGACAACCTTGCTTAGAGCAAAGCATGGTAGTTTAGGTGCGTTGGCCACCCCCATCATGTAAACCCTAGAAACTTTCACAATATAATATGACTCCAGAATAGAATTAATGAACTAATTAGTAAACCTAGAAGTTAACAAAAACCCAAGAGTAGATACATAATTTAAATTTGGCTGCATTAGGATCTATAAACTGAATAAAGAACTTCTTTGACCCTAATTGATACAAAAACGAGATTTCGTATCTTGAATTGATAATTCAAGATATAATTAAAGGAAACTCAAATCCCAAACCCGAATCATTGTCAAACAAATAGATTAAATGGGAAAACATAAATAAAGAAATTAAGTGACTACTTTTATACTAACAAAGACCCGAGACTAAACAATGAGTAGTAATGAGCCTATACTTGGACTTCAACCCTAAAATTCGAGATTCCTAGTTAGTAATAAACTATATTGATAAGATTTCATAGTGGGTATCCAAATCTAAAATATATAAATAAATTAGCTTATATATCTACGGTGATATTAAGTAATCGATCAAATATGTTTATAGTTGGGAAATGACAACCTTAAGATAAACCGTTAGAATTATAAATACACAACAAAAATATAAACTGATATATAACTCAAGATCTAGACTTCAAACAAATATTTGAATTATACCAGTGTTCAAATTAGGGTTTTCTTAAGCCTTTGGAGCCTAAAACAAAAATTGACCCAACAAGCTTAGAAAACCTAAATCGCAGGAGATAATTTTTTTTAAAACAAACAATCACGTAAAATTAAAACTTAAATTTATATTGTTTAATAAACTAAATATTTTGTGAGATCCATTAAAAATATTTTTGTATAAAAACTTACATCTATTAGCTAAATATACCCGATTAATGTAATAAACTTCCCAAAAATTTAGCTAAATATTATCTAAACAATATATATATATATATATATATATATGACTAACACTTGCAGGAGACATTTAAGAAAATTTGGAGGATCTTAATCTTCTTGAATCAAGAGAGCTGAAATTTCACAAATAATGGAACTTAAGTCAACAAAAATCCAACCATAAGCCAATCCAAGCATGTCAAATCACTCCTACATCAATGACAATAGAACAACAGATGAAATAGTAACATAAGGAGACAATTTGGATCAATTATGGAGAAGAAACATGCAGCCAACGTTTATATTTTTTTTTTTCTATATATACATATAACAAGAACACTTAAAGAAGCAAATGAACACCATCCTTTCCCTAACTTTCTAGATCCAATCCACTCCTTATTAGTAGTTAAAACAGCATGGGAATAGGATTTAAATCGCACCAACAAACCCAGTTCGAATCAGAGGAAAAATATTTCGAAAAAACGCTTAAAACGAGCTCAAGTAAGTTGATGTAATTCAACATGTTTTCTTTCAAAATTAAGGATTGAGACTGACTTCTGAACATCTTAGGAACCAAACCAATCTAATCAAGAGCTTCGAATTTTATCGGAGAGGCTCGACGAAGGTGATTTCCAAAACCCTAGTTTACCTTAATGATTCGAAAAATCGTGGAACATGTATTTGTTTTGATGTTTTATTAAGATATTTAAGTAGTTTAGTGTTATAGGAGCTTATAGGAGCTGGAAAACCGACCTTCTAACGTCGGAAACCGATTGGAAATGGGTCGAGTTCATCGGGGAAGACGATGAACAGTACTTCGCCGATGAGCACGGGGGGAAACACGGGGCGTGTTCCACTCGTGTACCCCTCGGCCAAAAATTAAAATAAGAAAAAACAAGGTTATTTAAATTCAATTATAGAATAATTAATTATATAAATAATTTTAGAATTATTATTATTTCTTTATTTATTTTTCTGTAAAGATCATAAATAATATTTTATTTAGTAATATAACAACAAATTTTTTTTAAAATAATTAAATTTAAAAATGAAATATTTTCTAGTATTACTAAATATATGATATTTTAATATTTATAATGAACCTATTAACATTAACTAAAAAAGATTTTTAGTAATATTATTTGATAAGAATTTACAAATTAGTAAGGATTAAATTATAAGATAAATATTATAAGTATTGTTATTATGAAAAGTAATTGTTTTACCTTATTTTATTTTATTGCCATTTTCGGAATTATTATTATTATTATTATTATTATTATTATTATTATTATTATTATTATTAAGTTACTAATATTTTTATTATTTGCGGCAAAAAGGAAAATTTCTGAAAATAATTGTAATTAAGTTAACAAATCTTTATATTAATAAATTTATTTTCAATAAGATTATATTTAATTGGTTTATAGGAAAAATTTTACGAGTCTAGTAAATACTAAATACGTATTTAAATAAATATTTGTAAATTATCAGATAACAATGGAAATTTAAATAATCCAAATTTGTGAATATAGAGATATCTATATTTTATGAGAAAAATTTATTAAATAAATGAAAAGATAACTGATAGTTTGAAATAATGAAATTAAACTTAACTAAATTGTTCATAATTTTTGAATACCCGATTAATAAATTTAAATATCAAACCAAAATCAAATCAAGTAACTTGAGATAAAAATGAATTAGCACTTAAGTATCATCTTCAAAGAATTAGATAATAATAAAACAAAAACCCAGCAGCACATTAGGACACTTAAATATTCATAGGAGTTAGGTTATATAGTCTTGTATCATTAATGACTATATTAATCATCTCAATAGATAACTCGGGTATTTTTAAGGACTTTCCCGATGATTACTACGACCGAATAGCATGAGCAGGTGAGTAACTCAGTCTAATACATTGGTTGTGCTTGTAAAGTTAGTGAATCTTAAATAAAAGATAATAAAAATTCGGTGTACTGTTTGGTTCATGGAAACTGTGTATGGTATTGCATTGCTTGCCAAGCCACTCTATTATAAGTGATAACAGAGTTGTGTATGTCTATATTGCCTATATAACATGGTTGAATGTCTGTAATGCTTGATCACCTTCAAAATTGATTAAAAACTACTGGTACCATAAAGAAAATTTGTCATGCATTACATATTTTGCATAAATAGCATTTGAGTAAGTGGTAGCCTACTACGTGTTAGTTTTTCGGATCTCTAGTAATGCTTGGATTATCTAGGCTAGAAAGCTATTAGTTAATTGCAAGATTACGTTTGTTCTGTTAATACCATAGGAACGAAATGGTAAACGAATGACGCCGCTTATGGTATTGCATGGAAATAGCTAATACTAAGTGGAGTTTCTAAAGCTAAATCAGGAAATAAATAACAAAACATGATAAGTTCAAAGAGATAACTAAATTGAACATTATTATTTCCTGAAAGCTTAGTCTCTCCTGGGTGGGTGGACCATAGATTGTGATCCTTCAACCCCAATGGGAGGGTGTAAATCTTCATCCTATTTGGATTCAGGGTTATCCAAGCTTGTATTGTACACATGTTTGATTGATACATTTCATATGATTGTTAAATAACTTGTATGTACTATGTGGTAAGTTCTAGTTATTCACTGAGCTCGTGTTTTAGCTCACACTCCAACAGCCCTTTTGTCACACTCCAAAGGGTATCCTTAACGTAGCAGTCTACCATACATACTATTAAAGCTTAGGAATGACCGCTTCAGTCATGCGAAGGCTTTCATACGATGTATGTAAAGCCCGCTATCACCCCTATATTTGAAATAGGAGATAACGGTTCCCTAACCACATATAACCCCTAAGATTATATGTAAGATTACCTGAAGGAATTGTTTGAGTAATTGTTTATCTAATTCCATAAAGATAATATACAATAGGAGACTTAGATTTTTTTTTTTTCTAACCTTAAACAAGACTATACTACTACACTACCAACATATCTTACAAAGGAAATATAACTTAACTTCTAAATAGCTAAGTACATATATATATATATACATATTACATCCAAAGGCTTCTTACAAGCCTTAACCAAAATCATTAAAACAACCCTAAATTAACACTTTAATTACATCATCAACAAAAAAATCACATCAAATCTATTAAATTCATAGGGTTCCAGTGAGTCCATGGTAATCTCTAATCCTCTAACCCATCAAGAAAATCTTCAAAGTCGGTTCCGTACCCCATACTCGTATAGAACTCATCGGAGTCATTACCTAAAATGAATAAAATATGAGCCAAAGGCCCAGTACACAAGTAACGAATACAAAATGTGAAGTGGATCACACATTCTTAGGCTAAATGCATTATGCAACAATCACTTGTTTATTATTAAGTCTTTAGTTAGTAAAACAACCCGGGGGTATTCAAACTCCGGACAACAAGGATCTAGTATTACGTCCGCCTCCCTGAGTGGTCCCTACTGTTCATACAGACTAAGCAGCCCTACCTTTCGGCGTAGCCCGTAATACTAGGGGATCCTGAGTAACGCATCACGACTCAGGGGGTTGATATGAGCAGCTCGGATACTCATATCTCCTAAACAATTCTATCCATTAACGAGAAAGTACCCTGCCCCAATCTGAGCAGGGTGCCGCTCTCCGAACCAGATTCAACGGCAAACAAAGACAATCAACACTCATATATCAATAGGATTTTCTTAATTTAAAGTAGTTTGATTTTGATGCCTATCCTAGCAAAGAGACAAGCAAGTTACTGCGTACCTGAGATAGCTCGGAATTAACGGGTTGACTGGCGAGGATCTATCACTGTTTAAATCAATATTGAATTTCACACTTAGCTTAAGCACTAATTAACTAGTTGAAAATATAAATAAATCAAAGAAATCCAAATAAATTAATACAAAGTCATAATAAAGCATTTAAACATCCTATTATATCCTAGATCGCTTAACAAATACTTAATTGATCATATATCAAACTTCGAAAAATTTTAAAGAAAGTTTTTAAAATTCAAAAGCGCAGGGGATACGCCGGCACTCAAAGCGGCGGCTTTGAACCGGTGTTCGATACTCTGAAAATCAACACTGCCAACGCTGGCAGCTTCAAGGGTACGCCGGCTGCCTTATTCTACGCCGCGGCTTTGAGCCGGTGTAGAATGAAAATTCAAATTTCCAAAAGTTTACAGAGAGAGTACAAACCGGCAGCGTATCCATGTACGCTGGCAGCTTCTCACTCTACGCCGGCGGCTTTGGAATCCCAGTAGCCGGCGTACAATGTGAAAAAATGAACGCCGGCTGACTTTTCCAGTGAAAGCTGCGGCGTTCGATCGGCCTTAAGAAATTTGATTCTGTTGGCTTCCAACACCGCCTATAAGCCGCGCGTAGAAGCCCCAGATGCCGGCGTACGTTCAAATTTTAGCCTATACGAAAATGTTTTTGATTTCCCCTGTTTTATTACAACTTTGTTCATTTTTCAAAAATTCCCAAACTTAATCCAAACTTTCTAAAGCTTGTTATATGATCCAAATACTATCCTAACAACATGAATTCTACTTCTAATCATCAAAACACTAATCACACTTCAAATTCACATCTCAACTACTCAATCTTCAATCTTCCAAAATACTCATCCCCACATCAACACTCATAAGATATAAACTACCACTCCATTAGCCACATAATCTCATTCAAACTATCATCAATGCACCAAATCAATCCCACACCAATTATCACATCAAAATCATTTCTATTCTAACATTTACAAACAACACTATAGAACATAAAATAAAAGATAAAGTTTGCATTAAACTCACATGACTAAATCTTGGCTTGGAATGATATTCAAATCCTAAAGCTTGTAATAAATCTTGGCTTAGGGTTTAAGATTTTGGGATGAGAAAGGAAGAAAGAAAGAAAGAAAGAAAAAAATGAAAATTCGTATGAAAATGGGCTGCCAAAAAGGAGGTCTTAACTTTCCAATTAAAGTCAATTTCATCCAAATTAGCCATTAGGGGTATATTTGTCCTAGGATTAATTTGGCAAATTTCAAATGCATTTGAGTTGTATTTAGCTTAAAAAGTGGTTTAAAGTTTCCAAAATTTCTGTCACAAATCTAAGCATTCAAAAGTAATTTGATTAAATTCTAAACATAACACATGCATATTAATTTGAAAAACACACATATTCATTACACTATACACACATTTATACATATCAAACAATAATATTAATTTCATAATACTATACACATATAAAATAACACATTCACTAATTATATTAACTAAGCACACATATATATATCATTTAATAACACATTAATATGTAATTTAAGGAATTCATGGCTATTTCATTCTCTCCTCCTTCAAAAAGTTTCGTCCTCGAAACTTAGCTTACCTTAAATATTCAAATAACTCAGGGTACTTTTGCTTCATTTCATTCTCGGCTCCCACGTCGCTTCCCTCTCGGTTTGTCCAGTCCACAAAACCTTCACATAAGGAATTACTTTTCTCCTCAACACTTTATCAATCTATCCAAGACTTTGATCGGTTTCTCCACTGTGCTCAAATTTGGTTGAACCTCCGGTTGATGTGTAGAAATGATAGCTTCGGGATCTGATATACATTTTCGAAGTTGTGACACATGGAATACATCATGCACTTCCGACAAATTTGGTGGTAGAGCCAATCGATAAGCTAATGGTCCAATTCTTTCTAGAATCTCATACGGACCAATGTACCTTGGATTCAATTTGCCTCTAGCTCCAAATCTAATAATCCCTTTTGTTGGAGAAATTTTAAGAAACACATGATCACCAACTTCAAACTCCAATGGTCTTCTCCTCATGCATAGCTTTTATACCGATCTTGAGCCGTTTTCATCCTTTGCTTAACTACTTGGATTTTATCCACTGCTTGTTGTACCAATTCTGGACCCAAAATAACTCTTTCCCCAACTTCATCCCAGTGTATTGGAGATCTGCATTTCCTACCATAAAGTGCTTCATAGGGTGCCATCTGAATTGTTACTTGGAAACTATTGTTGTAGCAAATTCAACAAGTGGCAAATAAGTATCCCACTTATTGCCAAAATCTAGAGCACATGCTCTAAGCATATCTTCCAAGATTTGAATCGTTCTTTCCGATTGCCCGTCTGTCTGTGGATGAAATGCAGTACTAAACTGAAGTTGAGTACCTAAAGCGGCATGTAGACTTTTCCAAAACCGGCTGACAAAGCGAGAATCTCGATCAGAAGTAATTGTCTTCGGAATCCCGTGTAATCTCACTATTTCTTTGATATAGATATGTGCCATTCTTTCTAAGGAATCTCCAACTCTCAAAGGTATGAAATGAGCCGATTTCGTTAATCTATCCACGATTACCCAAATAACTTCATGTTTGGCAATAGTCTTGGGTAAAGCCGATATGAAATCCATGGTGATATCATCCCATTTCCATTCAGGTATGGATAAAGGTTGAAGTTCTCCTCCGGGTCGTTGATGCTCGATTTTTATTTGTTGACAAGTCAAACACTTGGAAACATATTGAGCAATATCTCTCTTCAAACCTTCCCACCATAAATTTTTCTTCAAATCTCTATACATTTTGGTGGTTCCCGGGTGGATCGAATATGAAGATGAATGAGCTTCCTTCAGGATTTCTTCTCTCAACTCATATGGCACAAAAAGTCGATTCCCATATCTAATAACTTCATCCTCATCAATCCTCAACTCTTTTCTCTTCCTTCACCAATGGCTATCTTTATTCTTTTAACTTCATCATCTTCCTTTTGAACTTGTTTAATCCTTTCCAAAATTGTCGGTTGCAAGGATAATTGAGCCAATATCACATCAACTTGCTCTATGTAACTTCAAGTTCTAACTTCATGAAATCCATCTGAATCTCTCCTTGGCTAGAAATCAAAGTCACATAATTCATTTGCTTCTTCCTACTGAGTGCATTTGCTACTACATTAGCTTTTCCAGGACGATAAATTTCCACAACATAATCTTTAATAATCTCGAGCCACTTCTTTGCCTCATATTAAGCTCCTTCTGTGTGCATATGTATTCAAACTCTTGTGATCCGGTAGATCTTGCATTCTCTCTAAACAAATAATGTCTCCAAAGTTTCAATGCGAGAATCACTGCTGCCAATTCAAGATCATGCACCGAGTAATTCTTCTCATGGGGTTTTAGTTGCCTTAATGCATAAGCTATAACTTTTCCATCTTGCATGAGAACACAACCGACTCCTTGGATAGATGCATCACTAAAAACTTCAAATTCCCTTCCACTAACAGGCAATGCCAAAAATAGGAGCTGATATCAATCTTTCTTTCAACTCTTTAAATCTCCTCTCACACTTGTCATCCCACACATACTTAGTATTCTTCCGTGTCAATTTTGTTAATGAGGATACAAGTTTCGAAAATCCTTCAACAAATCTTCGATAGTATCCAGCTAATCCAAGGAAACTTCTAATCTCACTCGCATTAATAGGTCTTGCCCATTTCAAAATGGCTTCAATCTTCATTGGATCAACTAAAATACCTTCTTTCGAAATAATATGTCCAAGAAAGGATACTTCCAACCAAAACTGACACTTGTTAAATTTCACATAGAGTTTCTTCTCTCGGAGTTTTCGTAACACAATCTTAAATGTTCTTGATGCTCTTCCTTGTTCCGAGAATATATCAGAATATCATCAATGAATACTATGACAAATGAATCCAGATAATCCTTGAAGACTCTATTCATCAAATCCATGAATGCGGCTGGAGCATTGGTTAACCCAAAAGGCATCACCAAAAACTCGAAGTGTCCATACCGAGTTCGGAAAGCTGTCTTCTGAATATCTTGCGATTTGATCTTGAGTTGATAATATCCTGATCTCAAGTCGATCTTAGAAAACACTGTGGCTCCCTTTAACTGATCGAACAAATCATCGATCCTAGGTAAAGGGTATTTGTTCTTAATAGTAACTCGGTTCAATTCCCTGTAATCAATACACATGCGTAAACTTTCATCTTTCTTCTTGACAAACAGCACAGGAGCACCCCAGGGCGATATACTCGGTCTGATAAAGCCCAAATCTTGTAACTCTTGCAATTGTAACTTCAACTCTTTCAATTCAGCTGGAGCCATTCTATATGGAGCTTTAGAGATAGGTATGTTCCAGGCAATACTTCAATTCCAAACTCTATCTCCCGATCCGGTGGTAATCCAGGTAACTTCTCGGGAAATACATCCACAAACTCATTCACAATTGGCGTCATTTTGATATCCACTTCTTCAATATTTATAGCTGCCACAACTGGTTTTTCCCATAGCTCCATAAACTTCATACTCCTAGGTCTTAACCTCTCCAATTTATATGTGAAACTCCCTTCAATCAAGCCAAAACTTAACTCCGCCTTACTACAATCAATCGTAACCTTATAATGATTTAGCCAATTCATTCCCAAAATCACATCAAAATCAGATAAAGGCAATACTATCATATCAATAGGCATGTTCACATTTGAAATCACAACACTTATATTTTTACACACACAAGGATGCCTATTTTCAATCACCAACGGAGTAGTCACACACATAACACGATCAATCAACATTCAGAGACAAGCTCACAATCATTCATAAAATTTTCAAAAATACAAGCATGAGTTGCTCCAGTATCAATCAGCACATATGCATCCCTATTAGCAACACTCAGTATACCTGCCAAGGTGTCTACTGAAGGAGTATCCTCAATTTGTTGTAAAGCAAAAACCCTTGGATTTGTCTTTCCCTTCTCTATATCAACTCCACTCTTAACATTGGTCGATCCTTGCAATTAGCAATATGATGACCTCTGCTGCTATGCACAAAATATTGCACTCTTTAGACTTATGCCCAACTTGACCACATGAAAAACTTGCATTGGGAGTCCACTTGCAATCGGACAACAAATGAGGACCATAGCACCTAAAACATTTCTTTTCAAATGCAAGTGTAGGAGCTTTATATGTCGGCTTTTGATTTCCTTGTCGTCCCATAAATGGCTTCTTTCCTTTACCAACACCCGATAATTATCATAGGATGAAGTGGAAGCGGGTCTCTTTCCCAGAAATGCAGCTCTCTTTGCTCTTCTAATTCTACTATCATTTGAATTTGCTCCATTAGCAAAGCTTTGGCCACGTATCTGATAGGGTATGCAACTCAAATTTCTTCACTTCACTTTGGATTTCTTCATTCAGTCCATTCTGAAATTTCTGAACTTTCATTCTTTCATCCGGTAATCACCTCCAGCAAAGCGCAACAGTCTACAGAATTCACCATAGTATTCATCTATAGTCTTGCTCCCTTGTCTCAAGTTCAGCCAATCGCTATCATCCTCTCTTACTGAATTCGGAAAATACTTGGTGAAAAATATATCCTTGAATGCATTCCATGATATGGGTAGTTGTAGATTTCCACTAGTTAATCTCCACCAATTATAAGCCTCTTTCTTCATCATGTAAACCGCTAAATCCACTTTATTATCTTCCGGTGTTCTACTAGCTGCAAATGTTTTCTCAAGCTCCTCTATCCAACCTTCAGCTACTGTAGGATCAGTACTAGTGCCATCAAATTCGGAACCATCTTGCTAAAATCATGTAATTTGATTTGGTTGGATTGATCATTTACAGAAGCAACCTCATTTGGTCTCATTCCCTGCTGGTTACCTTGCTGCATGAGATGCTGAGTTTGTTGATACATCATCATCTGATATGCTGCATCATGCCATCATATCCCTCATCATACTATACATCGAATTTGGATCACCAGTGGGTATTTGTGACATAGGAGGAATGGGTGGCATAGGTGGAGGTGGAGGAATCTGAGTCGGTGGAGGAACTTGTGAAGCTGAAGCCGATGCAGGCGATGGAGTAGTCTCACTGCTCGGTGTAGAAGATGAAGTAGGAGCAAATGTAGACGATGACTGTGGTGGTGGTGGCATACTTTCTCTATCAGAATGTTGCCTGGTAGACCTCCTCAACCTGTCCATCTTTACAATTGCATACATATATTCAACACACATTCACACATATATATCAATCCCTCATCACATGCAAAACTCATCAAGTTAACATTTACATTCATATATAAATGAACAAACAATTCAACAAGTCATCAACAAACAATAAGCAATTAGTAAACAAGAAAGCAAATAACAAATATATATAAAACAAGCAAGAAGGAAATTATACACAACAATTTGGATAACTTAATTCTTTTCTATACTACTTAATTGTGTCTAGGTCAAGTCTTAAATAATCATTACAATTAAATAAACAATTAATCAAACTCGCTTTGATACCAACTGTAAGGACCCGCTATCACCCCTATATTTGAAATAGGAGATAATGGTTCCCCAACCACATATAACCCCTAAGATTATATGTAAGGTTGCCTGAAGGAATTGTTTGAGTAATTGTTTATCTAATTCCATAAAGATAATATACAATAGGAGACATAGATTTTTTTTTTTTCTAACCTTAAACAAACTATACTACTACACTACCAACATATCTTAAAGGAAGTACAACTTAACTTCTAAATAGCTAAGTACATATATATATTTACATATTACATCCAAAGGCTTCTTACAAGCCTTAACCAAAATCCTCAAAACACAACCCTAAATTAACACTTTAATTACATCATCAACAAAAGAATCACATCTAATCTATTACATTCATAGGGTTCCATTGAGTCCATGGTCATCTCTAATCTCCAACCCATAGAAAATCTTCAAAGTCGGTTCCGTACCCCATACTCGTATAGAACTCATCGAGTCATCACCTGAAATGGATAAAATATGAGCCAAAGGCCCAGTACACAAGTAACGAATACAAAATGCGAAGTGGATCACACATTCTTAGGCTAAATGCATTATGCAACAATCACTTGTTTATTATTAAGTCTTTAGTTAGTAAAACAACACGGGAGTATTCAAACTGGACAACAAGGATCTAGTATTACGTCCGCCTCCCTGAGTGGTCCCTACTGTTCATACAGACTAGGCAGCCCCACCTTCCGGCGTAGCCCGTAATACTAGGGGATCCTGAGTAACGTATCACGACGCTCAGGGGTTGATATGAGCAGCTCGGATACTCATCTCCTAAACAATTCTATCCATTAACGAGAAAGTACCCTGCCCCCAATCTGAGCAGGTGCCGCTCTCCGAACCAGATTCAACGGCAAACAAAGACAATCAACACTCTATATCAATAGGATTTTCTTAATTTAAAGTAGTTTGATTTTGATGCCTATCCTAGCAAAGAGACAAGCAAGTTACTGCGTACCTGAGATAGCTCGGAATTAACGGGGTTGACTGGGCGAGATCTATCACTGTTTAAATCAATATTGAATTTCACACTTAGCTTAAGCACTAATTAACTAGTTGAAAATATAAATAAATCAAAGAAATCCAAATAAATTAATACAAAGTCATAATAAAGCATTTAAACATCCTATTATATCCTAGATCGCTTAACAAATACTTAATTGATCATATATCAAACTTCGAAAATTTTAAAGAAAGTTTTTAAAATTCAAAAGCGCAGGGGATAGCCGGCACTCAAAGCCGGCGGCTTTGAACCGGTGTTCGATACTCTGAAAATCAACACTGCCAACGCTGGCAGCGTTCAAGGGTACCCGGCTGCCTTGATTCTACGCCGGCGGCTTTGAGGGTGTAGAATGAAAAATTCAAATTTCCAAAAGTTTACAGAGAGGTACAAACAGCAGCGTATCCATGTACGCTATCCATGTACGCCGGCAGCTTCTCACTCTACGCCGCGCTTTGGAATCCCAGTAGCCGGCGTACAATGTGAAAAATGAACGTCGGCTGACTTTTCCAGTGAAAGCCGGTGCGCATTTGATCGGCCTTAAGAAATTTGATTCTGTTGGCTTCCAACACCGCCTATAAGCGCCGGCGTAGAAGCCCAGATGCCGGCGTACGTTCAAATTTTAGCCTATGAAAATGTTTTTGATTTCCCTGTTTATTACAACTTTGTTCATTTTTCAAAAATTCCCCAAACTTAATCCAAACTTTCTAAAGCTTGTTATATGATCCAAATACTATCCTAACAACATGAATTCTACTTCTAATCATCAAAACACTAATCACACTTCAAATTCACATCTCAACTACTCAATCTTCAATCTTCCAAAATACTCATCCCCACACATCAACACTCATATAGATATAAACTACCACTCCATTAGCCACATAATCTCATTCAAACTATCATCAATGCACCAAATCAATCCCACACCAATTATCACATCAAAATCATTTCTATCTAACATTTACAAACAAACACAATATAGAAAAAAAAAGATAAAGTTTGCATTAAACTCACATGACTAAATCTTGGCTTGGAATGATTTCAAATCCTAAAGCTTGTAATAAATCTTGGCTTAGGGTTTAAGATTTTGGGATGAGAAAGGAAGAAAGAAAGAAAGAAAGAAAAGAAATGAAAATTCGTATGGAAATGGGGCTGCCAAAAAGGAGGTAACTTATCCAATTAAAGTCATTGTCATCCAAATTAGCCATTAGGGGTATATTTGTCCTAGGATTAATTTTTTGGCAAATTTCAAATGCATTTGAGTTGTATTTAAGCTTAAAAAGTAGGTTTAAAGTTTGCCAAATTTCTGTCACAAATCCTAGCTATTCAAAAGTAGTTTGTTTAAATTCAAAACATAACACATGCATATTAATTTGAAAAAGACACACATATTCATTACACTATACATACATTTATATATATCAAACAATAATATTAATTTCATAATATTATACACATATAAAATAACATATTCACTAATTATATTAACCAACACACATATATATATATCATTTTAATAACACATTAATATGTAATTTAAGGAATTCATGGCTATTTCATTCTCTCCTCCTTCAAAAAGTTTCGTCCTCGAAACTTAGCTTACCTTAAATACTATTCAAATAACTCAGGGTACTTTTGCTTCATTTCATTCTCGGGCTCCCATGTCGCTTCCCTCTCGGTTTGTCCAGTCCACAAAACCTTCACATAAGGAATTACTTTTCTCCTCAACACTTTATCAATCCTATCCAAGACTTTGATCGGTTTCTCTACTATGCTTAAATTTGGTTGAACCTCCGATTGATGTGTAGAAATGATAGCTTCGGGATCTGATATACATTTTCGAAGTTGTGACACATGGAATACATCATGCACTTCCGACAAATTTGGTGGTAGAGCCAATCGATAAGCTAATGGTCCAATTCTTTCTAGAATCTCATACGGACCAATGTACCTTTGATTCAATTTGCCTCTAGCTCCAAATCTAATAATCCCTTTTGTTGGAGAAATTTTAAGAAACACATGATCACCAACTTCAAACTCCAATGGTCTTCTCCTCATGTTAGCATAGCTTTTATACCGATCTTGAGCCGTTTTCATCCTTTGTTTAACTACTTGGATTTTATTCACTGCTTGTTGTACCAATTTTGGACCCAAAATAACTCTTTCCCCAACTTCATCCTAGTGTATTGGAGATCTGCATTTCCTACCATAAAGTGCTTCATAGGGTGCCATCTGAATCGTTACTTGGAAACTATTGTTGTAGGCAAATTCAACAAGTGGCAAATAAGTATCCCACTTATTGCCAAAATCTAGAGCACATGCTCTAAGCATATCTTCCAAGATTTGAATCGTTCTTTCCGATTGCCCGTCTGTCTGTGGATGAAATGCAGTACTAAACTAAAGTTGGGTACCTAAAGCGGCATGCAGACTTTTCCAAATCCGGCTGACAAAGCGAGAATCTCGATAAGAAGTAATTATCTTCGGAATCCTGTGTAATCTCACTATTTCTTTTATATAGATTTGTGCCATTCTTTCTAAGGAATCTCCAACTCTCAAAGGTATGAAATGAGCCGATTTCGTTAATCTATCCACGATTACCTAAATAACTTCATGTTTGGTAATAGTCTTGGGTAAAGCCGATATGAAATCCATGGTGATATCATCCCATTTCCATTCAGGTATGGATAAAGGTTGAAGTTCTCCTCCGGGTCGTTGATGCTCGATGTTTATTTGTTGACAAGTCAAACACTTGGAAACATATTGAGCAATATCTCTCTTCAAACCTTCCCACCATAAATTTTTCTTCAAATCTCTATACATTTTGGTGGTTCCCGGATGGATCGAATATGAAGATGAATGAGCTTCCTTCAGGATTTCTTCTCTCAACTCATATGGCACAAAAAGTCGATTCCCATATCTAATAACTTCATCCTCATCAATCCTCAACTCTTTTCTCTTTCCTTCACCAATGGCTATCTTTATTCTTTTAGTTCATCATCTTCCTTTTGAACTTGTTTAATCCTTCCAAAATTGTCGGTTGCAAGGATAATTGAGCTAATATCACATCAACTTGCTCTAATGTAACTTCAAGTTCTAACTTCATGAAATCCATCTGAATCTCTCCTTGGCTAGAAATCAAAGTCACATCATTCATTTGCTTCTTCCTACTGAGTGCATTTGCTACTACATTAGCTTTTCCAGGACGATAAAGTGTTTCCACATCATAATCTTTAATCAACTCGAGCAATCTTCTTTGCCTCATATTAAGCTCCTTCTGTGTGAATATGTATTTCAAACTCTTGTGATCCGTATAGATCTTGCATTTCTCTCTAAACAAATAATGTCTCCAAAGTTTCAATGCGAGAATCACTGCTGCCAATTCAAGATCATGCACCGGGTAATTCTTCTCATGGGGTTTTAGTTGCCTTGATGCATAAGCTATAACTTTTCCATCTTGCATGAGAACACAACCGACTCCTTGGATAGATGCATCACTAAAAACTTCAAATTCCTTCCACTAACAGGCAATGCCAAAATAGGAGCTGATATCAATCTTTCTTTCAACTCTTTAAAACTCCTCTCACACTTGTCATCCACACATACTTAGTATTCTTCCGTGTCAACTTTGTTAATGGGGATGCAAGTTTCGAAAATCCTTCAACAAACCTTCGGTAGTATCCAGCTAATCCAAGGAAACTTCTAATCTCACTCACATTAGTAGGTCTTGCCCATTTCAAAATGGCTTCAATCTTCATTGGATCAACTGAAATACCTTCTTTCGAAATAATATGTCCAAGAAAGGATATTTCTTCCAACCAAAACTGACACTTGTTAAATTTCGCATAGAGTTTCTTCTCTCGGAGTTTTCGTAACACAAGTCTTAAATGCTCTCGATGCTCTTCCTTGTTCCGAGAATATATCAGAATATCGTCAATGAATACTATGACAAATGAATCCAGATAATCCTTGAAGACTCTATTCATCAAATCCATGAATGCGGCTGGAGCATTGGTTAACCCAAAAGGCATCACCAAAAACTCGAAGTGTCCATACCGAGTTCGGAAAGCTGTCTTCTGAATATCTTGCGATTTGATCTTGAGTTGATAATATCCTGATCTCAAGTCGATCTTAGAAAACACTGTGGCTCCCTTTAACTGATCGAACAAATCATCGATCCTAGGTAAAGGGTATTTGTTCTTAATAGTAACTCGGTTCAATTCCCTGTAATCAATACACATGCGTAAACTTTCATCTTTCTTCTTGACAAACAGCACAGGAGCACCCCAGGGCGATATACTCGGTCTGATAAAGCCCAAATCTTGTAACTCTTGCAATTGTAACTTCAACTCTTTCAATTCAGCTGGAGCCATTCTATATGGAGCTTTAGAGATAGGTACTGTTCCAGGCAATACTTCAATTCCAAACTCTATCTCCCGATCCGGTGGTAATCCAGGTAACTTCTCGGGAAATACATCCACAAACTCATTCACAATTGGCGTCATTTTGATATCCACTTCTTCAATATTTATAGCTGCCACAACTGGTTTTTCCCATAGCTCCATAAACTTCATACTCCTAGGTCTTAACCTCTCCAATTTATATGTGAAACTCCCTTCAATCAAGCCAAAACTTAACTCCGCCTTACTACAATCAATCGTAACCTTGTAATGATTTAGCCAATTCATTCCCAAAATCACATCAAAATCAGATAAAGGCAATACTATCATATCAATAGGCATGTTCACATTTGAAATCACAACACTTATATTTTTACACACACAAGGATGCCTATTTTCAATCACCAACGGAGTAGTCACACACATAACACGATCAATCAACAATTCAGAGACAAGCTCACAATCATTCATAAAATTTTCAGAAATACAAGCATGAGTTGCTCCAGTATCAATCAGCACATATGCATCCCTATTAGCAACACTCAGTATACCTGCCAAAGTGTCTACTGAAGGAGTATCCTCAATTTGCTGTAAAGCAAAAACCCTTGCATTTGTCTTTCCCTTCTCTATATCAACTCCACTCTTACATTTGGTCGATCCTTGCAATTAGCAATATGATGACCTCTCTGCTTGCAATATGCACAGAAAACCGGTGGTAATTTCGGATTCTTGCACTCTTTAGACTTATGCCCAACTTGACCACATGAAAAACATGCATTGGGAGTCCACTTGCAATCGGACAACTCATGAGGACCATAGCACCTAAAACATTTCTTTTCAAATGCAAGTGTAGGAGCTTTATATGTCGGCTTTTGATTCCTTGTCGTCCCATAAAGGCTTCTTTCCTTTACCAACACCCGATAATTATCATAGGATGAAGTGAAGGCGGTCTCTTTCCCAGAAATGCAGCTCTCTTTGCTCTTCTAATTCTACTATCATTTTGAATTTGCTCCATTAGCAAAGCTTTGGCCCGTATCTGATAGGGTATGCAACTCAAATTTCTTCACTTCACTTTGGATTTCTTCATTCAGTCCATTCTGAAATTTCTGAACTTTCATTCTTTCATCCCGGTAATCACCTCCAGCAAAGCGCAACAGTCTACAGAATTCACCATAGTATTCATCTATAGTCTTGCTCCCTTGTCTCAAGTTCACCAATCGGCTATCATCCTTTCTCTTACTGAATTCGGAAAATACTTGGTGAAAAATATACCTTGAATGCATTCCATGATATGGGTAGTTGTAGATTTCCACTGTTAATCTCCACCAATTATAAGCCTCTTTCTTCATCATGTAAACCGCTAAATCCACTTTATTATCTTCGGTGTTCTACTAGCTGCAAATGTTTTCTCAAGCCTCTATAACCTTCATACTGTAGGATCAGTACTAGTGCCATCAAATTCTGGAACCATCTTGCTAAAATCATGTAATTTGATTTGTTGGATTGATCATTTACAGAAGCACCTCATTTGGTCTCATTCCCTGCTGGTTACCTTGCTGCATGAGATGCTGAGTTTGTTGATACATCATCATCTGATATTGCGCATCATTGCCATCATATCCCTCATCATACTATACATCGAGTTGGATCACCATAGGTATTTGTGACATAGGAGGAATGGGTGGCATAGGTGGAGGTGGAGGAATCTGAGTCGGTGGAGGAATTTGTGAAGCTGAAGCCGATGCAGGCGATGGAGTAGTCTCACTGCTCGGTGTAGAAGATGAAGTAGGAGCAAATGTAGACGATGACTAGTGGTGGTGGCGGCATACTTTCTCTATCAGAATGTTGCCTGGTAGACCTCCTCAACCTGCATCTTTACATTGCATATATATATTCAACACACATTCACACATTATATTCAATCCTCATCACATGCAAAAAACTCATCAAGTTAACATTTACATTCATATATAAAAAAAACAATTCAACAAGTCATCAACAAACAATAAGCAATTAGTAAACAAGAAACAAATAACAAATATATAAAACAAGCAAGAAGGAAATTATACACAATATTTGGATAACTTAATTCTTTTCTATACTACTTATTGTGTCTAGGTCAAGTCTTAAATAATCATTACAATTAAATAAACAATTAATCAAACTCTAGCTTGATACCAACTGTAAGGACCCGCTATCACCTATATTTGAAATAGGAGATAACGGTTCCCCAACCACATATAACCCCTAAGATTATATGTAAGGTTGCCTGAAGAATTGTTTGAGTAATTGTTTATCTAATTCCATAAAGATAATATACAATAGGAGACATAGCTTTTTTTTTTTTTTTCTAACCTTAAACAAGACTATACTACTACACTACCAACATATCTTACAAAGGAAATAACTTAACTTCTAAATAGCTAAGTACATATATATATATATATATATTTACATCCAAAGGCTTCTTAAGCCTTAACAAAATCATTAAAACAAACCTAAATTAACACTTTAATTACATCATAACAAAAAAATCACATCAAATCTATTAATTCATAGGGTTCCAGTGAGTCCATGGTCATCTCTAATCTCAACCCATAAGAAAATCTTCAAAGTCGGTTCCGTACCCCATACTCGTATAGAACTCATCGGAGTCATTACCTAAAATGAATAAAATATGAGCCAAAGGCCCAGTACACAAGTAACGAATAGAAAATGCGAAGTGGATCACACATTCTTAGGTTAAATGCATTATGCAACAAAAGTCTTTAGTTAGTAAAACAACACGGGAGTATTCAAACTTAGGACAACAAGGATCTAGTATTACGTCCGCCTCCCTGAGTGGTCCTTACTTTTCATACAGACTACACAGCCCCACCTTCCGGTGTAGCCCGTAATACTAGGGGATCCTGAGTAACGTATCACGACGCTCAAGGGGTTGATATGAGCAGCTCGGATACTCACATCTTCTAAACAATTCTATCAATTAACGAGAAAGTACCCTGCCCCCAATCTGAGCAGGGTGCCGCTCTCCGAACCAGATTCAACGGCAAACAGAGACAATCAACACTCTTATATCAATAAGATTTTCTTAATTTAAAGTAGTTTGATTTTGATGCCTTTCTTAGCAAAGAGACAAGTAAGTTACTGCGTACCTGAGATAGCTCGGAAATTAATGGGGTTGACTGGGCGAAGATCTATCACTGTTTAAATCAATAATGAATTTCACACTTAGCTTAAGCACTAATTAACTAGTTGAAAATATAAATAAATCAAAGAAATCCAAATAAATTAATACAAAGTCATCATAAAGCATTTAAACATCCTATTATATGCTAGATCGCTTAACAAATACTTAATTGGATCATATATCAAACTTCGGAAAATTTTAAAGAAAGTTTTTAAAATTCAAAGCGCAGGGGATACGCCGACACTCAAAGCCGACGGCTTTGAGCCGGTGTTCGATACTCTGAAAATCAACACTGCCAACGCTGGCAGCGTTCAAGGGTACGCCGGCTGCCTTGATTCTACGCCGGTGGCTTTGAGGGTGTGAATGAAAAATTCAAATTTCCAAAAGTTTACAGAGAGGCACAAACCGGCAGCGTATCCATGTATGCTGGCAGATTCTCACTATACGCTGGCAGCTTTGGAATCCCAGTTGCCGGCGTACAATGCGAAAAGAAGGAACCCGACAGACTTTTCCAGCGAAAGCCGGCGGCGTTCGATCGGGCCTTAAGAAATTTGATTCTGTTGCTTCCAACACCGCCTATAAGTTGCCGGCATTACGTTCAAATTTAGCCTATACGAAAAAGTTTGATTTCCCCTGTTTATTACAACTTTGTTCATTTTTCAAAATTTAAATTAATAACTTATCAAACTTTCTAAAGCTTGTTTATATGATCCAAATCTATCCTAACAACATGAATTCTATTTTTAACATCAAAACACTAATCACACTTCAAATTCACGTCTCAACTACTCAATCTTCAATCTTCCAAAATACTCCCCACACATCAACACTTATATAGGGTATAAACTACCACTCCATTAGCCACATAATCTCATTCAAACTATCATCAATCACTAATCCACACCAATTATCACATCAAAATCATTTCTATCTAAATTCACAAACAAACACAATATAATAATATAAAAGATAAAGTTTGTATTAAACTCACATGACTAAATCTTGGCTTGAAATGATATTCAAATCCTAAAGCTTGTAATGAATCTTGGCTTAAGGTTTAAGATTTTGGGATGAGAAAGGAAGAAAGAAAGAAAGAAAGAAAAGAAATGAAAATTTGTATGGAAAATGGGGCTGCCAAAAAGGAGGGCTTAACTTATCCAATTAAAGTCATTTGTCATCCAAAATTGGCCATTAGGGGTATATTTGTCCTAGGATTAATTTGGGCAAATTTCAAATGCATTTGAGTTGTATTTGAGCTTAAAAAGTTGGTTTAAAGTTTGGCAAATTTCTGTCACAAATCCTAGCTATTCAAAAGTAGTTTGACTAAATTCTAAACATAACACATGCATATTAATTTGAAAAAGACACACTTTATATTACCTATACAACATTTACATTATCTCAAACAATAATATTAATTTCATAATATTATACACATATAAAATAACACATTCACTAATTATATTAACTAAGCACAACTATATATATTATATATATATAATTTCAATAACACATTAATGTGTAATTAAGGAATTCATGGCTATTTCAATGTACAAGGCGTAAACACTTGGAGGAGACATATTGAGAGATCATTTATATTGATACACTTGAGTAACAATGTAAAGAGAATACAATTCACTATACTTAAGATGCAAAACACTATACTTCTTATACGAATCACTTCGTCAATACAAATTATTAACTTCAATTACATTCATCCAAAGACTTCTTACATAAACTATTACAAGGCATCATAAAACCTAGCTGGAACTTCAAACATTCTTATTCTTTGCCGAAATCCTGAAGTCATTCTTGGCTCCACCATTTCGGTCCCCACTTTGCATTCTGAGATAAACTGTTCATTTTAAACAACTATTGCATAGAAGCTATACTAGCTTAGTGAGAATTCCCTTAATTCTGTACCATAACAAGCAAGTTATAATCAATCATATACTATGCATGAACAAACACATGAGCAAACATTTATGTATGGGTATCCGGAACCACACACAAAACGGATTTACGCCCTCCTTATCTTAGGTTAGGGATAGTATTGAAGTCTACACGACCGCTACTAGTCCCAAGCTCTCGGCTCATAGCACTCGACTTGGCTAGGCTCACACATGGAATGCATCCTCGGTGCGCCTTAGTTCCCTGTGAATGAGCTTTGATACCGGGTCTCATTATCCAAATTGAGTCCTCGGACCATCCGATGGCGCGTAGAAGTAGTTACGCTACCATAGCAATATGTCCGATGCGATGCATGACCAATTTAATTTTTGCTTAGGTCAAAATATTCATACATTTCTTTAGAGTGACCAACCAATATCACATATAATAGAAATAATATGAACAGTGCAGTTATCCAATCAAAATCGTGGTTTCGATATGCTTTAGTCTTCTTTGGCATACATTCATCATGGTCTCATCACTTATCCCATCCCATTTATCGATTTTTATCTTCTTCCTTAATTCTAATGCAACTAGCTACAAGCACAAGCAAGGTAACAAAATAAGAAGAAAACTCACTCGGCTATTGGATCACTGGTCTTTTAGTAAAAGTAATTCGGTGGTAGGGAAACATCGATTTCGGGATCACCTAAAAAGGAAGAAATACTCTAATAAGTATTTCAACTCAAACTAATCCAAATGATCTTATATAAACTATCAAATTCGCAATTCTCGTCCTAAGTGGAAATTCCAACTTAAAACGGTCATAGCTTGGTCATTTTAACTCGAAATTTCGCAAATTATATATCAATTTCTATCTACTTCGAAAGATCTATCTATTTATAATATTAATTTAAGTTTTGAAAAATTTGAAGCTTCGAAAGGTCGGATCAGATTAGGATAGTAGCAAACTTCAATTCCAAAAAACTAGTTTTGTAAATGTTTGAAATGTTCCTATTATATGGATTAGCTATATACAATATAATGATTTTCTAACATGAATGACATGAGATGAGTTTGATGTATGCATGATCTTGATGATTCTTGCTAAAAGAAAATTTTATAACTTTTCATTTTGCAAGACCATAATAACAACTACTTATGAAAAATATAGTCTTCTAACTTTGATCATTTCCATTTGTTTTGGATTTATTTCTTGAAAATTAATTATTTTTGTTAAAATTGGCTCTTCATTATATCTATCACTTATAATCTTCATTTCTACATAAAAATTTCCATTTTACACTTTGTAAACATGTTTTCAAGTAGGGTTGATTCTAAAATCCGAATTTTGTGAAAATTAGTTTTTTAGTAATTCCTTTAAGTAAAAATCATTTGATATTTAGAAAATTAGGGCTCAACCATACATAACTACTAAGGACTTCACTTTTTCATAAAAATTTGCATTTTACACTTTGCAATTATGTTTTCAAATAGGATTTACTCAAAAATCCGAATTTTAGAAAATCCACTTTTTGAATGATTCCTTTGAGAAAAAATTGTTTAATGCATTAAAAATTAAGACTTCACTATACCTACTACTTAAGGACTTCATTTAACACATAAAACTTTTATTTTGAACTTGGATTTGTGGTGTTTTCATGGGCATCATCCAAAGTTACGTATTTTACAAGTTGACTACTAACTCACAATTTTCCTTCTTGATTCTACTTCTTGTTTTACACATTAATCTCATCAAAAACTCATTCCAACTTGTAAAAATCACTACTTAATGATGCTATTACCTATAACCTTCATTCTTCACATAAAACATGAGTTTTGGAGTTGAAAGGGTTTTCAAAATTAGTCTTGGTTGAGATCCGAATTTACAAAATTTATTTTTAGTTATATCTTTTGATAAAATCTATCTAAGCTTATGAAAACACTTCCTTACATATCATATCTTAAGAGCTTTCCATATCTTGAATAAAAACTTTTTTTGAGTGAAAACATGTTTTTAAAATATGTCTTGACCTAAATCCGAAAATAAGATTTTTTTTTTTGAAAATAACTTTTGAAAAAACCTTTGATTCTTGTAAAAAGAAGTCTTGATGATATACATACATTAAGCCTTCATTGTCTTAAGTGAAATTTTCATTTTGGCACTTGGAAAGTGGTTTTTTTAATAGGGATCTCTGAAAATACGAATTCACAATTTTTGTTTGAGCTCAAAACAAGGTCTACTCTTAATATGAACATAAATATAAAAGAAACCCATGATAGTAAACTATAAACTCATATATCTAAACTTTACTAATCAAAATCACTCATTTATGTTATCTATACCCTAAGCCTTCATTTTAAATGAAAAATACGCATTTTGAAGTTGAAAAATAACTTTTCTAAATATGGTTCATTTTTCATCCGAATTTTCAAAAAATGATTTTTGTTGGATATAAAATAGATCTTGAGTTTTCTAAAACATTCCTACTATCATCATGCTACTACAAATTATTCATGAACATAAAACAAAAGTCTAATGCATGTATGAACCTAAAAACAATTAGATCTAGTTATAAATGCATGAATCATTACAATAGTTATGTGAATGGTGAATATATGCATAATCATAAGCAATAACAAAAATAATAACTCAAATAACAAGATCTATGGCATAAACAAAAATCCAAAGCTATAAAATTAGATCTATAAAATATAACTACTTTAACAAGAAAATATAACAATACAAGTAATAATCATAGGGAGAGGAGTGTTTCATTTTGGCATCATCATCCTTAGCTTTTAAGCTTATGGAATGTCATTTGAGCATGAAACTCTCATTATACTTTACCTATATCACCTATGGAAGCTTTGAGAAGAAGATTTGCTTAAAAATCTTCAATATATGGGTGGGAGCTAATAAAAGAATTAGGGGCAGCTTGGTTCTTGTAGAACAAGAGCAAAAATGAAGAAGAAAAGAGGGGAAAGAGCGAGAGAAAAAGTTAAGGAATGGTAAAGGGAAAAGTAAGTTAATGAAAGAGAGGGAGAATGAGTGTATTAATTGGAAGTAAGAAAGAAAAAAAATAAAACAAAGGCAACCAAGAATAGGTGCTGCACGTGAATGGTGAGAGAGAGAGAGAGAGGAATTTGTTTGAATTTTGGCTTAAAATTAAAATGTATAATAAATGTGTATGTGCTGCTTCTTTAAGAAGGAATGAAATATAATTATTTTAGTCAAATTGGGATTAAATCAAAGGACAAGGGCAGCAAAAGAGGTCGAAATTTCTGCCAAGGAGTGTGGGATAAAGTGTTGAAATATTGAAGCGAAAAAGAAGTGATATGCGAAAGGTGTACTTGACGTATGGGTTGAAAAAAGTACTTTTTATTAAGAAAAATACAAAATAAAATTAGGAAAAATATTTTTAAATAAGTGGCAGAATTTTCATGAATAAAATTAAATAATTATTTGAATTATTTTAGTATTTCAATAAATATGTTACCGGTATGATCAAAATACGCGAATATGGGATATAATTGATATTTTTATAACCCGAAAAATTCTAAAAAATTATTTTATGTAAACAAAAATATTTTTAAAATATTTTCAAATTATTAAATCAATTTATTTTATTTTTTGTATCGGGTCTTAAATAGAATCTGATCCTGTATAAGCTCGAAACGAACTAAATTTTAGAAAAACAAAATTTTCTGTAATATATAAAATATTATCTAAAAAATAAGGGTTTATAAGAATAATAAAATCGTAAAATGAAATAGAAGTAAATAGTGCAAAAGACTAATTAATTATCGGTAGAAGTGAAATATGATAAAAAGGTTATAACTATAACTTTTATAACCCGAAAAAACTATGTAATTGATATATTTGGAAATATTATTGAAATTACGAGTCTAACAGTACTAATGGTATAATTTGATATCTCGAGCCCCAGGATACGCTTTTCGAAGTCTGTATCCGAACGGGTTCGAAATAGGTCAAAAATTTACCAATCTGATATTTTTAAGCAAAATTATATTACTAAGAGATATTCTACACATTTAAACTATACCTCGACCTCTAGGGTTAAAGGCGCTAGATTGCGGACTAAAACTATTGTATTCCACTTAGGGTTTGCGGGTGATTTTTCGATTTAGATCTTTGCTAATTTGGAAACTGATATTTTATGTTTATACAACATATTTGATTTGAGAAATTTATCTTAAATTTTATTTTTGTAAGTATTTAATATCTTTTAACTTTTTCGGAATTCTTGAATTGGGTTTCATTTTCGAAAGTTAATCGTTATTTACTTTTTAATAATTTTTTTGGGCTTTATATTACCCAATTCTATAAGTCAGAATTACGTATAGAATTTGTCTTTCGTAGTGGTTTTGGAATTGAAGTATATTGAGTTCTTATTTTGTTTTTAGGGATTCTTATTTTTCTCAAGATTTAGAAATTTCTGGATTCGCTCGTGTTTTTGGATTAGTTGAAATTCGGTTCTAATTTGGAGTGATTTTTAAGGTTTATTTTCAAAGTTCATACTGGAATTATTTACTGAAATTTTCTAGGGCTTACACCTTTCAGGTTTATTCTGCGACCCTGGCTCATTACTAGCATGAGCATGGTCCCGGTAAGAAATTAAAAGTCAGAAGCTTAAAGACTAGTATAGGATCAGAATATGTGTATCTCTATTTACCTTTTAGTTGCAAGTATCTTGCATTAGAATCATTAACAAGGTGTTGTAAGGATTTATAAAGCATATGGTCTGTAATATCTTATTAATGTCCAGACCAATCCCACTGTCTATCATATTAAATGGTAAATTTTTAGCATGATGGAGGAAGAAACCCTTATTGACTATAGACACCGACTCCGAGTCTTAGTAGAAGATTTGGCATTGTCAGGCATTATAAAAACCCCTGGATGAAATTTTCAGCACTTGGAAAAGAGGTTTACAACCACTGCTGAAAACTTGGCTATTCCTCATGGAAAGGGCTTTTCCAAATAATGGCATAGCAGTTGAGACCATATACAAGTTTGAAAGATTAATCAACCAGAGGGGTGGAGGCATAGAAATTGATAATATAGCTTTCATTGTATCAGCCCGATCAGTGAGACCTGATCTTCCATATTTTAGGATTTGGATTCCTATTGGAGGTGATTGGGTGTATGCACATGACATTAGATATGATCATGCTTTAGTTCGGAAGGATGCTACTCTTGATGATGATTGGATGCTGACACATGTGGTCAGAAGCCGTTTTCCTAGAAGTCTCTTGACAAATAGGCCTCCTATTATTCCAGAGGAAGAAAGTGAGACCCAGCCTATCATGAGATCACCTGGCAAAAGAAAACAAGCAGCTATGCAGGCCACAGTTGTTATGCAAAGTGTGACTACAGCTAGGATAGATGAAAAAGAATGCAAAAAGAGGAGGAGGGAAGCTGAAAAATTTGTCTCCAATTATAATTATGCTCACTGGATTGGGACAACTCATGGCGGATGGATCGAGCAAGATGTACCACCGCCTTGTATCATGGAGAAGCCTGCCCCTAAGGGTATCCGGATGATGGATACCAACCTGACTTTAGCACCACCAGGGTATAGCAAGGGGAGAATTGAGATTGATGACAGTAGCTCTAAGGAAGGGGATCACTATCCACAGTTAGGCCCTCGAGAAAAAGGCAAGGGATCTTTGTACCCTAGCCCATAGAGTTAGACCTAATCTTAGAGTATGATATTTTTTTGATAGACAATATAACTGATGTAATGTTTTGATGGACTTACTGCTATATGTACAGAATATGGCATGTAGTGTGGAGAATGAAGATCCCTGATGTGATCATAGAGGAAATAGAACTAGTGTTAGTGCAAATTTTGGAATGTATATAAAGCACTAACTATATAATATTATGTGTGTTTTGATTATGAAATATATGTGTGATATATATATATATATATGATTATTTGTAGTCTTTCGCTAAGTATGAATTTTGAATTAATTTGGATAATATGTTCTATGATAATAGAATGCCAAGAGGAAGGGGCAGAAGCAAAAATGTCAGAATAGCTAAAAATCCACCAACCAATGCTCCTGCACCACCTCAGAATCAATTAGAAGATGTGTTGAAAAACCTTCAACAACAAAATGTACTAATTTTGCAAGCTCTACAAAATATGCGAGCAACGGATGTTGCACCCCTAGCTGGAGTACCAAAAGCTCCACCTATAAACACTAGAAGAAATGAAAGATATGCTACACCTGCTCAAGTTCAAGAAAATGAACCTGTAAATCCAAATGAATCGGCTGCCGAGGTACAAGGACCAATACGATATGAACAAGAATTACCACAGCCACCACCCTTATGTCCTCAAAAAAATTTATTGCCTGAATTTATCAAATGCAATAGGTACTTTGAAAGATTACCTAGAAAGCCAGAAGAAGCTGAGGATTGGCTAGCTCAAATTGAGCGATCTCTTGATGTTTTCCAGCTACCAGAAGCTTTAAGAGTACCATATGGAACTTATTTGCTTCGGCTAAGAGCAAGATTGTGGTGGAATTCTAAACAAGGACATTGCCTCAACCCCTAAATTGGGAGACGTTCAAGCAGGAATTTCTAAAAGAATACTTTCCAAGCAGTTTAAAGGCAAAGTATAGTACTGACCTGATGAATTTAACACAAAGGCAGTAAGACAATTGATGAATATGAGCACGAATTCAATCGGTTAATACAATTTGCACCAGATGCCTATAGAGACGTGATGAATTAAAGAAGCAAACTTTCATGGCAAGATTAGAACCAAATTTCCAAAGGAGACTAGCTGAGTTTGAATTGCAATATGAAGTTAAAAGATATAGGAAACGTGGATTGACATTTGGCAAAAGAACATTTGAGGAAACAGGGACAAGTTTTGCCCTTAAGAAAAAGAGATTCTTTAAACCCATGGGAAACACAAAAAATAGGAACGTTGAAAGGAATAATGTTTCATGCTGGAAATGCAAGGGAGCCCATTACCCGAGAAATTGTCCAAAGCTACAACAAAAATGTTATTACTGTGGCGAAGGGACATATGGTTTCTACATGCCCAAAGAAAAACGGTGCAACTTGTTTCATTTGTAAAAAGGTTGGACATATATCAACTCATTGTCCACAACGGGTGAACGCAATTGCTGGTCCTTCCCACTCTAAAGGAATTGTTCATACAACTGGACCCAAAAATGGGAGTGCTAATGCTAGTAAAACTATGGCAGTAGCTAGGGTGTATGCTATGCAGGGAACTTCAATGAGGATGTAGAATCTGAAGAGGAGGATGAAGAAATTATGGGATGAAGCTGATCCAGATGACTATCTCATTGCAGGTACATAATCTGATAATCAATTTATTTATTTGAGTAATTTTAGCTAGCATAACCACAATTAAATAAACATACATTCTTGTAGAGAAAAATAACTTGTATTTAATAAATAGGAACAATTCAACTGAGTGGTCAACCTGCATATGCCTTATTTGATACGGGAGCAACACACTCTTTTATCAATACGGGACTAGCAAGAAGGATGGAATATCCCATCGAGACCATGACCAAGGAACTAGGAGTCACTACACCAACAGGAGATTTAGTGATGACTCGTGAGATAATGAAGGAATATCCATTAGAAATTGGGGGACAGAAATCCTTTGCTGACTTAGTCATGGTAGATATTCAAAAATATGATATTATGTTGGGTATGACATGGTTGACTACTATAAAAGCAAAAGTCGATTGTCGTGTCAAGACAATATCGTTTATGAATAACCAAGGGGAAGGAAAAGAGTTTAGAGGTGAAGTCCTCAAGAAAGTTAGAAGTCGAATAATGACAATTGAGGTTGAAAATAAAATGGATATGGAAAAGAACGAAAGTATTCATGGGACAATTGACGAAGAATCCAAAGAAATAGATGTTCATACTATTAAAACAGTATGCGATTATTCAAAGGTATTCCTTAATGAATTACCAGGATTACCCCCACATAGAGAGGTGGAGTTTTCAATCGATTTGATACCTGGAACAAAATCTGTGTCAAAAGCTCCGTATCGCATGGCACCAGTGGAATTAAAAGAATTAAAGGTGCAATTACAGGAATTAATGGATAAAGGGTATATTAGACCTAGTGTGTCACCATGGGGAGCACCGATATTGTTTGTCAAGAAGAAAGATGGTTCAATGAGGCTCTGTATTGATTACAGGGAATTAAACCAAGTGACTGTTAAGAACAAATATCCTTTACCCAGAATTGATGATCTTTTTGATCAATTAAAGGGGGCAAAAGTATTTTCTCGAATTGATTTGAAATCTGGTTACCATCAAATCCGAATCAAGGCGGAGGACATACCAAAAACAGCATTTCGGACTAGGTATGGTCATTATGAATTCCTAGTCATGCCTTTATTGACAAATGCACCTGTTTTCATGGACTTGATGAACCATCTTTAAACCTTTATTGGATGTTTGTGTGATTATCTTCATAGACGACATATTAGTATACTTGGTTACAGACAAGCAACATGATGGACATTTAAGAACCATATTACAAATACTGCAAAGCAATCAACTCTATCCTAAATTGTCTAAATGTGAGTTTTGGCTCAAAAGTATATCCTTCCTAGGACACGTTGTGTCAGGTGATGGGATATCGGTTGATCTTGCTAAGGTTAAGGCTATTGTGGAATGGAAAAGACCTGGAACTATTATAGAAGTAAGAAGTTTCTTAGGATTGGTAGGATATTATCGGAAATTCGTACAAGATTTCTCAAGAATTGCACGACCACTAACACAATTGACAAAAAAAAGAATGAAAATTTTGAGTGGAATGATAAATGTGAACAGAGTTTTCAAGAGTTGAAAAAGAGGTTGGTTTCCGCACCAATATTGGTTCTGCCCAATGACCAGGATCCTTACACTATTTATAGTGATGCATCCAGGAATGGTTTAGGATGTGTACTAATGCAAAATGGAAAAGTAATAGCTTATGCTTCTAGACAGTTAAAACCCCATGAGATGAATTATCCTACTCATGACCTGGAATTAGCTGCTATTTTTTTTGCACTTAAAATTTGGCGTCATTACTTGTATGGGCAGAAATGTGAAATATACGGATCATCAAAGCTTGAAATATATATTTACCTAGAAGGAATTAAACATGAGGCAACGTAGACGGTGGGAATTAATTAAAGATTACGATTTAACCATCAATTACCATCCCGGTAAGGTAAATGCCATAGTGATGCTTTAAGTCGTAAAAATTATGAGAAGTAGCCTCAATGTTGACGGAACATAAAGAACTCATCAGAGAATTTGAAAATATAAAGTTGGAATTTTCAATACAAGGTTTGGACGTAGAACTTGACAGTTTAACCTTGGAACCTACTTTGCTACAATGGATAAAGGAAGCTTAAAGAGAAGACAAGGAATTCCAAGCAATTATCAAAAGAGCATCACAAGGGAAATATAAGGATTTTCAACTAGATGAGGATGGTATATTAAAAATGAATGAAAGATTATGTGTACCACATGATGGAAGTTTGAGGAAAGAATTAATGCATGAAGCACATTATTCAGAATATACCGTACACCCAGGCAAAACAAAGACCTACCAAGAGCTGAGGAGTGCATATTGGTGGAATAGCATGAAAAATGATATTGCTCAATTCGTGACCAGGTGTGAGGTATGCCAGAGAGTAAAAGTGGAACATCAAAAACCAGGTGGATTGTTAAAACCATTGCCTATTCCCGAATGGAAATGGGATCAAATATCTATGGATTTTGTATGTTCACTACCTAAGACAAGTGCAGGTCATGATGTTATTTGGGTCATTGTAGATAGGCTCACTAAGTAAGCCCATTTCTTACCAACCAACATGACCTATTCCTTAGAGAAGTTGGCACGATTGTATTTGAAAGAAATTGTGAGACTACATGGTTTACCAGTTAATATAGTGTCAGATCGAGATCTATGGTTTGTTTCTAGATTCTGGCAATGATTACAAAAGGCATTAGGAACCCAATTGAAATTTAGTATGGCTTATCATCCTCAAACTGATGGACAAACAAAAAGAACCATTCAGACAATGGAAGATATGTTAAGATCATGTATCCTGGAATTCAAAGGAAATTGGGACCAACATTTACCACTGGTGGAATTTGCATACAATAACAATTACCAGTCGAGTATAGGAATGCCACCATATGAAGCTTTATATGGTAGAAAGTGTCGATCTCCATTATTCTGGGATAATTTGGAAAGAGTATTGGTTGGACCCGAACTGGTTCAGGAAACAATTAACAAAGTTTCAGTAATAAAGCGAAGAATGAAAGAAGCCCAAGATAGACAAAAAAGCTGGGTAGATTTGAAGAGATGAGAACTAGAATTCAAAGAAGGAGAACATGTCTACCTAAAAGTAAGTCCAATCAAAAGTCTTCATAGCAGACAAGTAAAAGGAAAGCTGAGTCCTAGATATGTAGGACCATTTGAAATATTGGAACGAGTTAGAAATCTAGCATATCGCCTTGCATTGCCACCCAATTTATCTGGTATACACAATGTTTTTCATATATCGGTACTAAGAAAGTATGTACCAGATCCAGATAAAGTTGTTGAACTTGAACCAATTGATTAGAAAGAGAATTTGACTTATGAAAAGCATCCTATTAAAATTTTGGACAAAAAGGTGCAAGTTCTCAGAAATAAAGAAATCCACTACGTCAAAGTGCTATGGGATCTTCGAACTGGAGAAGTGACTTGGGAGTTGGAAGAGGAGATCAAGAAAAATTATCCACATTTGTTTGAAAATTCAAGTACGCACTCAAGCTTTGAGAACAAAGCTTATTTTAAGGTGGAGAGAATGTAAACCCCAGAAACTTTCACAATATAATATGACTCTAGAATAGAATTAATGGACTAATTAGTAAACCTAGAAGTTAACCAAAAACTCAAGATTAGATACATAATTTAAATTTGGCTGCATTAGGATCCATAAACTGAATAAAGAACTTCTTTGACCCTAATTGATACCAAAAACGAGATTTCGTATCTTGAATTGATAATTCAAGATATAATTAAAGGAAACTTCAAATCCCAAACCCGAATCCTTGTCAAACAAATAGATTAAATGGGAAAACATAAATAAAGAAATTAAGTGACTACTTTTATACTCAGCAAAGACCCGAGACTAAAACAATGAGTAGTAATGAGCCTATACTTGGACTTAAACCCTAAAATTCGAGATTCCTAGTTAGTAATAAACTATATTGATAAGATTTCATAGTGGGTATCCAAATCTAAAATATATAAATAAATTAGCTTATATATCTACGGTGATATTAAGTAATCGATCAAATATGTTTATAGTTGGGAAATGACAACCTTAAGATAAACCGTTAGAATTATAAATACACAACAAAAGTATAAACTGATATATAACTCAAGATCTAGACTTCAAACAAATATTTGAATTATACCAGTGTTCAAATTAAGGTTTTCTTAAGCCTTTGGAGCCTAAAACAAAAATTGACCCAACAAGTTTAGAAAACCTAAATCGTAGGAGATAAATTTTTTTTAAAACAAACAATCACGTAAAATTAAAACTTAAATTTATATTGTTTAATAAACTAAATATTTTGTGAGATCCATTAAAAATATTTTTGTATAAAAACTTACATGTATTAGCTAAATTATACCCGACTAATGTAATAAACTCCCCGAAAATTTAGCTAAATATTATCTAAACAATATATATATATATATATATATATGATAAACACTTACAGGAGACATTTACACAAATTTGGAGGGTCTTGATCTTCTTGAATCAAGAGAGCCGAAATTTCACAAATAATGCAACTTAAGTCAACAAAAATCCAACCATAAGCCAATCCAAGCATGCCAAAATCACTCCTGCATTAATGACAATAGAACAACAGATGAAATAGTAACATAAGGAGACAATTCGGATCAATTATGGAGAAGAAACACGCAGCCAACGTTTATATTTTTTTTTCTATATATACATATAACAAGAACACTTAAAGAAGAAGCAAACGAACACCATCCTTTCCCTAACTTTCCAGATTCAATCCACTCCTTATTAGTAGTTAAAATAGCCTAGGAATAGGATTTAAATCGCACCAACAAGCCTAGTTCAAATCAGAGGACAAATATTGCGAAAAAATGCTTAAAACGAGCTCAAGGTAAGTTGATGTAATTGAACGTGTTTTCTTATAAAACTAAGGATTGAGATTGACTACTGAACATCTTAGGAACCAAACCAATCCAATCAGAAGCTTCGGATTTTATCGGAGAGGCTCGAGGAAGGTGATTTCCGAAAACCATAGTTTACTTTGATGATTCGAAAAATCGTGGAACATGTATTTGGTTTGATGTTTTATTGAGATATTTAAGTAGTTTAGTGTTACAGGAGCTTATAGGAGCTGGAAAACCGACCTTCTAACGTCGGAAACCAGTCGGAAATGGGTTGAGTTCATCGGGGAAGACGATGAACAGTACTTCCCCTATGAGCACGAGGGGAAACACGGGGCGTGTTCCACCCGTGTACCCTTCGGCCAAAAATTAAAATAAATAAAGCAAGGTTATTTAAATTCAATTATATAATAATTAATGATATATAAAATTTTAGAATTATTATTTATTTATTTATTTTTCTGTAAAGATCATAAATAATATTATTATTTAGTAATATAACATCAAAATTTTTTAAAATAATTAAATTTAAAAATGAAATATTTTTCTAGTATTATTAAATATATGATATTTAAATATTTATAATGAACCTATTAACATTAACCAAAAAAGATTTTTAGTAATATTATTTGATAAGAATTTACAAATTAGTAAGGATTAAATTATAAGATAAATATTATAAGTATTGTTATTATGAAAAGTAATTGTTTTACCTAATTTTATTATTGCCATTTTCGAAATTATTATTATTATTATTATTATTATTATTATTATTATTATTATAAGTTACTAATATTTTTATTATTTGCAGAAAAAGGGAAATTTTTTGAAAATAATTGTAATTAAGTTAACAAATATTTATATTAATAAAATTGTTTTCATTAAGATTGTATTTAATTGGTTTATAGGAAAAATTTTACGAATCTAGTAAATACTAAATACGTATTTAAATAAATATTTGTAAATGATTGGATAACAATGGAAATTTAAATAATCTAAATTTGTGAATATAGGATATATATATTTTACAAGAACAATTTATTAAATAAATAAAAAGTTAACTGACAGTTTTAAACAATGAAATTAAATTTAACTAAATTGTTCATAATTCTTGAATACTCGATTAATAAATTTAAATATCAAACCAAAATCAAATCAAGTAACTTGAGATAAAAATTAATTAGTACTTAAGTATCATCTTCAAAGAATTAGATAATAATAAAACAGAAACCCAACAGCATATTAGGACACTTAAATATTCATAGGAGTTAGGTTATATAGTCTTGTATCATTAATGACTATATTAATCATCTCAATAGATAACTCGGGTATTGGTGAGGACTTTCTCGACGATTACTATGAATGAATAGCATGAGCAGGTGAGTAACTCATTCTTATTACATTGGTTGTGCTTGTAAAGTTAGTGAATCTTAAATAAAAGATAATAAAAATTCGGTGTATTGTTTGGTTTGTGGAAACTGTGTATGGTATTGCATTGCTTGCCAAGCCACTCTATTATAAGTGATAACAGAGTTGTATATGTCTATATTGCCTATATAACATGGTTGAATGTCTGTAATGCTTGATCACCTTCAAATTGATTAAAAATTACTAGTACCATAAAGGAAATTTGTCATGCATTACATATTTTGCATAAATAGCACTTGAGTAAGTTGTAGCCTACTACGTGTTAGTTTTTCGAATCTTTGGTAATGCTTGGATTATCTAGGCTAGAAAGCTATTAGTTAATTGCAAGATTACCTTTGTTTTGTTAATACCATAGGAACTAAATGGTAAATGAAGGACGTCACTTATGATATTGCATGGAAATAGCTAACACTAAGTGGAGTTTCTAAAGCTAAATCAGGAAATAAATAACAAAACATGATAAGTTCAAAGAGATAACTAAATTGAACATTATTATTTCCTGAAAGCTTAGTCTCTCCTGGGTGGGTAGACCATAGATTGTGATCCTTCAACCCCAATAGGAGGGCGTAAATCTTCATCCTGTTTGGATTCCGGGTTATCCAAGTTGTATTGTACACATGTTTGATTGATACATTTCATATGATTGTTAAATAACTTGTATGTACTATGTGGTAAGTTCTAGTTATTCACTGAGCTCGTGTTTTAGCTCACACTCCAACAGCCCTTTCAGGTTTACTCAGCGACCCTGGCTCATTACTAGCAGGAGCATGGTCCCGGTAAGAAATTAGAAGTCAAAAGCTTAAAGACTAGTATAGGATTAGAATATGTGTATCTCTATTTACCTTTTAGTTGCAAGTATCTTGCATTAGAATCATTAACTAGGTGTTGTAAGGATTTGTAAAGCATATGGACTATAATATCTTATTAATGTGATGGTAGTTTACTAATTTATGCTTTATATATATATTTGTTCATCTTACCCAAGAAACTAAAAATTCCTGTTTATTGAAATCATGTCATTCTCGGAAGGAAAACTAGTAATGGAAATCAAGTGTTCCTTGGTTACTATTATTAGGATACCCTAGGGGCGTGACACATCATGATGCAAAGATATTTAAAAGTCGCTCAGTAGATAGTTGATAGGGAAAACGGTATCGATATAACGTTTGCTTATTCTGAAGAATAAATAATATGATTTTGTTCATGTTATGGGTACAGTTGAACTGATGATATTATAGATTAAGTTAAGTAAACATGAGAAATGGTTATGAACCCTAGATGAGATTATTTTTCTTTGTAAATTTATATTGGAGATATAAGCATTTAGACTGCTTATATCAACCCCCGAGCAGCTGCTATTACTCTGGACCCCTAGGTTTCCAAGGGTTGCAATCGGAATTTGAACACTCTAATGTTGATTTGTTTCAATTAATTAAAGATAATTAATTTATTAATTATTGCATTGCATTAGTTAAGAACATGTGCTACTTTGTATTTGCTTGTGTTACTGTGTATTGGGTCTCTGACTCACTTTTTCTCTTTCAAGTGTTAATGATGATGAATTCTATGATGCTTTGGGACAAGTGGCATGACTATGATTCATTTCCTTGTGTTGTTTGTTTTGTTTTTTCATTTTTTTAAGAGACTTTTTAAGACTTTTAAATGGGATCTAATAGTTTTCTTTAAGATTTATTTATAAGCCTTAGAGTTGTAAATTAAAATATTTAAGTTTCTCTTATGTTTGTAAAGGATTAATGTCATGCCCCGAAGGGTACCCTAAACGTGGCAGTCCGCCGTACACAATATTAAAGCCTAAGAATGACCACCTCAGTCACGCGGAGGCTTCCATACTATGTATAAGGCGTCTAACACATAAAGGAGACAAATCGGCATGATACATTTTATGTTGATACAATTGAGTAACAATGTAAAGGAAATACAATCCACTATACTCCAAATACAAAACACTATACTTCAAAATACAGTTCATCAAACTTCGATTACATTCATCCTAAGACTTCACTACATAAAACTATTACAAAGCAAATCATAAAGCTTAGCCAAAAACTTCAAGCATTCTCATATCTTGTCGGAATCCCGAAGTCATTCTCGACTTCAACTATCTCGGTCCCCACTTAGCATTTCTTGGAATAACCTGCTCATTTAAACAACTATTGGGGTATAAGCTACACTAGCTTAGTGAGAATTCCCTTAATTTCGTACCATAACAAACATGTTATTAATCAATCATATGCTATGCATGAACAAACACGTGAGCAAGCAATTATGCATGGGTAACCGGAACCCACACACAGAACGGATTTACGCCCTCCGTATCTTGGGTTAGGAATGGTATTGAGTCTACACGACCGCTGCTAGTCCCCAAGCCCTGGCTCTTAGCACTCGACTCGGCTAGGCTCATCCAAGGATGCATCCACATGCGCCTTAGTACCCTAGAATGAGCTCTGGCACCGGGTCTCAGTACTCAAACGAGTCCTCGGACCATACCGATCGACCTGCGTAGGAGTAGCACGCTACCAAATGCAATATGTCTGATGCGATGCATGATCAATCTACTTTTTGCTTAGGTCAAAATATTTATACATTCTTTAGAGTGACCAGGCAATATCATACACATAAATAATATGAACCGTGCAGTTATCCAATCAAATCGTGGTTTCGATATGCTTTAGTATTCCTTGGCATACATTCATCACAGTCTCATCATATATCCCATCCCCATTCATATCGATTTTTATCTTGTTCCTAAAATTCTAATGCGACTAATTACAAGCACAATCAAGGTAACAAAACAAGGAGAAAACTCACTCAGCCATTGGATCACCGGTCTTCTAGTAATAATAATCCGGTGGTAGGGAATCGTCGAACTCGGGATAACCTAAAAAGGAAGAAATACTCTAATCAGTATTTCAACTCAAACTAATCCAACGACTTCATACGAACTTATCAAATTCGTAATTCGCGTCCTAAGCGGGAATTCCAACTTAAAACGGCCATAACTTGGTCATTTTAACTCGGAATCTCGCAAATTTTATATCGATTTCTATCTACTTCGGAAGAGCTTTCTAAATACGAAGTTTAAATCAAGTTTTGAAAATATACTAAGCCTCGAAACGAGGGATCAGATCTGTACAGCGGGTATCAATTCCAAAATGCGGTTTTCATGAATGCACTTGAGATTCCTAAGTGTAAAATGAAACTAAATGCAATGGTAATGATTTTCCCTATCATGAATGTCATGATATGAACTCTAATGAGCCTAAGTTCTTATAGCTCTTTAGGTTTAAAGAATTTACATAAACTTTTCTTAGAAAACCATTTCATATTAATGTTTAACAAGTGAGTTTACTACACTTAGTCACACCTACATATTACAAGGATTTTCTTTTAGGAAAACTCTATTTTGCTTAAAGAATTTTGACCCTCATATTAGTTATATCCTAAGGCCTTTATTTCTTTAAAAAATCCATTTATAAACTTTTAAGTGGGTCTTTACTAGGGGTTTCCAAAAATCCGAATTTAGAAAATTCCATTTCAAGTTGATTCCTTTGAAAAAATATTTTATACTCAAAACTTTAAGTATTTATTATACTATATCCTAAGGACTTCATTTATTTAAGAAAATACCATTTTTGAAGTTGGAAAAATAGTGTTTTCTAACCATACATCCATTATTACGAATTTCATCTATATGACTTTTAGTTCAAAACTTCTATTGGACTTCATTTCTTGTTTCCAACATTTTCTTTAGAAAAATCTCATTTAGACTCATGAAAAATACTACCAAACATTATCTATTACCCATAGGCTTCATTTCTCTTGTAAAATACATGTTTAGAAGTTGATAAAAGTGTTTTTACCTAGGTTTCAAAGTCATCCGAATTTACACAAGTTCATATTTTGAAAAGTGTTTTCCTTTTTGACTTTATTAACTTATCTAACCATAGATCTACATACTAGGAAGGTTATTTACTAAAGACAAAAGCATTAAAAACTATGAATGCACATAAACTCAAAATGAAGATGAGATCTTAAATGTCTACATGAATAAGAGTAGTAAAATGAGATCTACTATATCAAATGCTTAAATGGTTTTGAAAACATAAAAACTATATTTTTATAAAAGATCTTTTTTCAAAATACTTTTTGATGGAGAAACATAAAGCTTTTGGCATGAAAGCTCCTTTAAATGGTAGATCTACTTTGTAATGGTTCGGTATTCTTGTTTTGATCTTTCCTTGACCCTAGCAAAAGCTCATGGGGTCCTTTGGTTGGAAATATCCAAGAATCACTTAGCCATAACAAAGATCTAAAGGTGGAAGGAGGTAAAAGCTTACTTACTTGAAGTAAAATAGGAGATGGAATGAAGAAATGGAAGTTGTGTGTGTGTGTGTGGGGCTTGGGAAGTTTCGGCCAAGAGGGAAAAGAGGGAGTGGAGAGAAGAGAAAAAGAGAGTGTTTTGAGAGCTTTTTCACTTTGTGAAAATGGAAAAGTGAAAGAATGAGGAGAGAGAGAGAAAAGATAGCTTATATATGGAGTGGATTTAGGTTAAAGAAGTAAAAGAAAATTCAAATGGAGCATGGAAGGGGGGGCAATTTCGTCGGTCACTATTCATGAGAGGGGGAGAAGAAAAAGTTTGATTTGACTTTGTTTTGATTGATTTATCTTTGATGTGAAATTGTTAAGAGTGTAAGAGAAGTTAAGGGACAAAATGTGTAGAGAAAAGTGAGTGATTTGAGTGATGGTAAGGGTTAGACTTGTAGGGTAGGCTAATAGGTAGACTAGGTAGTACTTTATGAATAGTAGGGAATAGTTGACAAGACAATTTAATTTCCGGTAGTAATGAAATACGAATAAAAAGGCTATAACTGTATTTTTCATAAGCCGGAAAATTATGAAAAATATATTTTTGAAATCCTTATTTTATTTCGATTCAAATGAGTATCATAAGTGAATTTTTGAAATTCTATTTCGAGGCACGCTTTTCTATAATGGGTCTCGGGATGACCCGGAGTTGAAATTTTCTCAAAATCTGATCTTTTCTTGGTTTGAAATATAATCAAGAACTATATCCAAAATTAATTTTGCTTATAAAAGTTTCTTATTTAAATCGAGGAAAAGCCGGAATTTGGGTTTCTAAGTCTTTTTCACAAAGCTTGAGCTAAACTGATTTAGGGTTCATTTTCTGGTTTTCGAAGTTTACTTGATTACTAGGAAACCCAGGGTATAAAAAAATAATAATAATAATAATTGTGTAATGAAATAAATGAATAGTGCAAAAGAATAATCAATTACCGGTAGAAATGAAAATACGGTAAAAAGGTTATAACTGTAACTTTTATAACCCGAAAAATTATATAACTGATATATTTAGAAATCTCGTGGAATTACGAGTCTAACGGTACTAATGGTATATTTTTGATATCTCGAGTCCGGGACACGCTTTTCGAAGTCTGTATCCGAACGGGTTCGAGATAGGTCAAAAATTTACCAATCTGATATTTTAACAAACTTATATTACTACGAGCTATTCTACTTATTTAAACTACCTTTCGGCCTCTAGAGTTAAGGGCGCTAGATTGCCGGACTTAAGCTATTGTATTCCGGTTAGGGTTTCCGGATGATTTCCGGTTTAGACCTTTGCCAATTGGAAACTGAGATTTTCTGTTTATACAACGTATTTAGTTTGAGAAATTTATTTTAAATTTTATTTTTATAAGTATTTAATATCTCTCACTGCTTTCGGAAATCTTGAATTGAATTATTATATCCGGAGTTATATCGGTAATGGTTACCGATATGATTTTCTTGAGTTTGAGTCAATTATCGATTTTTGGAATGATTTTGGGGAAATCTTGATTCTTATAATTTGCTTTGAAAAAGGATCTTCATAGTGTTTTGTTTTCGAATTTATTTTGCTTCGATTTAAGGTTTTATGAACAATTGTTAACTTAAGGATTATTAATTTGTTATTTTGTTTCTTGAATTCTTCCTTCTTAAGATTACGAGATTTCAATTTCTAACTCGTTCTATGATTCTTGGGAGTTTGATTTGATCGTTAGGGCTTTATTGTGATTTCCGTCTCTTAGGATTATTAGTCTGGTCGTTTGGGGAATTTCCAAAGTCTATATTTTATTATTGGCAGATAAAGTTTTCTTAATCGTGCCAAAGCCTAGTTATGGAATTGGCCTTTGGTGATTTCCTGATCCTTCAAATTGTCATGTTACAGATTAACTTGCTTTTTAGCAAATTATCACTGTGTTTTATTTTCATCCTGATTTTATGAATTATAGATTAGGTAAGCAGTTTATCTTACGTAATGGTTTTTGGACTTAAGGACTTTTGTAGTCCTTGTTTTATTTTTAGATTTTGTCAAGACTAATGAATTCTTACTTTCGTTTATATTTCAGGACTCGTTTAAAGTTCGGTTTTAATTTGGAGTGATTTTTAGGGTTTATTTTCGAAGTTCATCTTGGAATTATTTACTGGAATTTTCCGGGGCTTACAATTAAAGCTTTGTAATCTTTGAAGTACCAACCTAATGTTACTATTATATTCCAATATATACAGTAAGTCTACTCTTAAGGAGTAGTTTTTGTAAAAGTTTTGTGCTATAGTAGGTTTAATCAAGCAATCAACATAAACACTTTTTTGGACAACCTATGTATAATATCCTTATATATTATGCATGGTTGGGGACTTAGTTTGCTTAATTATGAAATTAAGGTAAGTTGAATCTTTACAATTTGTTTATCTATATTACATATGTTTGTTTTAATAACTTGGTTGCTATCACTTGAATGACATGGTTCAAGGATATACTTCACTTAGCTGGATGTAGTTGACTCTCCATTAATTGTTTTTGTAGGTAAATTTAAAAACTAGGAAGGGATAAGATGTAAGTGTAGAGCACACCATGTATTAAGATTCACAAGTAGATGATTGGAAATTTGAAACAGTAAACCTAGTTGAGAGATAAAACTTGAAAATGCAGTCCTTTTTCTTAACTATACCTAGTTGATATTTTTGTTAAACTTAGATTTATCTTATCTTATCATTTGGTGGGATATCTAATTTTCTAAGGTCCTTGTAATATGTGGAAATCTTGATATCTAAAACTATTTTCAAAATAATTAAATATATATGTATAAAACAATGAAAAAATAATTAGTTGGAGTCTTGCAAGCTTTGATTTGTTAAGTAATCTTCATATTGCAAGTACACACATGATATGAACGAGATATGATGATTTAGGATAATTCTATTAGGCTCCTTCTAGGGACATTACACATACATTAGGGATATCTGATCTCCCTTCACTACTACTAACTGCATTACAATTCCAAGTAGGTAGGGCTTCGCAAGAATTCCAATATTAAATTGCATTGTCAATTTAATTACCATATATTCCCTTATAGGCTAGTTTGTTTACTATTACACAAATCTAGCGGAAAAAGCTAAACGGAAAAAAAGTAGCTGCCAATTCCTAAATGGATGGAAAAATTATAATAAATAGGTTCAACATTAAGTGCTTCCAAAAATACTTAGTAGAAAAGACAACTAATCGCATTTTTTTAAAGGTTAATAAAATAATCGCATTTTATAAATTTCAGTTTCACTTGCCTCTAAAATTTAACTCATCATTTTGAAAAAAATTCAATCAACATGATACACTATTTGTCCGAAAGTGTTTGAAATGAATGGTTGGTTGAAATAACATCCTCGGGTTCGTCGGTTTCTTCTGTTGAGCTGTTGTGCTTCGGCGCATCAGTTTTCATTGAGGTGTTGTCCACCAGCCACTCGGATGTTAGAGGTGGTGTTGCACATGATCGATATGCAATCTCAACGGATTTTGATTCTGTCCTATTTAACTTCTTATCATATAAGGACTTGACATGTACTATATTAAAAACCTTACATGCCAAATCCCTAACCATGTATTATATCTTGATAAATTACACGTAAAGTTGTCCCATAAAGAAAAAGTTGATGGAATTACTTGATCAACTTGTTTAAATTACAAAACTTTACAAGAACTACTCGTTTGGAGTAGATAACTTTATACCATACATATGATAGTACTAAGAAATAGGGTACTTTAGGGATTACAAAGCCAAGCTTTGAAAATACATATTAGAAATCTTAGGTACTTTAAATTACAAAACATAGGTTTTGATGAAGTTTTAGTCTATCCTATCACATTGAACAAAACAAAATCTTGCTTTTAGTCCATCCCAAGAAAAAATCATCCCACTCATCTAGGAATGTGTCATGCCCCGAGGGGTATCCTAAACATGGCAGTCCGCCGTACACAACACTAAAGCCTAGGAATGACTACTTTAGTCACGCAAAAGCTTCCATATCATGTACAAGACGTACATCACAACCAAGGGAACGCATCAGAGTAGCGCAATTTACATTGATAATAAATAAGTAACAAGGCAAAGAGAATACTTATCATAAAACATAAACATATTACATTTCGATCCTTAGGGGCATAATCCTCTACTGTCTTCAAATAGATAAACATTGCTAATCATATAAATCTTATGATTACATTTCCTTCATAGAAGTTTAATCATCCTTCCATGACTTCCTTAATGTCATGATTCTCAATTTAAGCCACGGGTATACCTGTTTCAACAAAATCTATAGGGGTATAAGCTACAACTAGCTTAGTGAGATGTTTCTTTTCATTCGCACCATGTTTTCAAACAAGTTCATTTAAATTTTCACACATATGCTATGCATACAATGCAACAACCACATAATTACGCAAATATATATAGTTATCCGGAAACCATGTATAGAACGGATTTACCCCTCTGTATCAAAGGTTAGGGAATCGGGGTTAAAGGTCCTCAACCTTCTATTGCTAGTCCCCAGGTCCTCACCCACAGCATTTGGTTAGCTCGGCTCCTAACCTAGAATCGCTTGCACCGCACGATCACAGCCTATCCAACTCTACGCGTAGGAGTAGCAGCCTTCTAAAATAGATGTGACTCGATGGATACTATGCGTGAGCATTTTATTTAAGCCAAACCTTATTAAGGTTTATTAGGGGCGATCAATCAATTTAGCAAACAATAAACAGGCATACAAGTAAGTAAATAGAATTATTTAAACAAACAGTTCGAAGTTGCGATATTCTTAATTCTCGTTTCACGCATGAACATAGAATCACGTATATACACATAATCCCGATTTCCCCAAATATACATCCATTTTTATCTTTTCTTAGTATACCAATGCTACTACTTTATAAGCACAAGCAAGGTAACGAAATTAGAAGGAATAACTCACTCGTCCATTTTGCGATCTTCTTAGTCGTAGTAATCCTCGAGTAGGGTAATCTCGTATCTTTTGTCACCTAGACAAAAGAAATACCCGGGATAAGTCTTTCATGAAATTTCTATTCTTGGAGATTCTAATCTTTTCTTAAAATCACGGTAAAATCATATAAGAGGAAATTCTAACTTAAAATGGCCATAACTTGCTCATTTTAACTCGGAATTTCGCATATAATATACCGTTTTCTACCTATTCAAAACGATCTATCCATTTCTAAGGTTATCTTTGTCATATAAGGTCATTTAGGTTTCGATAACATTGGGTACAAATTTAAAACGAATTTTTCTAAACTTTTGCAAATCCGTTTTCTAACTCAACTTTATTTTAAAGAAAAATCCTTTTGTACCAATATATATATATATATATATAATTATGAACATATATTTGATAAATACTTTGAGTATATAGATAAGCTCACTTTTTATGCAAAATTTCTAATGGTAGCGTCTCAACAATTGATTTCCTAAAACAATTCTTTTTAAAGTGTTAAAACTTACTTTGATAAATTCCTTTTCAAGTATTTGGAAGAAACTTTTATTTTCATTATAAATGAGTATATTCTTATTTTATTTCCTTCATTCCTTTTTCCAAAACAAGTAAAGTTTTCTTTAATCTTAGTCTTTCATAAATTTCACTTTTAGTGATAAAAGATCAAATTTACCAAAAAGTATATTTAGGTTGTTGAAAACCTTTTTATAATTTTGTTTTTAAGATGGTTTTAGAAAATGAGTCTTGTCTTCTTATATTTATTATTTTAAAATATAAGTTTTTGTTTTCTAAACTTGTTCTTTTATTTCCTTTGAAAAGAATTGATAAGATCATATTTTATACAAATCTTGATAATCAAAAGAGCTAGAATGGATATTTGTTTTGATTAAATTTTATGTTTCAAGACTAATTTGGATAAAGAAATCAAAACAAGAGACTTTGAATAAAAAATAAGCAAAATTGAAGTCAAGGCCGGCAATTCATCATTAAAAGCCGCCGGCTTTTAGACGGCTTACATCCAAGGCCGTTGCCGCACAGCCAGCTTTGCCTAGCACAAGTTAAACAACATTCAAAGCCGCCACAAAGCTGCCGGCGTAGAAGATGAAGAAGCCAGCGTAAATGAAGGCTGGCAACCCAGAACTGAAACATCACCAGCTTTGAAGGAGTTACATTATAAGCCGGCATGAAAGCCACCGGCTTTGAGACAGTGTACATCGAAGAATTGAAGAGACATGAAGACATGAAACGCTTGGAGGAAAATGAAGCAACACATCTGTTTGAATGCCTACGCCGGTGTCAAAGCCGCCGGCTTTAGGACGGCGTTCGTTATAAATCTGCCCAACGCTTCATTTCTGACTACATACGCCGGCTAGATCTACATCTAAGCCGCCAGCGTAGAAGCGACCTACATTGTAACTGATATCGAAGGCTGCCAGTGCATTGCCTACATAAAGGACAATTTGAAGATACGCCGCCTGTAAGCCGCCGGCGTAGGATCCATAACGGCCGGCGTACATTGAGAAACAGCAAAGATCATTCAGTGTTTTGCATGAAATTTTTCCTATAAATAGGGGGTCTTCCCCTCACTTTCAGAATCATCCAAGCATCCAAGAATTCAATCATACATTCCACATTCCAAGTAGCTCTAGAATACTTAGAATTAGGCATTTCATAAGAGAATTTTGAAGAGATATTTGAAGTTATACAAGATTTGCAAGTGAAGCTTTAGTATTTTGAATTGGTGATTTATACTCTTATTCTTTTTATGCAATTCATTTACGTGGATATTCTGATCATAATGAAATCATTTGCAATTTCTTATTTGATTGTTGAATCATCATCCATGAGCAGCTAAACCCTTTTGTGGGAAGTTGATGAAGCTTTAAACATGCTAAAATGATTTTTGAATCCATGTTATGAGATATTTAGAATCTTGAAATGTTTATATTGAATTCTGATTATTCATCATGTTTTTGGTGTATAAGAATTCTAATAACTCGGAAGGGAAATTAGGGTTCATATGAATTCATAAATTAAGATTAAATTGCAATTGTGGAAGCGGTGTAGTTTAATCTATTTTAGAAATTGTCCATGAATATTAATGCAATGTTTTATGTTGATTTCTCACTAAGGAATTAGGAGATTTTAATATAAAGTATTAGTCAATTATAGAATCGGGAGATTTATAATTGTAATTTTGACTCCACTAATGATTTATTTAACGGAAGTTATTGAATTATTTTATGGTTTAAAAGGTTTTCAAACTCTGTTTTTAAATCTTGATAATTTCTTATGAATGTTCATGAATCTAATTATCATTATAACATGAGTTCAAATTGATTGGTAATAGTTTAAAGTGGATTCTGCTCCTTCCCACACTTTTCACCATATCCCTCTCTTTAAAAAGCTCATTGCATTCATATAGATAATTAGTTAGATAAGATACTTTAACTTAATCATCTCTAAAAGATCAATTGCCTAGATATTAGTATTAGTTGATAATTGTCTAGTAGTTAGTAAATCCTCGTGGGATCGACACTTTATTCATACTATATTACAATAGAAGACCTAGTACGCTTGCTAGAAATCTGCTTTAAAATTCAATACTAAAAACAGCACATCAAGTTTTTTGGCGCCGTTGCCGGGGATTTATTAATATTAGACTAACTTCAGCTTTGCTAGTAGTTTAGGTTTGAATTAAGTTTGAAAATTTTCCTTTTCTCTTTGCAGGTTTTATGCGAAGAAGTAGAAGTGCTGAAATTCTACCTTTAGATCCTGAAATCGAAAGAACCTTGCATCAACAGAGAAGAAGGAACCAAAGAAGAGGAGCAATGGCAGAAAATCAAGAAAATAACAACCAGTTGCAACCAGCTGCTCCCGCTCCAAGGGCAATTCGAGACTATGCGGTGCCTACTATTCAAGATCTCGCTATACGAATGCCCATTGTGGAGGCGAACAATTTTGAGCTTAAACCGTCCCTAATTCAAATGGTTGAATCACATCAATTTGGGAGATATCCGAATAAGACGCCAGATGAACACCTTGCCAAATTCCTTCAATACATCAACATTGTCAAACTTAATGGTGTAAGAAACGAAGTCATCCGACTTCAGCTTTTCCCTTTCTTTCTTAGGGATAAAGCTTTGGCATGGTACAATTCCCAACCTCCAAATTCGATCACTACATGGGCTGATCTGACAAAGAAGTTTCTGAAGAGATTTTTCCCTCCAGCAAGAACCGCCAGGTTAAGAAATGAAATTTCAAACTTCACCAAATTCCTTGGAGAATCATTTTATGATGCTTGGGAAAGATTTAAAGAGCGGTCGTCAGAAAATGTCCACACCATGGTTTACCCGACAATCTACTAATTGAAAATTTCTACCTCAGTCTTGATGAAGCTTTAAGGTCATTAGTAGATGCTACATCGGGATCACTGATGGGGAAACATATGAGGAAGCTAGTGAGATTATTGAAGAATTAGCTTCTGCTGCTCATAATTGGAGTTGTGAAAGAACAAGATCTAAAGTAGCATCTTGGAAGACAAAGAAGATATCTCAACTCAAGCTCAAATGGCAACCTCATCACTCAAGTAAGTAAACTCACAACTACAAATACTTCCAATAAAAAACAACAAGTGTTTTGTTGTGAGATTTGCTCAGGACCACACTCCTCTTTTGAGTGTCCACATGGATCATCTTCAAATGACGAGCAGCTTAATTATGTGGGAAATTTCCAAAAGGCAATTTTGGAAACACATATCATCCGAATATGCGAAATCATCCAAATCTTTCATATCGGAATGATGCCAATGTTCTAAAGCCACCACCTGGTTTTCAAGGACAAGGATTGTGAGAAATGCCCACCTCAACAGCAAATTCAAACATCCACTGATGCATTACTGAGGGATTTCATTGTTACCACAACAAATTCACTCAACAATCAGAATGCAATCATTCAAGATTTGCAAGGGAAACTCCATCAACTTGCACAGCAAGTGAGTAATAGACCATCTGGGTCTTTACCAAGCAACACGGAGGAGAATCCCAAGTCTGTAAATGCAATCACATTGAGAAGTGGAAAGGAGATTGCTCCAGTTGAGGATACTAAAGATGAAGAGGAAATTCCACCACAAAACAACAAAGGGAAACGAAAGATGGAGGAAACTATTCAAAAACCACCTGAGGTGAAATCATATGTTCCTCCCGTTCCTTTTCCAGGAAGATTAAAGCAACAAAAGCTTGATGAGCAATTTTCAAAATTCCTGGATGTTTTCAAAAAGCTGCACATCAACATTCCATTCTTAGAAGTAATTCAAGGAATGCCTTCCTATGCCAAATTCATCAAAGAATTGCTGTCTAACAAGAGGAAGATTGATGGAAATGTGATACTCACTGGAGAATGTTCCATGATCCTACAGAAACAAACACCAGTCTGCCCACTAAGCTCCGAGATCAGGGAAGTTTTACTGTTCCTTGCACCATTGGTGATTGTTATTTTGATAAAGTTTTAATAGATTCTGGTGCAAGTATCAACTTAATGCCTTCATCTATATTTCAAAAACTAGGATTAGGAGATTGCAAAGATACACATGTAACTTGCAACTTGCTGATAGAAGTGTAAAATACCCTAGGGGTATTGTAGGAAAATGTCCTAGTTAAAGTTGACAAATTCTTTTTCCTGTGGATTTTGTAGTGCTTGACATGGATGAAGATAGGGAAGTTCCCATGATCTTGGGCAGACCGTTCCTTGCAACAGGAAAAGCACTAATTGATGTGGAACAAGGGCAGCTCACATTACGGGTGATGGATGAACAGGTTACTTTCAATGTCTATGAGGCAATGAAGAAATTTGATGATGCCAATGCCTGTTACACCATCAATACCATTGATGAGCTGGTTTCTGAGTCACTTGAGGAACAAATTGGTGTGGAGACTATGGAGTCCGTCTTGCGAGACGTAGACAATTGGAGTGATGATGAAGAAGATGAAGAAATACTGGAAGATGTACCAATGATCAAAACCAGATATTATGAATCTTTGGGTACAAATGAGCAGAAGCAAGTTCCGTCTTTGATGCAGCCACCAACCTTGGAACTGAAACCACTTCCTGACCATCTGAAGTATGCTTTTCTTGGAATTGGCGATACTTTGCCAATCATCATTTCATCTGCATTGACAGATAGACAAGAACAACAGTTGATTGATGTGTTGAAAAAGCACAAAGAAGCAATCGGATGGACCATTGCTGATATCAAGGGTATTAGCCCTACCATTTGCACTCACAAAATCTTATGGAAGCTGAGTGTAAACCTACAGTTCAACCACAAAGGAGACTTAACCCACACTTAAAGAAGTTGTCAAGAAAGAAGTTTTGAAGCTGCTTGACGCAGGTATCATCTATCCTATCTCTGATAGTAAATGGGTTAGTCCGGTTCAAGTAGTGCCAAAGAAAGGTGGTATGACTGTAGTGAAAGAATGAGCAAAATGAATTGATTCCTACTCGTACTGTGACTGGGTGGAGAGTTTGTATTGATTACAGGAAGTTGAACGATGCCACTCGAAAGGATCACTTTCCACTTCCCTTCATTGATCAGATGTTGGAGAAACTTGCAGGGCATGATTATTACTGTTTTCTTGATGGATATTCTGGATACAATCAGATTTCTATTGCACCCGATGATCAAGAGAAAACAACATTCACTTGTCCTTATGGCACATTTGCCTTTAGGAGAATGCCTTTGGACTTTGCAATGCACCTGCTACATTTCAGAGGTGTATGATGGCTATATTCTCAGATATGCTTGAGAATTTTATCGAGATCTTCATGGATGATTTTTCAGTCTTTGGAAAGTCATTCGATCTATGTCTTGAGAATTTAGCCTCGGTTCTACAAAGATGCAAAGATACCAATCTGATCCTGAATTGGGAAAAATGCCACTTCATGGTTAGAGAAGGGATAGTGTTGGGTCACAAAATTTCTGCGAGAGGAATTGAAGTGGATAAAGCCAAAGTGGAGATTATTGAGAAGTTACCACCACCCACGACTGTTAAAGGAGTCAGAAGTTTTCTTGGACATGCTGGCTTCTACAGACGATTCATCAAGGACTTCTCCAAAATTTCCAGACCTCTTTGCAACTTCTGGAAAAAGATGCGGTGTTCAATTTTGATGACAAATGTCTGCAGGCATTCAATTTATTAAAGGAAAAGCTCATTTCCACACCAGTGATCATTGCGCCAGACTGGGAGCTTCCTTTCGAACTCATGTGTGATGCCAGCGACTTTGCAGTTGGAGCGGTACTTGGTCAGAGACGAGGTAAGATCTTTCATGTTATATACTATGCAAGTAGAACACTAAATGAGGCCCAGAGAAATTATGCCACTACTGAGAAAGAGCTTTTAGCTGTTATCTTTGCATGTGATAAATTTAGGCCTTATCTGATAGGTTCTAAAGTTGTAGTATACACTGACCATGCAGCTCTCAAGTATTTGTTTGCTAAAGCTGATGCAAAACCTAGGTTGATTAGATGGGTTTTACTACTGCAAGAATTTGATCTTGAAATTAAAGATAAAAAGGGAACTGAAAATGTTATTGCTGACCATTTGTCTAGACTTGAATCTGATAGTCTCGACATTCCCATCAATGAGAAGTTCCCTGATGAACAGTTGCATGCAGTAGAGATTCTTGATTTGCCATGGTATGCTGATATTGTGAATTATTTGGTTAGTAAGATTATCCATATGGTTTATCATATCCTCAAAAGAAAAAGTTTTTGCATGATGTAAAATACTATTTTTGGGATGAACCATGTCACATCCCGTACAGTCCCGCCGTAATTATCAAAGGTCTATGATCAACCCATGGTCCATAAACATCTGATAATTACTAGGCTCTCTAAATGATACCACACTTAAAAGATATTTACAGAAATGAAAGTTAAGTCTTTGGTACTTACGGGTATTATTCCAGGCATTTTCTTTAATTGCTTATGGCTTCCCTGCAAAAGAAGCTGTAGGGTGGTGAGCATAATTCCACGTGCTCAGTAAGTGGATATAAAAAGGGTAATTATAAACATTATAAGACAAATCACAATCATTGTTATTAGAGTGAATTATGCAGTCAGTCGGGATGCCATCCGCGTAATGTTGACCGGTTCATTACGAGATTAGAGAAATTAACCCCACTCTAATCTGGGTTTCGAGGAGTTAACACAAATTCATTTTCCATAAAACCGGGAATGTGCAATGGGTCTCCTGTCCTCCCAAAAACCGTTCAGGACTATCCCTCGGATAGCTTGTAACCTTTACTGCGACCTCCTCTCTTGTCACTTAGTTCAATAAAGGTTAAAAGAAGAAATCCATTCTCACCTGGACGGTCGGTTTTATGGATGCAAGGATGCGAAATGTGTTATGCTATGCATGATCGGTTATTATTTCACTATATTCTTAATAATACATTCTTGGGTGATCAAACAAGTATCTCACACCAAAACAATAGGATAAGTAAACATCCAATATCAAACAAAATCAATCAACCACACACGTTTATAGCTAATTTACAAGCACAAACAATTATAATGTAAATAATATCCCTTTTTACAATTACCATATAAATGAACCACTTACCAAAATGGGCTTTGTTTGTGAATAGATCGATGTGGATTTCACCTATAAGAATGATTTTGATAAAATAATGAATTAGTGTTATGATACTAAATTTTGTTTTAGTTGTAGTATGATGATAAGGTTGGCTTAAGGAATGATATAACTTTATTAAAGGATGGTAAGTTAGTAAAAGAAGTTAATGAGCTTACTTGGTTTAGAAAAGTATTTCTAATTTATATGGTATATGATTTATAGTTTATAATCTCAAGGTTATTGGTTGCTAGGCTTTTAAATTTTACTATTACAATATTTAGTAATTCCTTTATTGAGGTATGTATGTCATTATAGGAACTAGTATATATAAGTAAAGTGTAAAGGTGGTTAGGAATGTTTAGTAAAATTCTCATAATTTCTTTACTTACTAACTATAATTTAATATTCCCTAGCTATAGTTGATATTTACTAGCTATAATTAATAAATTAGTGCATATATCAAATAATGTGACAAAATTTGTAAGTATCAGAAATGTTAGTATAAATATCTTGGAGCAATAATATAATATTTTTTTATTTTTAGGAATCGTTTTAGGTATTTATTTTAAAAGTTCGGATTGCACTATTTCTTGTATAATCGCAATGAAAATCATGTAATTTTTTAAAAATATCAAAACTTCACGAAAAATTCTGAAAATTTTATATGTTGTAACTAATATTATATTGTATTACTGTAAAAGTTTGGAGCCGAACGAACAAGTTTTGATGTAGTAACTATTTCTCGACGGAGATCGGCTGGGTTCGCCGGCGCCACCACTTAGCGGCGGAATCGCTCCTCCTACAGTTGTCGGACGGCTTGAGGCAATTTTAGGATTCTAACTGTGAAGTTTGGTGGTTTTCTAATTTCGGGTGTGAGTTTGGTGAATTTTGGAACTTCTGGGCGCTATTTATAGCGGATTTTGGGATTTTCTAAAATCGGTAAAAATTACCAGATGTCAAAAATTTTTCATGCAAAAATTACCACGTAATCCCTATATTTTACACGTCCATTCTGTAAGCTACAGTAATTTTTGACATTTGTTTGATATTTCTCCGAATTTGACACCTAATTTAAGTACATGCATAATTATTTGTTTTTATTTAAATGTAAAAAAAATTTGTCATCTGTTCCCACGAATTTTCCTAATTTTTCTGATTTTTTCAGAGTCTTGATTGATGTTTATGTCTCCATTTGGTAATTTGTTTGGTTAATTTGTTACTTTTTGGGTAAATTGTTGCTTTTTAGGAATTTTCCTTCAATTTTTCCAAAGTTTAGAGTTCTTATGGTTTCAGAATGATTATGACATTCTTAGGAGCTGAGCAATTCTTGTTTCCCATTTTTGGAGTTTTATAGGGGTTTTTAGAGATATTTAGGTTAATTTGAGGGTATTTTAGTCTTTTACTACTTTAATTTTGGTTTTATTAGACAAATTCAGCCAACTTTTACACTATTCATTGATTTGACTATATCTAATTTTACCTTAACTTACTTTTCATTCTTACTTTTACTTAATTACAATTTACTATTTCATGAATTACTATTCATTTCACTATTTACTATTAACCTTAATTATTCACTATCTACCTTTGTTATTATTTATATAGTCAAGGAATTTATTTTTCATTTGGATTCTAAATTCTTATATTTCTACATAATTTCTTTTGATTTCTTTTAGAAGGATCATATTCTTAATATTATATATATTCTATTTTATTTTAGTTCATATGGACATCCTTATATTACTTTTAGGTTAAATTTCATAGGCTAAATAAAAAAATCGGGGCATTATAAACCATATCTGTTTAAAAAATGTGCTGACCAAATAATTAGAAGATGTGTACCTGAATCTGATCAGCTTAGTATTTTAGAACATTGTCATTCACGGGAAGCAGGGGGACACTTTGGTGTTCAAAGGACTGCAGCAAAAGTATTGTCATCTGGATTTTATTGGCCTAACTTGTTTCGTGACTGCAGGAATTTCATTATGTCATGTGCTCAATGTCAAAGGACAGGTAACATTTCTACACGACATGATTACCACAAAACAATATTCTGGTAATTGAGCTTTTCGATGTTTGGGGATGACTTTATGGTTGTCGAGCCTGGAGTTTTCCACTATCTGGTTCATTTCTCCTAACCCGATTCATATTAAACCCGAACCCATTTAACATGAATCCTCGACTAGGGTTAAAAGAAATTTTAATTTTTGAAAACTTTTTAGAGTCGCCACTTGATATAAATCGGGAAAAAATAAAAGCTAGGATCAATGGGTCGGTTGATCCTAACTTAGCTACTAGTCTGCGAAAAAATTTGGTTAAAAAAGAAAACAAACTTTTTAAAACCAGATATCATGGATTCGGGGGTTAACCTATTAAAACCAAATTGGTTACCACTTTCGGAATTTTAAATTTATAATCTATCCTTTATATGCTCAAAAATTCAAATAAAAATATTTACAAGTCACATTTTTCTATTTTTTTTTTAGAATATGAATATCAACACAACATCTTATATTTACAAAATATTTATTCACAATATTATTAAAAAAAACAAAAACATTTTTTCATTTTTTAATGTTGCCCCGTAGGTGCCTACATACTCGCTAATCGAGATCAGACAAAACGTAGTTCTTTTTTATTTTATAAATTTTTAATTTGTTTGTATTTTTTATTTTAGAAACCCCCAAGTTTAGGTATTTAATCAATTTTTATTTTGTAAATTCCTAAAGAGATATAATTTTTATTTATTTTTTTTTTTTTGAAAATTCCTAAAAGATACTAATTTTGGAAAAAACCTGTTTATTGTTTTTGTTAATTTAGAAAATAACTAAATGATATAATTATATAAAGGCTAGGAAAACATTTTTTTCTTTCTTATAATATTATGCTAAATATATATACATATAGAAAAAGTAAATTTTTTTTGTGAAATTTTTCTCATTTTTTTGTTTTTATATAAATAAAAAAAATTATAGGGTAACTAAAATATCACACTAAACATTTCGCAAAATCTAACATATTTATTTAATTAAACAATCATGATATAATAACAATAAAAATAATAATAATAATGATACTAACAAACCTTTTTTCTTTTTCATAAATACTCTAAAATTTTTATTTATTTTTATCATCACAATATAATCATACTTCATACACACACTTTCTTTTTTTTTTTTTTGTTTTTTTATGATCTAATTTAAATTTATTTACCATTTGTATACTAGAATTTTCTTTTCTTTTTCCTTTTTTTTTACCTATATATGATATCATACACTAATACTAATAATTGTAGCATGCATCTCAAGTATCTACACATATTTTTTCTATTTTTATTATTATTACTATATATATATATATTTCTCTTTTTTTTATTTCTTTTATTTCTTTCGATTTTCTTCCTTTTTTTTTATGCATCTAATAATAATAATAATATTAACTAAAAAAAATAAAGAAGAACCTTATGAATTGGTTTCCGAAAGGTTGATCCGATGGTGGTAGTTTAGACAGCAGTCAGATCAGCTGATGGTGGTTTGTAGTGGCTTGGACGGCAGCTGGTGGTGGCTTGGGATAGTAGCTGGTGGAGTCTTAGACGGCGGTCGGAGTGGCAGCGGCTTGGTGGTGATAGTCGAAGTGGCCAGAGCGACAGCGGCTTGGTGGTGGTGAAAGTTTGAATTCGCTTGGTTCTTGCTCTTATTCTCTCTCTTTTTTTTTTTTTTGGATTTTTCCTTGCTATCTCTCTCTTGTTCAAAATTTTTTTAGATCTGGATCTTGTGTCTTGAGGAGGATCGGGGTTGTGGTTTATAGAGCTGGAGGGGAAGTGAAACGGATCACGACCATTAATGGTCGTTACAAAACTTGAATTCGGCCGTTAATGGCCGTCGGTTACAAAACTTGAATTCGGCGTTAATGGCCGTCGGTTACAAAACTTGAATTCGACCGTTAATGGCCGTCCGTTACAAAACTTGAATTCGGCCATTAATGGCCGTCCGTTACGAATTGATTCGAAGGATCGGGAGTTACAAAATTGCCAACATAAATTCGTTTTAAAGCACATTTAAAGTAAATAAGTGTCTTTTGATCTTCCTCTTTCTTTTTTCGATTTTTTAAACTTCTAAAAACTTATTTACTAAGATGGGTTTATTATTATTATTTTTTTTTTAGATTCTTAATTTTCAAATTTTTATATTCTTTTCAATTTTGTAATTTTTTTATTTTAAATTTAGCTAATTTATTTATTTTTTATAATTTTCAATTTTTATTGTATTTTCTACCTTTTTTATAATTTTTATGATTTTTTATTATTTTTTATTATTATTCTTTTTTATTTTCAAAAAGGGGGCAAAAATGAGGTGTTGACATGGGTCCTTTTCCCTCATCTTTTTCAAATAAATACATACTTGTGGCAGTTGATATATTTCAAAATGGGTGGAAGCTGTTACTTTACAAACAAATGATGCTTGAGTAGTTTTAAAATTTTTGAAAAAGAATATTTTTACCAGATTTGGTGTGCCCAGAGCTATAATTAGTGATAGGGGATCTCATTTTGTAACAGGCAATTTGAAAAACTTTTGGCAAAATACGTTGTTACACATGAAGTGACTACCCCCTATCATCCACAAACAAGTGGGCAAGTTGAAGTTTCTAATAGGAGATAAAAAGAATTTTGGAAAAAACAGTTAATGCATCAAGAAAAGATTGGTCTTCAAAATTAGATGATGCATTATGGCTTACAGGAATGCTTTTAAAAACCCCTATTGGAATGTCCCCATACATGCTTGTTTTTGTAAATCATGTCATCTTCCTGTAGAACTTGAGCACAAGGCATTTTGGGCTATAAAATTCCTAAACTTTGATGAAAAAGCTGCAGGTAAAAAGAGATTGCTCCAATTGAATCAACTGGAAGAATGGAGAAATGAGACATTTGAAAGCGCTCGTATCTATAAGGAACGAGCAAAGAAATGGCATGATAGGAACATCATCAAACGAGAATTTTTTTTTCTGGACAAAAAGTGTTGCTTTACAATTCTCGTTTGAAGTTGTTTCCTGGAAAATTACGGTCAAGATGGTCGGGACCGTTTGAGATAGCAAAAGTTTTTCCATATGGAGCGGTTGAATTAAAAACTGAGGATGATTGAACTTTTAAAGTGAATGGACAACTGCTCAAACATTACTTTCAAGGGGAAAATCTTGACAGTACTACTACTATCATCAATCTTAAAGAACCATGATCAGGTCAGGAAAGTCGGGCTAAGCGACTTTAAACTAAGCGCTTCTTAGGAGGCAACCCATGTCTAATTTTAGAATTTTATTTTTATTTTTTTGATTTGTTTTTACTAACTTAGTTATTAGTGTGTGTGGCTCTTAAAAAAAAAAAAATTAAAAGGCTGAAGGCCGGCTCAAGGCTGCCAGCCTTGAGCAAGCTCTGAGAAAACAAGGAAGGCCGGCAAAGCCGCCGGCTTAGTGCCGGCGTGAAAGTCAGTACAGGAGTAGGTGAGCACCGCAATTTAGGCCGGCTTGGAAAGGTCTAGCCGTCAGCTTACATGACGCGTTGTGTACCAGATTTACGCGGCAAGGGAAGGTGAAGGCCGCCTTAATGCCGGCGTATATTACAGATTTCTTGGTTTCTGAAAATTCCCGATCAAGGCCGGCATCTAGATTATAAGCCGCCGGCTTTTAACCGCGTATCCACTTAGGCCGGCAGCGTAAATCGATAAGCAGCCAGCTTTGAGCTCTCGGTATGTATTTTTTTTCACTTAACTGGCTCTAAGCCGCCGGCTTACATTGCAGAAATGCCGGCATACATTATGCAAAAGCTTAAAACAAGTACGAATCTTCTCTCTCTCGTTCATTCACTCATTCTCACTCTCCTTCAATCACTCTCAATCAGCCAACTCCATCCTAGTTCATCATTCCTTTGAATTAATCTCTATCAAGTAAGTTATCAATTCCTTTACATTTGTTATGCTTTGTTCAAATCCGTTTTGTGCATTGTTAGATGAATTTGTTGATTATGGGTTTGATTATGGTCATTGATTTTGATAACGGATTTTGATGAATTTGATTGTCTGAATGAACTTTGATATGCTGTTGAAGTTATATTTTGTTCCATTATTGTATTGCAAGATTGTAATGGATGATCCATGATTACTGTCAGATTGAAAAACTAGGTTCTTGAGATAGGGAATGTTTGAAATTTCGAAATTGGGACTAATTGGAATTGATCATACAAGCTGTTGGATTTGTGATTCATGTTACTGCTTAGTAACTTTAATTCTTGCATTGTGCTCAAATTTGCCCAAATTGAAATAGGAATTGGATTTGTGCTCAAATTTTATAACAATTTCAGTATAAAATTGATTTTGGGACAAAAAGGAAAAATTTTTGAAAATCAATTTTATTTGAAAAATTTGAAAATTCCAACGTTCAATTCTGAGCTGCAAGCTTAAGCTGCCAGCTTTGATAGTAATATGCAAGTGCAAATGATCCACGCAATTCATTAGTTGATTGGTTTCAATTAGTTATATGCATTGATATCCAAAATGTTAAAAACAGTTTTAGGCATATATCAGAATTTTGCATTCCTTAATTCTAATTGAATTTAAATTTTACAGGAATAGCTCGAGACAAAAGAGACCACGTACCACAGATGCCTCTACATCGGGTTCAGAGAACCGAAATCTGCTGTCTAGTCAGTAGTTGCGAAGGATAGAAAGAAGGCTGGTCAAGAACGATTTTTGAATATCCAGTATTTAGACTGGGCCTTGCTAGATGAATTTGGGATGGTAGCAGAATTAGCAATCATTCAAGATCCAGCATGGCTCAGACTGTTTGATCTTAGGGAACCTGCCTACAAGAACTTGACGATAGAGTTCTATCAGCGGTCAAGAATATCCTAGACCGTGAGGAGTCCACGTTTCAGTTCCAGGCCTACGGACAAATCAAGAGGTGAAGTTGAAGCAAATAGGCCACATTCTGGGACTGTATGACAGTGAGGAGGATCATAGGAATTGCCCAACAGTTGGCCGCAGACATGACTCAAGAGGGATATTGGTTCCAGCTTTTGTTGCTCCAGAGAGGGCAAATGAGTCATTCGTTCCATCCAAGTCTTTAGCCACATCATTCAGATGTGTCGAGCACAAGCTACTCCATCACATTCTTGCACACACACTGTGTTGCAAGAAGACTAGTCACAATAAAGTGACTACGTTCGACATGTTCTACTTATATAGCTTACAGAGGCTATCCGATGATCTTGGAGTAGAGGTGGCCAACTTTTTATACCGGCAGGCAGAGGATACGAGGACTCGAGGTCCGGGTTGTGGAGGCTACATCACACGATTATTTAAGGGGATGAACATTTTCGAGCCTCCACAGGACGACGAGGTGTATGAGTGCAAGAGGATCACATCTGCACCATTTAGAGGCTGGGCATTGCTGAAAAACCCCAGGCCAGCACAGCCACCGGTATTGGAGGAGGTTAAGTTCCAGGATATATTTCCTGGAGACGTCCCATTTGAGATGCCATCTATATCTGCTCCACCTCCTCCTACAGACGCTTCATCGGCTTATGGCATGGACCAGCTTAGGCTGGATGTAGAAGAATTGAATCGCTAGAATAAGGAGCTCAGAGATAGTCATGAGCAAGAGAAGAAGAAAAACAAGAAGTTCAGAAAAGACTATCTTTGATGCGCTGAAGACGGCCATCTGCTGCAGTAGCCCAGAGACGGGGGATGGCATGACCTATCAGACTTCATCTAAGTCTCATCACTTAGATAGGCTCAGTTCAGAGCATACTTAGACAGCCAGCCCAGGAGCCACTGTGAGACACACTCCTAAGGGCAGCAGCAGACAGAGCCCGGGGCCAGAGAGCTAGAGACCCTGCTAGCTCTTATTTGATCTTATTTGATGTCTATATTATTGGCCTGTATATTTATTGAGTACCCAAGTTCCTGTGGGTGAACTCATTTATTATTTTTCTTCTTTTATTTTGCTTTTATTTTGTTTTTGTTTTTGTTTTTGTTTTTTCTTTGTAGTGATTATAGGAATCGAGCAAAGCAAATTTCTTGCAATGCCAAATTTTGATGACGATGAATCGACTAAATTCAGGGAAGTATATGATTCATTTCTTATTCTTTACCTCTATTTTATTTGTTGAAAAACAGTGAGATCACTGTTTGATTGAAGTGTGGGGGAAGGGATCGAATTACATGAAGTATTGAAATGATGAATATGATCTGTTTGCTGTTGTTCATATTGAAAAAATCTCCACTTTGTATTTTTGGTTTGAAAGCAAAACATGAGGAAATTCTGTCAAATTTTTTCAAAAATCTCTTGAAATTGGAAATAGTACAAAGCAAAGAATGAAAATCAATGAAATTGACTTGTGAAAGTATCTTACTAACCTACTATTGTGATTGATTTACTAAGTTAAAATTAAGTTGTAAAATCCTTAAGGAACAAGTTTACTTTATTTTTAACTTTAGAATTGGAAATTTAAGAGCTGGTCGAGTCCTTTTGTTGAAAAATAAACAGGTCTACTTCTTGGAAATTTTAATTTGTATATATTCTTTGAATTTTAACACTTGGTGAAAGAGGTAGAAGAAACTTTTAAACTTAGTGATCCTTCATAAAAATAAGTCTTTGATATTGTATTGCATTCAAAAAGAAAGAAACAAGCATAGCCACTACTCCTCTAACTTGAAATATTGAGTTATGAGTATCTAAACTTGAATGTTAAAGTGAGGAAGAGTTCTTAGGGGTATTTTGAAACCTGGTCACTTAGGTGATGAGCCTGGGATGTGCCGACTCAATGAACTCACTGTAACGAGAAGGGAAGAATGGAAAAAGTTCAATTCATGAGCTTTGAAAAACAAAAAGATGGAGGCAAGAACCTCCCAAAAAGAAAATAAATGCTTGAGAAAGAAAAAGAAAAATGAATGCAAAATATGCAAAGGAAGGAGACTTATAATAAAGAAGGAGAAATTCTAAAGAAAAAGTAGATACCACATGCTTTCATTTTGTGTTACTTAGAATATATATAAGCGAGAAATCCAATGAAGTTTAAATGAGTTTTTTTCCTTAGTGGATTGAGTATCTGCTTTTGAATAGAATGTTCCTTTGTTAAAAGTTGAGATTAAAACTTGTTTTGTTTGGATTAACTCCTAAATTTTGATTATAGTACTTTAATTGCAAGGAATTGGTATGGTTAGAGCTGTAGATACAAGAGAAACAAGTTAAAGAAGTTGAGATTTAATTGGAAATTTGTACTATCTATAAAGAGATTTCATTTTATTCTTCATTTTGCTTGAGGACAAGCAAAAGTTCAAGTGTGGGGGAATTGATAAGATCATATTTTATACAAATCTTGATAATCAAAAGAGCTAGAATGAATATTTGTTTTGATTAAATTTTATGTTTCAGGACTAATTTAGATAAAGAAATCAAAACAAGAGACTTTGAATAAAAAATAAGCAAAATTGAAGTCAAGGCCGACAATTCATCATTAAAAGCCGCTGGCTTTTAGACGGCTTACATCCAAGGCCGTTGCCACACAGCCAGCTTTGCCCAGCACAAGTTAAACAACATTCAAAACCGCCTCAAAGCTGCCGGCGTAGAAGATGAAGAAGCCAGCTTAAATGAAGGCCAGCAGCCCAGAACTGAAACATCACCAGCTTTGAAGGAGTTACATTATAAGCCGGCATGAAAGCCACCGGCTTTGAGACAGTGTACATCGAAGAATTGAAGAGACATGAAGACATGAAACGCTTGGAGGAAAATGAAGCAACACATCTGTTTGAATGCCTACGCCGGTGTCAAAATCGCCGGCTTTAGGACGGTGTTCGTTATAAATCTGCCCAACGCTTCATTTCTGACTACATACGCCGGCTAGATCTACATCTAAGCCGCCAGCGTAGAAGCGGCCTACATTGTAACTGATATTGAAGGCTGCCAGTGCACTGCCTGCGCAAAGGACAATTTGAAGATACGTCGCCTGTAAGCTGCCGGCGTAGGATCCATAACGGCCGGCGTACATTGAGAAACAGCAAAGATCATTCAATGTTTTGCACAAAATTTTTCCTATAAAATAGGGGGTCTTCCCCTCACTTTCAGAATCATCCAAGCATCCAAGAATTCAATCATACATTCCACATTCCAAATAGCTCTAGAATACTTAGAATTAGGCATTTCATGAGAGAATTTTGAAGAGATATTTGAAGTTATACAAGATTTGCAAGTGAAGCTTTAGTATTTTGAATTGGTGATTTCTACTCTTATTCTTTTTATGCAATTCATTTACGTGAATATTCTGATCATAATGAAATCATTTGCAATTTCTTATTTGATTGTTGAATCATCATCCATGAGTAGCTAAACCCTTTTTTTGGGAAGTTGATGAAGCTTTAAACATGCTAAGATGATTTTTGAATCCATGTTATGAGATATTTAGAATCTTGAAATATTCATATTGAATTCTGATTATTCATCATGTTTTTGGTGTATAAGAATTCTAATAACTCGGAAGGGAAATTAGGGTTCATATGAATTCATAAATTAAGATTAAATTGCAATTGTGGAAGCGGCGTAGTTTAATCTATTTTAGAAATTGTCCATGAATATTAATGCAATGTTTTATGTTGATTTCTCACTAAGGAATTAGGAGATTTTAATATAAAGTATTAGTCAATTATAGAATCGGGAGATTTATAATTGTAATTTTGATTCCACTAATGATTTATTTAACGGAAGTTATTGAATTGTTTTGTGGTTTAAAAGGTTTTCAAACTCTGTTTTTAAATCTTGATAATTTCTTATGAATGTTCATGAATCTAATTATCATTATAACATGAGTTCAAATTGATTGGTAATAGTTTAAAGTGGATTCTGCTCCTTCCCACACTTTTCACCATATCCCTCTCTTTAAAAAGCTCATTGCATTCATATAGATAATTAGTTAGATAAGATACTTTAACTTAATCATCTCTAAAAGATCAATTGCCTAGATATTTGTATTAGTTGATAATTGTCTAGTTAGTAAATCCTCGGGATCGATACTTTATTCATGCTATTACAATAGAAGACCTAGTACGTTGCTAGAAATCCACTTTAAAATTCAATGCTAAAAACAGCACATCAAGAATTCTCTTTATTACTAAAAATCATTTGTTTCTAATCTTATTTTGCTTATATTATTTGAAAACATGTCTCTTCTTTAGGAACTTGAAAATCATTATTTTTCTAAGTGGGTACATAGCTTTATGAGTTGATTTTATTTTAACTTTGAAAACTAGTTGTTTCTTTGTTTTGATCATGGAGTTTAATAAAGTTTAATCTTTAAGCTTGTTGTAAGGACTTTGAAAACTAACCAATTAATTTACTAGAACTTAGGTTCCCATAATGTAAAATGAAAATATTTATTTCTTACGTTTCCTTGGTAAAACTATCTTTGATACTTAAGAAAACTTTAAGAAAACTTGTATTAATCTATTTCTATATTGTTTGATAATAACTTCATTATTTTGTGACAAGTCACATAATAGAAAATTTAGCTTTAAGTTCTTTTAATAAAATAAAATTCTACTTTTGAATTACTTGAGACATTAACATTATGTAAGTGCAAGTATTATGAGCATATAAAATAATAAGAGCATAGGAAAATACTAGAAACAAATAATAAGCAATAAAATAAAATATCAAGTATTGGGAACCTTAGCTTCATCAAGGTATTCCGGACAAGTATTGGAGCTTAGCTTCATCAAGGCATCCCGGGACTAAGAATGGACTAGTCCCAAAAGATAAATAAAGATTGTTTTGACTTGATATAGATAAGTCTAAGACTAGAAAGACTAGTCTTAGGGAAAAGCATGAATTAAATAAATTGCAAAGTATGAAATTAAATAAATAACAAGTGAGCTTATATGCTCTAAAGATTATAATAAATACATAATATATTTAGTTAGATATTATAACAATAACATAACATAATAAAGAAGAAGTTTATGCACAAGAACAAAACATGAACATGTTGTTGCTTTTACTACTCATATGAGTCTCAAAACAACACCATAGTCATGTTAAGTTACATGACATAAATAAATAAAGGTTGGAAGAAATCTTTACCTAAAATTTTATGTGGTTGGAGATGGTAGTGAATGTATGGTTATGTGGTTATGTGATTATTGAGAAATGATAGTTGTAGAGAGAAATTTTGTGAGTATTTGGTGAAAGAGAATTTTGGTAGAGGGAAATGTTATAGAGAGAGTTTGTGTAGTGAATTTGAGAGAGTTTTGGTAGTGTAATGAATTGTGAGAAAAAATGAAAAAGAAAGGGGGTATTATATAATTTTTGGAATGAATTTTAGATGTAATAAAATAAATTGAAAAAGAAATAATTGAGAGGTAAATAAGGGGGGTAGCACCGGCCACAATGAAGAAGGAGAGAGAGTGAGTTGATTTTGTGTAAATTTTGTAAGAAAATAATTAATATATAAGGTATGATTTGATATAAGATGTATTGGAAATATAAAAAGAAGAAAATAGGTATGTAGGTAGTAAGAAATAGGTGTAAGAAAAAGTAGAGATAGTGAAATAGTAATGTATAGTAGAAAAGTACTATGAATAGTAGACTAGACAATTAAACTACCGATAGTAATAAAAATATGTGTAATAATGCGATATCTGTAATTTTTAGTTACAAAAAAAATTCTAAAACTGATATTTTTAGAATCCTTATATTTTTACGAGTCTATTGGTATAAACGGAATATTTTTAATATTCCGAGCTCCGAGACACGCTTTTTGAGCACTGATCCCGTTTGAGTCCGAAGGACACTCAAAATTCGCGAATCTGATATTTTTATGTTACCCTATATTATTACGAACTATTTTAAGCTATTGGCTTTCTAAGGTTTGAAAACGCGGGATTACCAGATCTTAAACACTAGGGTTCGTTATAGGCTTTGTTGACTTTAGGGTTCCAGTTTGACTTCTGGTTTCATCAAGATATTCGTAAGATCGTATAATTTTCGAGTTTTGGTCGTTTTATATTTTTAGCTCGATATCTGTGGTTTCTCTTATTTTATTTGAGATTATTTAATAATTTTTAGTTTTTAGGGATCATTTAACCGAGTCTAGGGTTATGAGTTAACTCAGTTTGACTTCTGGTAAAAACTTGAAATTTCTTATTCTGAAATTTACAAAAGGATTTAGGATCTTATCATTTCGTTGTTAAGCGGTATTTAGATATATCATTTTGATTTATGTTTTAAGAATTGGGTAGATGATTTGATTGGCGTACAGACGTTGATTAAACCGGTAGTTGGACTTTCTATTTTGTTTCAAGGGTTCTTGTTTTCTCGAGACTAAGAAATCTCATTTTTGATCTTATTTGGAATTAAGTTTTAACTTGGTTCGATTTTAGGCTTTCGTTTTCGGTGTTTGACTCGGACTATAATTGGGTTTTTATCTTGAGTTGATTTTTCGGGATTTAAATTTTGATACTTAGACTTCTAGGATTATTTTCTAAGAATTATGAAAATTTTTGGGGGTTTACAGAATGCTTCCTAATCTAGTCTATATCCTCAGTCATCGAAAAACTCCTCATCTTCATTACCTGCAGTAGGAAAAGTGAACCAGGGGCCCAGTACACAGCAACACAAATAAATACAAAGTGGCACACAATCCTAACTAATGCAATACAAGAAACAATAATATTATTTATCTTTATTTAAGCAAAATATTTCTACACTGGAGTATTTAAACTTCGATTTCAATATAGGAGAATTTGAGGGTCCTGAGTAACGACAGATGTTCAAAAGGTTGATATAAGCAGCTCGATTATCTACATCTGCTAGATAACGTTACAAGAAAATAATCTCATCTAAGATTCACAACCGTTACTCAACTTTATTTAATTTAATCCATAATATCACCTAGTTCAACTGGTCCCATAAACATAAGCTAAATCATATTATTTTCTTTTAAGAATAAACAAATGTTATACTGATACTATTCATCCTATCGATTACCCGCTGAGCCACTTATGAAAATCATAGCATCATGATAACGGTGGTCTAAACACCTAAACTACCAAGTCAACCATGTTAACAAGGTTGCCACTCCCTGGATCGATTCAACAGCACACGCACAAATAATTCAGAAAGTTCTAGGCCAATCTTTTTTAGGATTGATTCAGTAATGCCTAACCTAAAATTCAATAAACAAATTACTGTGTACCCGAACAATCCAATTTATCAAATAATAGACCTGTGTTTAAACCCAACTGAGTGTGGAAGTCTATCAGAGAATCATTTTCATATAAAAATGTTAATCCACAATGACATATTAACTCATTGAATACTCATTAAACTTAAATAAGATTTAAATCATCACACAACATATTACTCATACAAATACAAATATACATATCACATTTCATTAATCATCTATCTATTATTATTAATTATATATATTTTTTGAACAATACCAGAGGATTGGTCACGCTCGTGACAAAAGCCATGATGTATATCATGGGCGCTATCACAGCCGTGATCTTGGGTCTTAGTGTATCCTACTACTTTGTCATACCCATATTTAGGAGATCACGCCCCTATAACAGCCATGATGTAGGTCGCGATGAAGAATACTCCTATAATAAGCTTTATAAAAAATTTTTTAAAAACCACTCGAGAAGATAACGGGCTTTGCAACGACTGTAATCTAAGCCGTGCCCATTAAAAGAAAGATGTTAGAGGAAATCACAGGCTTCAAAACGACCGTATTAAAGCTTTAAAAATTACTTTAAGGAAATAACATTCCTCGTAACGACCGTAATCTAGGTTGTATCAAGCTTTATAAAACACCCAGAGGAGATCACAGGCGAAGTCGCGATTGTGATCAACAAGGAAATTTTGTCCCAAAGGGCTTCAATTATGCCTGTTATGAATAGGGCATTGATCATTTGATAATTTTTCGAAATTTTTTAACTTCTATATCCTCTAACTCCTTAATATGGCCTTATTTTTACAAACACATATCAAAACTAAACTATATTCACAATACTAAACATCACCAAGATTTCTTACACTTATATTCATCTTACATGTATATGCACAACCAACATAACTTAGAATATAAATTTATCATTTATGCATGTTAAGCTCTATCATCATTCTAATAATTCAAGTTCTACTCACTTATGACTTTCAACATCACTACATGTATTAATTCACCATAAACTTCATATATCATTTCATCAAACACCTAGGGTACATGTGTCTATTTGCGTGTCTATTCTAATTTACATATTATCAACTAACAAGTTATCCAAAAGATCAAAATTTTACTCTTATCTAACATTAACATCAATCAAAACCATGATTAAACAAATAAGTAAGAAATCAACTTTACTTACTCTTATGGCTATTAAAGTTAACAAAACTTCTCTACTTCTTTATAAACATCTTCTCGGTCCGGTTAGTCTGAACCAGGACTCGATCTGCCAAGTCTAGGTCCAAAAAGTATAGACTCGGAACCGTTCTATGAGGGTAGCAGGGCAGGTAAGACCTATGGACCTGTCAGTTCACGGAGCGGGTCCTACGGGTCCAACCTACAATTTAAAAAGAAAAAATTCCACAAGCAAAAAAATTTTGTTCTTTTTTTTTTTGTTTTTTAATGAAAATCAAACGGACCCTATTAGACCTACCAACCTAGCAAGTCCACAAGACTGGTCCTGCCTGTAAACCCCTGAAGTTTTTCGATTAAATTAAATGCTTAAACCCTAATCAGAAGTCAATTGGATTTTCAAGTCAACAAAACCTAGTTTACCGTAACCGCTTAACTCCGACATTACCGTTTTCCCTAGCTCTAGAAAACGAAGTTTGAATAATTAGTTATTATGGTTCGTAATAGCTATAGGTTACATAAAAATATTGGTTTTGCAAACTTCGAGTGTCCTTAGAACCCGACTGGACATAGTTCTCGAAAAACATGTCCCGGAGCTCGGAAAAGGAAAAATATTCCGAATATACCATTAGACTCGTAAAAATATAAGATTTCCAAAAATATCAATTTCGTAATTTTTCGATAGCTAAAAATATCAGATATCGCATTTATACATGTATTTTCTTACTACCGGCATTTAACTGTCATGTCTACTTTTACATTACACTATTTCTACTATTCTACACTATTCATCTATCTCTACTTTTCCTTACAAGCTATTCTTACTACCTATACACCTATTTCTTACACATTTATGCCCCAATTGTTTTATATTTCATTTATTTAATTAACACAAATTATCTCTCACATTTTCCTATAAATACCCCCTCATACCTTCACTTCTTTTACACCACTTCTTTACTAAAGTTACTCTCTCAAGAATTCTCTCCAAGAAGTTCTTCCAAGAAGCTCTCTTTAGTTCATCTCTTTTAGGTAAAAATTCTTCAAGAAAATTCTTATGTTCATCTACTTAGTATGAACTTAATGTATGTTTTCCAAAACCATGAAGGTTAAGAAAGCAACAATAGGTTCATACTTTGTTTTTGTTCATTATATCAATTCTTTTATATTCCTTTATGTTTCCTTTATGTTCATAACTATCTAAATATCTATATAGCTATATATATATATTATTTAGAGCAATAAGCTCATTGTCTTGCAATTTATTTAATTTCAAGTTGTTTTTAAGACTAGTCTTTCTAGTCTTAGACTTGTCCTCATCAAATCAAAACTTTTTCTTTTTCTTTTTCTTTTTCTTTTCCTTTCGGGACTAGTCTTTTCTTAGTCCCGGGGTGCCTTGATGAAGCTAAGGTCCCAATACTTGATTTATTTCTTTATATGCTTATTCTTTTAAGTTATTATGATCTTTTGTAATTTTCAACTTATGATTTCATATTCAGCATGGACATAATGTTTTTGTCTCAACAAAAATAAATGAAGAAGTGTTTTCTTAAACTAAATATTCTTTCTAAAGAAATAAATGTAGAAAATACATTTCATAAAAATAATAAACATGCTTAGAAATGGTTTTTCTTAAAACAAAAGGTCTTAGAAAAAAAAAAAGAAAAAACTATTTTTCAACTGTTAGAAATTCTTTAGGGTCATTACAAGAAACAAAATATCATTTTATGAAATTGTTATTATTTGGAAAGTTGTTGGAATCCAAGTTTAGAAAATAAAACCACTCTTTAGGAATTTAAAGTAATTACAAGAGAATAAATTTAGAATAATCTCAAATAACTGAAGATCTTTTCAAAATTAAAATGAATATTCCAACAAATCTCAACTTCAAAACCTTTTAAACTTTACTTTTTCATAAGTTGAGACAACCTCATTTACTTCATTGTTATGAGTCAATACATATATGTATATATCTTCAAAAGTTTATAAAAAATGCTTGGAACATTCATCTCTTCAAGTGAGTTTTATTTAAAAAGAGGAACTCAAGTTTTTTTCAAATTCGTGGAGAATCTGGTCGCTGCTTTTTTGGGACTTAGTTTTATGAAATAAGCTTAGAAATGTATATATCTTTTCGAGTAGGTAGAAAACGATATATTATACGCGAAATTCCGAGTTAAAATGAGCAAGTTATGGCCATTTTAAGTTGTAATTTCCTCTTATACGATTTTACCGCGATTTTAAGAAAGTTTAGAATCTTCAATAATGAAAGTTTTATGAAAGACTCATTTTTGATATTTCATCTTATTTAGGCGATGCAGGACCCGAGATCATCTATTCGGAAGACTATTTCGATTAGATCTACCGATATAGAGTGAGTTAATTCTTTTCCTAAGTTACATTTCCTTGTTTGTGCTTGTAATTAGTGGCACTAGAAATTTAGGAAAAGATAAATGAACAATTGTTATGAAATATTTGTTGAATGAAAATTAAGTATATCGAAGGATGATATGTTAAACAAAAGTGTGATTCTTGTATTGATATGATGAAATTATGGTTGATCGCCTTTAACATAAATTCAACTTATATGGTTAAATGTATAATTAAAAGTTATTCATGCATATCATATTTGTGAGTCACATTTATTTCACTACTATTCTTCGTGTGGGGAAATGAGAAAGTAATAGTGGTGGCTGGTAGGAGCCGGTAAGTCTACATGGGCCAGTAGGAGCTAAGAAGTCTACAGGGCGAGCAGGAACCAGCAAATATGCAAATATTGATAGTCGTATGGGCCTGTAACCTCCCAACACTTGCCATGGAGGGTGTCAAATTCATGCTGCACTTGATTTCCAGTTAATCTTGTGTATTTGGTTGCTCATGTGATTGGTGCATTACATATGCTTGAATTAAATATCTTGGTTGTTATATGGAAATGTTATATAGTTAGGAATCATCTCACTAAGCTAGATTTGCTTATACCCTTGTAGTTTTCTATTACAGTATGATTATCTATGGTTGGCCCCGAGGAGCCCCGTGTGCCAGGTACGAGCTTAAGCTACTAGGAGTTTTTGGAAGAATTTTATGTATTTTTAGTCTTGAACATAGACTTCTAGGAAAAATCTCTATAGTAGGCTTATGTGGTAGTTATGTTTATTTTGTTACTAGTATAGTTGAACAAAGACTTTAAGGCGGGGGAATGCCCCTGAGATGATGTACGAACTTATTATTGAATGAAGATCTTTTGTTTATCTACTTAAATTCATGCTTAATTTTGCTATCTATTAAAACGTAATACCCCTATGAGTCTCCTACTATCTTGGAAGCACACCTTGCATGTGATATTAAAGCTCCTGCGTGACTAAGGTTGTCATTCATTAGCTTTAATATTATATACGGCGGACTGCCACGTTTAGGGTACCCTCTGGGACGTGACAGTTTAAGTTGGTATCAGAGCGTAAGTTTTAGACAAAAGATAGTAGAAATTGACCTTAAGATAGATAGTAATAAGATAGAACTCTAGCTTAAGATCTGATCCCCTTTTGTTTACTTGATAGTTGACTTTCCTGAGGTCAAAGAAAGTCCCGACAATTCCTTAAAGACCATGACGAGACCTTCGTGAACTACTGTCTTAGACTGAGAGTCCTGTGTGAGGAGTTTGCATTAGTTGGAAGGCCCAGGATCGCCCACGAAATGTTCAAGTTATGGAAGAAAGGATTGAGACATTCCCTATGGAGGAACTTTCCCAACGAGCTGATTTCGACGCTGTAAGCAATCGGAGATGGAGTGACGTAGAGGTTATCTATGTGGTCGAAAGGATGATGGTTTTTATGTACCAAGAGACCATGCTACAACAGATGACCTTCATCTTGAAAGCGGAAGGAGGGCGACAGGAACCAGACTTCCGGACTTGGAATAGTTTGGACTCTGTACATCTACGACATGTTGAGTTGGCGGATCGTACTGCTGAAGGCAGATGCTGAAGAGCGATTTTATTGGTATGCCGCTTACGACGGATGTCCTTACGCCATCAGAGTTCAATACTTAGCCCAACTTGTCGGAATGCAGCTAGACGTCATCCCAGATGAGGACTTCATCATGGAGGAGGCCCAAGCAAACGAAGGAAAGGAGAGTCTGATGGTAGCCCGAAAGGAGATTCGAATGAAGACTCGGAGCCTGAGGAGACCAGCCTGCATCTCTCTGGGAAGACAACCCTTTGATCCCCAGTCAGGTACCTCCCCGAAGGTTAAGCCAAGATGTACCTATGGAGACTGTTGTAAGGAATAACCCAGTAATAATCTCTGATTCTGAAGAGGAGGGAGAGGAGGGGAAAGTGATAACGCTTTTAATCCAAATAGATTCCTGAGAAGAAGATCTCAGACCCCCGTGATAGCAGTGGCACCAAAGGAAGGAGACCCAGAAGAACCAAAGGAAACAAATGGCACGACCCATGGAGAGAGGATTTCCGTGTATGACAAAGTTTGTCCATCTCAGGCGGAGGTTACATCATGATACCGAGGAAAAAGAATGACTGTGAGTGAATAACTACGACAATTTGTCAAACGGCATAAAGGTTCCACCAGCAGAGTACGAACCCAGGACCATCCCCGTAAAAAGAAGAAGATTGATGGAAAGAAGGTAGGAATGAAAGAAGGGAGCATAACCCAACAAGTCCAACCTAGCCTTTTCTTAGGCTTATCTTTGTTTTACTTTTATATGTTCATGTTTTAATGTTTCCTTATTTGAACAATTATCTTTTGATGGGAATGGTTTCTACCTTCTGAAGTTTATGTAAGGATTATTAATTTCCTCTTTTATCTTGAATGCAAGTATTTCATGTAATTTGATCATTCATGGATTTGATTGCCTTAAATATTTTCTACATAATTTCTGATATTTCCGATCTCTTTAAAGTCTAAAACTAGAGTAATTAACAGATAAGGTAGAAGAGGTAGAAGACGCGAACGTTGCGCTTCTAATAATATACCAGCAGAACCGAAGAATCCCCTAGCAGGACAACAAGCCCCAAATCCCCCACCAAATCAACAAGGAGATGTGTGGGCCACCATCAACCAACTAACAGGGCTAGTCAATATTTTCATGCAGCATGCACAAAACGTGCCACCGCCTACTGCAAATGCACCAGAAGCAACCGTTGAGGCACCTACAGCCCCAGAAGCTGAGTCTCATACCATCCCTTTGCCAGCACCACCGCCACCTTGACCTTACAGAAGTTCCTTGCCAGACTTCGTAAAAAGCAACAGATATTTTGATGGAAATTTCAGAAAGCCAGACGAAGCTGAAGACTAGCTAGCACAAATTGAAAGGTCGTTTGCCACCTATAAAGTCCCCCATCATCTTCGCCTGGATTATGGCACATATATGTTGAGAGTCGAAAAGTAGAGAGTTACTACCACCCGTAACCTGGGCAGCCTTTTGAAGGGAGTTTTTGGACAACTATTTCCCTAGGAGCTTAAGGATACAATATAGTGGGGACTTCCTCCACATATCCCAGAAGGGAAGGACAATAGAGCAGTACGAGATGGAGTTTCGCAGTCTACTTCATTACGCGCCTAAATCTTTCAAGCATAGTGAGGAGCTGAAGAGGCAAGTATTTCTAAGTGGCCTGGATGAAGATTTAAGAATGCGTTTGGAGAAGTTGGATCTGAGGACCCTTCATGAGTTGGTTGAAAGGGCTTGTATCATAGAGGGAGCTAAGAAGAGGAAAAGCAAAGCACTGGAAAAGCGAACCTTTGTGTTCGGAAAGAGGGCTCAAGATAGCTATAGCCCCAGCTTCCAAAACAAAAAGTTTAAACCCTTCCACAGTTTTAGAGGAAGTGTTAGTGGCAACAAAGAGACACCTGAGATCAAAGTGACAAGCTGGAAATGTAAGAAGGAGCACTATCCGAAGAGGTGCCCCCTTCTTCAACACAAATGTTATTTTGTGGAGACCCAAGCCCACAAGTTCGGTGATTGTCTTAAGAAAGCTTCCACCATTTTCTTTGTGTGCAAGCAAAATGGGCACTTCACCAATGAATGCCCACAAAGGAAGAATGCACCAGGAAAAACCGTTTGGTTCTACGGGAGGTACAGCACCAGCAAAGAATGGAAATGGAGGGAGCAACTCGAGCCGATCTGGAGCAGCTGTCCACGGAATGAGGATATACAACGTGGAAGCATAGTGGGTGTATGAGGAGTCTGAAGACGAAGGAGCAGAGCTAGCAGCCGTAGATGGAGAGTATGGCTCAGATTTTGGATTAGTGACAGGTCAGGATCAAAACTTTTTTCTTTAATGCAGGTTATTAAGTTTCCCTACGTTCAATTCCTATGCTACAAAAGTTTTATACCCACGATTAGATTAAGTATACCAGTCTCATAATTAGTATAAAATTCGAGTGCAGGACACATACATGTAACTAGTCAACCTGTTTATGCCTTGTTCGATACGGGAGCTACCCATTCTTTTATCACCGTTAGCCTGGCCAAGCGAATTGGTTTACCCGTAGATACTATTGCTTCTAGTTTTCGAGTTAAGACCCCCCACCAGAAGCATAGTAACAAACAAAGGAAATGCTTAAAGGTTGTCCAATGGATACAAGGAAGTCACTCTAAGTGTGACCTAATAATCTTGTAGATGAGCAAATATGAAGTAATCTTGGGTATGAGTTGGTTGACATCTGTCAAAGCCTTAGTGGATTGTAAACAAAAGGAAGTGAAGATTAAGGACCAAAATGAAGGTGAAGTAATGTTCAGAGGTGAATCCACGATGAAGTTAAACTCGTTCGAGTTAGTGGATGATGATGAAATCAACCTTAGTAATCTGGATGAAGAAGAAGAAGAAAAGCCTGAGCTTGGATCCATACCCGTAGTCAAGGAGTTTTCGGATGTTTTCCAGACGGACTACCTGGATTGCCACCAAAGAGAGAGATCAATTTCGAAATCACCTTATTGGTAAACACAGAACCAATATCCAAGGCACCCTATAGAATGGCACCAGTAGAGCTCAAGGAGTTAAAGACCCAACTGCAAGATTTGTTGGATCAAGGTTTTATCCGACCAAGTGTGTCACCTTGGGGAGCACCAGTGTTATTTGTAAAGAAGAAGGATGGTTCCATGTGCTTATGCATCGACTACCGGGAGCTTAATAAGGTTACCATCAAGAATAAATACCCCCTCCCAAGAATCGATGATCTTTTTGACCAACTCCAGGGAGCAAGTGTCTTTTCTAGTAATGTCTATTGGATTAACCGACGCACCATCAGCTTTCATGGGTCTCATGACTCGAGTATATAAGCCTCTGTTGGATAAGTGCGTGATAGTATTCATCGATGATATTCTGATATACTCAAAGACGTAAGAGCAACATGAGGAACACTTAAGGATGGCATTACAGACCTTGCGTGAACATAAGTTGTACGCTAAGCTATCTAAGTGTGATTTTTAACTGGATAAGATATCCTTCTTAGGACATGTCATATCGAGAGAAGGAATATCGGTAGATCCTGAGAAGATCAAGGCAGTAATGGATTGGAAACAACCTAAGATAGTTACAGAAGTAAGGAGTTTTCTCGGTTTGGCTGGATATTATAGGAAGTTTGTGAAGAATTTTTCAACCATCGCCAAACCTCTCACGCAGTTAACCCAAAAGGAGCAGAAGTTTATATGGACAGACAAGAGGGAACAAAGTTTCTAGGAACTAAAGAAAAGACTTGTCTTTGCCCCGATTCTAATTCTACCGGACCCCGAGAAGTCTTATACGATGCACAACAATGCTTCCAGGAATGGTCTTAGATGTGTATTGATGCAAGATGGAAAAGTAATCGCTTATGCATCTCGACAACTCAGACCCCATGAGCAGAATTATCCAACCCACGATCTGGAGTTAGCTACCGTTGTATTTGCACTAAAGTTGTGGAGGCATTACTTGTATGGACAAAGGTGCGAGATCCACACCGACCATAAAAGCCTCAAGTATCTATTTACACAAAAGGAGCTGAATATGCGGCAATGGAGATGGTTGGAGCTGATCAAGCATTACGACCTTGGAATCAACTACTGTCCAGGGAGAGTAAACGCAGTTGCAGATGCCCTATGCAGCAAGAATTATGGGGAAGTAGCCTCTTTGCTCACTGACAAGAACGAGTTGATAATGGAATTTGAAAGAATGAGCATTGAATTCATAGGGCAAGTGCGGAAGTGGAAATTGCTCGCCTAGTCTTGGAACCTACCTTAGGAGGGAGAATCAAGGAAGCCCAACGATATGATGAGGCAATTTTGAAGATTAAGAAAGAGGTGCAGGAAGGAAGGTACACCGATTTCACCGTAGATGAGGATGAAATGGTAAGAATGAAAGGCAGATTATGTGTTCCAGATGACGAGGACATAAGAAAGGAAATCATGGAAGAGGCACATCACTTCGAATACACCATGCATCTAGGAGGAATGAAAATGTACCAAGATCTGAAAAGCCACTATTGGTGGAACGGCATGAAGAGAGACGTAGTGGACTATGTGTTGAAATGTCTCGCATGCCAACAAGTAAAAGTGGAGCACCAAAGGCCTGGTGGGCTTCCGAAACCTCTGCCAATACCCGAGTGGAAGTGGGATCATATTACAATGGATTTTGTGTGTGGATTACCAAGGACGTCAGCTGGATATGATGCGATTTGGGTCATAGTGGATCGATTAACAAAGACGGCACACTTCCTTCCAATGAACATGACGTACTCTATGGACAAGTTGGCAAGAATGTAAATGAGAGAAATAGTACGTTTACATGGAGTACCCACTGGAATAGTCTCCGACCGAGACCCAAGGTTTGTATCCAAATTTTGGATGAGCCTACAAAAATGTATGGGAACTAAACTACATTTCAGTATGGCTTATCACCCTCAGACAGATGGTCAATCGGAGCGGACGATACAAACGTTGGAGGATATGCTGCGAGCATGCGTAATAGAGTTTAAAGGTAGTTGGGACGCACACCTATCTTTGGTAGAGTTTGCCTACAACAACAACTAACACTCTACGATCCAGATCCCACCTTATGAAGCGTTATATGGAAAGCGATGCCAATCACCTTTGTTTTGGGACGATGTAGAAAAGTTGAGCATCGGACCAGACTTGGTACAAGATGTGGCTGACAAAGTGCGGATCATCCAAAGGAAGATGAAGGAAGCCCAAGATAGGCAAAAGAACTGGACAGATATAAAGAGACGTGTGCTCGAATTTGAAGTTGGAGACCATGTGTACTTGAAAGTGAACCCCTTCAAGAGTATTCACCGAGTTCGAGCACAAGGAAAGTTGAGCCCACGCTACATTGGACCCTTTGAAGTATTGGAGAAAGTGGGAAATCTTGCTTATCGTCTGGCACTCCCTCCTAACCTATCCAGAATTCACAATGTGTTTCACGTATCGGTCTTACGGAAGCATGTGCCCGACCCTACCAAGATTACAAAGCTGGAACTTGTTCTGTTTAGAGAAAACCTCACATATGAGGAGCACCCGGTTCAGATCTTGGACCACAAGGTACAAAAGCTTCAGAATAAAGAGATCAAATACGTGAAGGTTCTATGGAGAAATCACTCATGAGAAGAAACAACCTGGGAGGCTGAAAGCGACATACGCCAAAAATCTAAGCTTGTTTGAGGAATTAGGTACAAATTTCAAAGTTCTGAGGACAAAACTTTCTTTAAGAGGGGTAGATTGTAAACCCCCGAAATTTTTCGATCAAATTAAATGCTTAAACCCTAATCAGAAGTCAATCGGATTTTCAAGTCAACAAAACTCTAGTTTACCGTAACCGCTTAACTCCGGCATACCGTTTTCCCTAGCTCTATAAAACAAGTTTGAATAATTAGTTATTATGGTTTGTAATAGCTATAGGTTACGTAAAAATATCGGTTTTGCAAAATTCGAGTGTCCTTAGAACTCGATTGAACACAGTTCTCGAAAAACATGTCCCGAAGCTCGGAATAGGAAAAATATTCCGAATATACCATTAGACTCGTAAAAATATAATATTTCCAAAAATATCAATTTCGTAATTTTTCGGTAGCTAAAAATATCAGATATCGCATTTATACGTGTATTTTCTTACTATCGACATTTAATTGTCATGTCTACTTTTTACATTTCACTATTTTCTACTATTCTACACTATTCATCTATCTACTTTCTCTTACAAGCTATTCTTAACCTATAAACCTATTTCTTAGACATTTTCATTTTCCAAACAACTTCATCTCTCATTTTTACTTTTAATTAACAAAATAAACAAAAAAAAATAATTTACACTCCTTCTCTCCTCTCTCAAATGCGTCGGAAAACACCCCCCCCCCCCCAGCGTTATGCTCCAATTGTTTTATTTTTCATTTATTTCATTCACACAAATTATCTCCCATAATTTTTCTATAAATAACTCCTCATACCTTCACTTCTTTTACACCACTTCTTTACTAAAGTTACTCTCTCAAAATCTCTAAAGATTTCTCTCCAAGAATTCTTCCAAGAAGCTCTTTTTAGTTTATCTCTTTTTAGATAAAGATTCTTCAAGAAATTCCTATGTTCATCTACTTAGTATGTAACTTATGTGTGGTTTTCCAAAACCGTGAAGTTGTGAAAGCAAACAATAATTCCATATTTTATTTTTGTTCATAATATCAATTCCTTTATGTTCCTTTATGTTTCTTTATGTTTCCTATATATTCATAACTATCTAATATCTATATAACTATATATATATATATATATATATTATTTAGAGCATATAAGCTCATTCTTTCAATTTATTACTTCATTGCAATTTATTTTAATTTCAAGTTGTTTTTAAGACTAGTCTTTCTAGTCTTAGACTTGTCCTCATCAGTCAAAACTTTTCTTTTTCTTTTTCTTTCGGGATCTAGTCTTTCTTAGTCCCGGGGTACCTTGATGAAGCTAAGTCCCAATACTTGATTTATTTCTTTATATGCTTATTCTTTTAAGTTATTATGATCTTTTGTAATTTTCATAACTTATGATTTATTTTTATGCATGAACATAATGTTTTTGTCTCAACAAAAATAAATGAGGAAGTTTTTTCTTAAATTAAAGATTCTTTCTAAAGAAAAAATATAGAAAATAGACTTCATAAAACTCATAAACATGCTTAGAAATGGCACCAAAATGTACCAAGATTTGAAGAGTTGCTATTGGTGAATGGAATGAAGCGAGATGTGGCAGGTATTTAGTAATGAAGTGCACAGTATGCCAACAGGTGGGTGAGTAGGCACCAGAGACCGGGCGATTGCTAAAGCCCTTGCCCATTCCTGATGGAAGTGGATCAAATATCCATGGTTTTGTTGTGGCTTCCTAAGACTCCACGGGTTGTGATGCATATGGGTATAGTGGATCGGTTAACTAAGTCGGCGCATTTCCTACCCATAAATATGACCTATTCAATGAAAGGTTAGCCAAGATTTATATCAGAGAGATCGTGAGATTACATGGCATACCTGCAGGTATCATCTGATAGAGACCGAGATTTATGTCCAAGTTGGACGAGCTTGCAGAAGAGCTTGGGTACTAAAATTGCATTTTCAGTACGGCTTACCATCCTCAGACCGACGGACAGTCTAAGCGGACGACCAAACCCTAGAAGACATTAAGGGCGTGTGCCCTGGAATTCAAAGGGAATTGGGATAGTCATGTACACCTAATCGAGTTTGCCTACAATAACAGCTATCACTCCACCATCCAGATGCCTCCGTATGAAGCCTTGTATGGACGGCGATGTAGGTCCCTTTGTTTTGGATGAAGTGGAAAAGGTAGCAATTGGGCCGGATTGGTACAGGAAGCCGCGATTAAAGTAGAGGTTGATTCACGAAAATGAAGGAAGCCAGGATCGACAAAAGAGCTGGGCAGACTTGAAAAGACAGAGCTTGAATTTAAAGTGATGATCATGTACCTGAAGATAAACCCGATTAAAAGTATCAATAGGATGCTACACAAGGGAAATTAAGCCCGAGATACATTGGACCTTTTAGATCTTGGAAAGAGTCGGAGACCTGGCGTATCGGCTAGCCCTACCACCTAATTTGTCCGGGATTCACAATGTGTTCCATGTGTCAGTTTTGAGGAGATATGTTGCCGACCCAGAGGATTCTGGAATTGGAACCAATCCAGTTGAAGGAAAACCTGACATATGAAGAACACCCAGTAAAGATATTGGATAAGAAAACTCAAAGGCTACGAAACAAAGACATTCACTACGTGAAAGTGTTATGGAGGAATCATGCCTTTGAAGAAGCAACCTGGGAAGCGGAAGATGAAATCCGGAGAAAGTACCCCGAGATATTTGAAGGACAAGGTACGTCAGTTCCGTTTTGAGGACAAAACTTTATTTAAGGTGGGGAGGTTGTAAACCCCGGTAATTCTCAGTAGCTAGAAAACCCCGGGAGTTGGAAGCGAAACCCTAATCCGATCAGGTTGAGTTTAGTAATGAAGCCTAGGAACCCTAAATCCGGCTTTCCTTCGGTTTCATAGTAAAATAAATATTATGTGAATGAATTCAAATTATTGTTCCAAGTACATTTCAAACCTTTGAAAGTTTTAAATTCGGGAATTTTTCAATTCCGGGCCTTCCCGAGCCCAATTACGGAAAAGCGTGCCCCGGGCCACGGATTCAGAAAAATGTTCCGGAATATTCATTAGAACCGTAATTTTATAAGGATTCCAAAAATATCAATTTCATAATTTTCCGAGCTATAAAAATTACAGTTATAGCTTTTCCCGTGTTTTCGGAACAACCGGTAAAGTAGATGTCTTGTCTACTATTCACAAGTACAACCTACACTACACACTACCCATACCCTATTCTTACATCCTTACAACTACTCATTTCAATTTTCTTTTCCAAGAAAATTTGTCTCTTAAATAATTATTACATTTATTACATTTACTAAATTACAAATTTCATTTTTTCAAAACTCACACACACACACACACATGGAGGCCGGCGCCCCTCCCTCTATTTTCCCTCTCATTTAATTATTTTACTTCATTTTATAACTAAACCCTAATACTTGATATATATACTAAATTTTCTCTCTCTCTCTTCATTTCTTCTCATTTCAAAATTGAAAAAAGAAAACCTCTCTTCTTTCCCTCCTTAGTGCCGAGCACCCCCCTCCCTCTCCCTCTTGCACTTTCAACTCAAAACTCCTCCATTTCTACCTTAGATCCTCCTTTGGTATGTTGATTCAAGCCTTGTTCTTCCTAGTTCTTGTAATGGCAAGACCATATCTTGTGTATTTCCTCACTAAATCCCAATGAGCTAATGCTAGGGGCATGGAAACACATGAACAAGAATGTCAAGCCATCACAAGACATGGATCTAATGTTTAGATGTGTTTTTGTTAAGATCTCATCTTGTTCATGCATGTAAAGTAGTGATCTTGCACATATATTGTTGTTCATGCCATGAGATCCATGCTTTTTATGTCATATGTTGTAGATCTAAGGTTTAGACATTCATAACTTCATGTACATGCATGATCATAGGTTCATTTTGTTTATATGCTTTGATGGCCATAAGAATGAAGTCTTGTTCATATATAGAGATGATAGATAGTATATCTTAACATGTAGAAGGCAAGACCATTGAAAAAGGAAGGGCTTTGTTAGATATGAAAAGTTGAAAATTCGGATGAAATGGAAACCCTACCTTAAAGACCCCCAAAATCAACTTTAAACTTATATTTCATAAGAAAAATGAAGAGGTATGTGTAATAGACATGTTGAAGGAATTATTTTCATGAGTTTAGATGAGTTTAGGCATAATAAAAGAAAACAAGAGGTGAAGTTAGAATGAAAAATGTTGACTTTAAATGTGTAGTCAAATTCGTAACTTTGTGTAATGCCTAAATAAACACTTAGTATTTAAGTCTAAAATGGATGTTTTATAAGCTAAATGAAGTCCTTAGATAATGTATACATTGAAGCTCCAATTTTTAATGCATTAGACAAGATTTCCCTTAAGAAAAATGTAAGAAAAGGAAATTTGGAAAATTCGGATTTTCACAAATAGCTTATTTAAAAACATGTTTACCAAATGAAAAATGTGAATTTTATGCATGAATGGAGGCCATGACTATTATAGACTTTGAGAACCTATTTTTAGTTAAATAATAAGTAGATTACAAGATTAAAAACCAAAGAAACCCTAAGGAGTATAATGTGGGAAAATAGCTTCTTAGAATTAGTCTTTATGAGACTTTCCCCAACACTTAGGAGTTCCTAAGAGTTTATTACTACAAAAATCATCATGACCATGCACATATTGAGTTCATTACATGGCATACACATTAGTAGTTCATTCCTAAATCATTCATGCATGAATCACCAACTAGGAACATTTCTTATCAAAAGCAAAGCACATTTTCAAAATTGGATCAATTGCGGAACAGAACTGATCCCACTGTTCCGTGACCCTATTATTTTCAAAACTTGGATTTAATACTTGAAATAGATAGATCTTTCGAAGTAGATAAGATCGATATAAAATTTGCGAAATTCCGAGTTAAAATGACCAAGTTATGGCCGTTTTAAGTCGGACTTCCGAAAATAGCGAGAAATCCGAATTCAACTAGTCTAGATATATTTGATTTAATTACATGGTGAGAATCTCATTAGGATTATTCTTGATTGGTAGGTGATCCGAGCAGGACGACACTCTACCTCCCGATATTATTATTAAGAAGTTGGCGTCCAATGGCCGAGTGAGTTTACTTCCATTCTCAATTAATGCATGTGATTGTAATGTAGTGGCACTAGTGATGTAGGCAAAGATAAAAGAAATTGTATAAGCATGTGGGGTATATGGGAATTATTTATGTGTTGATTGTTGATATGTGAAATGGAGCTTAAGGTATATCGGAACCGGGTGTTAAGATATTGACTGCTTTACTAGAATCTTATGATGAATGTCTGCGAATACTTGTTGGTCACTTAAAAGAATTGAATTAATGACTATTCGACTCGACTATAAATTGAATTCATTCATGTCACGATGGGGTTGGAGCATTCGCATTGTTGGTTAATCGTGATCCATAAAACGACTTGTTGGTTAATCGTGATCCATAAAACGAATTATTATTAGTTGACCGTGAGCTTAAACGGCGTCGTACCGCAGGATTCGTTAATCTGCTAACCCGGGATGGAGGGCAAGTCCATCCACATATGATTTCCGGTTGGTCATATGTTTGCTGAATTCATTTGTTTGATGCATACACTTGCCTGAATAATTACTTGTTTGACTGAAGTATGTTTAATTGCGTTATGGAAGTATTGCTCACTAAGCTAGTTAGCTTACGCCCCTATAGTTTCTATCTTTTGCAGCACGACTTTATATGGCTTAGGCCAAGACAAGCCACAGCGCAGGTACCGGAGATAGGAGTTTCCTAGAAGTTTAATTCATTCCTTTTTGTATAGACTTCCATTGGAAACTAAGGACTCTGGATGACTGTAATGACTGTTATTCTTTTGCGGGGGAATGCCCCTTAGATTTGTAAACTTTAACAATGCGTTTTGATTTATTATCTATGGCTAATGAATGCCTCGTTAAACTGTTTAACTCCATTTGTTGAAGTATTCTATTGTCGTAAAGGAACGCTTTACATCTACTTAAGACTTCGAAGGCCCCGGGTAGGGAACTCGAGAGTCTTACTTAGTATGTGGTGGGCTGTTACATTTAGAATACCTTACGGGGCATGACAACATCTGTTTTAAGTAACATAGCAACATATAATTGTATTGGTTGAAAAATCTAGCATGTTTGTTTCATGTAACAGTTTAGCAAGTTAACAGCTAAGCAACACATGTAGTAGCTATCTTTTGTAACCGTAGAAACAGATAGAAAACATAGCTGGCAAAGGGATGTAAAAATAAACTATAAGAATCTCATGGAACATATAAATGACATATAATAGAACAGAGCAGGATACGAGTTTTTACTTAACATAGATCTCAGCAAGGAGCCTACTGAAGCTCGAATTCTAGATAATTTTCAACACTTTACACCATGCAAAAAACATCCACAGAAGTATTAGACCAGGAACATATACAGATCTAATCTTGGAACATCCAAAAACATTAGAAAAGAATAACCCTAGTTTTTACTCTGTAAGGAAAATACAAAGAACCGAGAGAAAGAACAATACCTCGAGTGTGTCGGAAGAGAGAGATTAAGAGAGCAATTAGGGTTTTCTTTTGTTAACATTCACATGTGAGAGTCCAAGGCCCATGTGGGGTTTATCATTGGTGCTTTCATTGATCTTTTTGCGATCACCATGGCAGATGGCACCAGAAGTATTTCTCATTTACAAGAGGAATTGCAACAACATGACAGTAATATTTCTTCATTAGAATAAAAAACTGATAGATTGTTATCAGATATGGCTCAAGTTTTACAATATGTTAAGCTTCAAATGGATAATCAGAATACTACTAGCCATAGTAGTGGTTCATCATGTTATAATGATACTAATCAATCTTCATTCATTTGGAACATCAAATTAGAGCTCCCAAAATTTTATGGGCCGAATCCTCTTTCTTGGACATTTCAAGCAAATCAGTTTTTTTTATTTTCCTAATGTTCCTAATACGGAACGATTGAAATTAGCTTCTTTTGCTATGGAGGGAGATGCTCTAGATTAATACCAATGGTTGTTTAGAAATGGGTTGTTATCTACATGGTTTGCTTTTGTTAAGGCATTAGAGACCATATTTGGTCCTTCTTTATTTGATGATTACCAAGGAAAATTATCTAAATTGATTCAGACAGGATCTGTATCTGACTATCAACATGTTTTTGAATCCCTTTCAAATCATGTCAATGGTCTTTCGGAGGATTTTCTTAAGAGTTTTTTCATATCTGGTCTTAAACCAATATTGTAGCAAGAAGTTCTCGCTTGTCAACCCTCTTCCCGTTTACATGCTATTAGTCTTGCTAAACTACATGAATCTAAATTTCATCACCTTAGCATGACCACTCCCAACCCTATTTCATCTCAAACTAAACCTTTTTCCAAATCCACTATCCAATCTTCTTATACACCACCTTCTTCTATATTTTCCAAACCTAAACTATCACATCTACATCCTCTTCTTTATCTACCACAAAAAAATCACTTCCTTTTAAAAGACTTACTCCTTTTGAAATGGCCATTAGAAGAGAGAAGGGTTTATGTTTCAATTGTGATGACAAATTCAGTAAAGACCATATTTGTAAAGCAAAGTTTTTTATGCTTATCCAACCTGATGATGATTCGGAAGATGATAGTTCATATGAGATTGAATTGAGTGATAATGCTGATACTCTTAATACAGTTGAAATTAGCTATCATGCTTTATCAGGAGTGTTTGTTCCTAAGACTTTGAAATTAAGAGGTACAGTTGGTGGTGAAGCAGTGTCAGTACTTGTCGATTATGGGAGTACTCATAATTTTGTACAAGAACAAGTGGCTAAACGGTTACGTTTACCCATTCTTGCTACTAATTCTTTTCAAGTCATGATTGGTAATGGTGAACGACTGACTTGTTCAGGTTTGTGTCAAAATGTGCCACTTATTTTGCATGATAGTGATTTTTTGGTTGATTTTTATGTTTTACCCATTCAAGGAGCGGATATGGTTTTGGGGATTCAGTGGCTTACTACTCTTGGTCCAATTACTGTGGATTATTCTACTCTTACAATGCAATTTATGTTAAATGGGCAGTCCATACTTCTTTAAGGCAATTCTGCTATTGATCCTAAACAGATTGAACTACATCAGTTCCATAAATTGATGAAATCTGATAATGCGGCTTATTTTTTTAGTCTTTTGGCTTAGAGGGAGGATAATTGTCATGATACCACCAGCAATAGTGCTGTAGAAACACTATTGGGCAGATTTCATAAACTTTTTTAGTCTCCTTCGTCATTACCACCTTTACGAGATGTCCAACACCATATCCACTTACAATAGGAGACTCAACCTATTAATGTCAGACCCTATTGTTATCCTTATTTCCAGAAAGTGGAAATTGAGAAATTAATTCAGGAAATGCTAGATTCGTGAATTATTCGACCCAGTACCAGTCCTTTTTCATCACCAGTCCTCTTGGCGAATAAAAAAGATGGTTCTTGGTGTTTCTATGTAGATTATAGAGCTCTCAATCATGCCACAGTATTGGATAAGTTTCCAATTCCTACTATTGATGAATTACTTGATGAATTACATGGAGCACAGATTTTTTTCAAAGCTAGATTTGCGTGTTGGTTATCATCAGATTCGTATGTTTCCTGAGGATATTCATAAAACAGCTTTTTGTACTCACGAAGGCCATTATGAGTTTTTGGTAATGCCCTTTGGGCTCACTGATGCTCCTTCAACATTTCAGGCTATTATGAATTCTATTTTTTGACCCTATCTCAGAAAATTTGTTATTGTTTTCTTTGATGATATCTTGGTGTATAGTGTATGCATGGAAGATCATCTTACTCACTTGACACAAGTTTTTACTAGTTTAGAAGCACATCAGTTTTATGTGAAGAGATCTAAATGTTCTTTTGTCAACCCAAGATTGACTATTTGGGTCATATTGTCTCGATGGATGGGGTTACACCAGATCCGAGCAAGGTTCAAGCAATTCATAGTGGCCTACTCCTACTAATCCTAAACAATTAAAGGGTTTTTTGGGTCTTACCGGTTATTACAGACGTTTTGTAAGACATTATGCATCATTGCAGCACCTCTTACAAATTTATTGTGGAAAGAAGCTTTCGTGTGGGATGAATGTGCTACTGTTGCTTCCTCTAATCTTAAGGCTTCCCTAATGATGACCCCAGTTTTAGCTCTTCCTGATTTTTCTCAGACATTTATTGTCGAATCTGATGCTTCAGGTACGGGAATGGGAGCTGTGTTACATCAGAACAAACATCCTATCGCTTTTTTCAACAAAAAAATTTCTTTGCGACTTCGCAAAGCTGCAGCTTATGTCAGGGAAATGGTGGCTATAGTAGAAGCGTTTAAAAAATGGAGACATTATCTTTTGGGAAGACATTTCATTATTAAGACTGATCAGAAAAGTCTTAAAGAAATTCTTACTCAGGTATTTCAAACACTTGAACAGAAACAATATCTTGTTAAACTGTTAGGCTATGATTACGAGGTTGTTTATAAACCAGGTATAGAGAATAGAGTTGTGGATGCATTGTCACGGAGCTTTTCTGAGGAAGCCCAACTTTTTGCTTTATCCTTACCTTCTTTTGACTCTGTTACTCTACTTAAAACAGAGTTTAAAGATAATAAGGAATGGCTGAAGGATTGTGAACAAGGGGTTTCTCTGCCATGGCCACTCACGGTCAGAGATGGCTTGCTTTTTATGGGGAATAAGATTTTTATTCCACCTCATGCTTCTATTATCAATTTGTTGATATTAGAATACCATACTTCTCATATAAGGGGACATTTGGGTGTTTTAAAAACTTTTAAAAGACTCAATGAATCTTTTTTTTGGAAAGGCATGAGGAAGGATGTGGAGGAATTTGTGAAATGCTGCCATGTATGTCAACAAATCAAATATTTGACAACCAGCCCAGCAGGATTGCTCCAACCTTTACCTATTCCTCAACAAGTCTTTGAGGATCTTTCTATGGATTTCATTACGGGATTGCCCGTATCCAAAGGTTATTCAGTGCTTTTAGTAGTAGTCGATTGACTAACTAAGTACTATCATATTGGTCCTCTTGCTGCTACATATTCAGCTACTTCGGTAACCTCATTATTTGTAGACATTGTTATTAAATTGCATGGATTTCCTAAATCCATCATGTCAGATAGGGACAAAGTTTTCATGAGTCGTTTCTGGAAGGAACTCTTTCAATTGAGTGAAACAACTTTGAAAATGAGTTCAGCCTATCATCCTCAATCTGATGGTCAGACTGAGGTCATGATCGATGTTTGGAACAATATTTTATGTTATGGTTCATCTACCTCTGGCCTAAGTTCCTACCTTGGCTGAGTATTGTTTTAACACTAGTTATCATACTAGTGCCAACATGACACCATTTCAAGCATTGTATTGGAGACTCCCTCCTAATAATATTCCACACTACATACAGGGCCAATCCACTTTGGAGGTAGTGGATCATGAATTGAAGACTCGAGATGTTATTTTGAAAACTTTGAGAGCTAATTTAGCTCAAGCTCAGCTTCGAATAAAGCAGGTAGCTGACTCTCACAGATCCGACTTAAATTTTGAAATTAAGGATTTAGTGTACGTGAAGCTTCAGCCTTATAGGCAAACTTCTTTAGCCAATAGGCTTTCTTATAAGCTTTCACGACGTTATTATGGGCCTTTTAGGATACCAAAGAAGATTGGAACTGTAGCATATCAGTTGGATTTACCATATCATTCAAGATTTCATCCAGTATTCCATGTTTCTTTACTTAAAAGAGCTTATGGAGACTCATTTCCTACAATCCCACTTCCTCAGGACTCTTTTGAAAATCATCCTATACTTCGACCGTTAGCTATTTTGGATTCCAAAATTTTAGTGCGACAAGGAGTTAATGTTCCCCAACTTTTGATTCAATGGGAGACTCTACCTACTGAAGATGCTTCTTGGGTGGATTTATCAGATTTCAAGAGAGATTTTCCCGATTACCACCTTGAGGACAAGGTGATTTTCTCAACACCGGAGGAACATGTTATGACACGAAGTCACAGGACTAGAAGACCACCAATACACTTACAAGATTATATCATGAACTAAAAACATAATAAATATGTTTTAAGTAACATAGCAACATACAGTTGTATTGGTTGAAATATCTAGCACGTTTGTTTCATGTAACAGTTTAGAAAGTTAACAGCTAAGCAACACATGTAGTAGCTGTCTTTTGTAACCGTAGAAATAGATAGGAAACAGAGCTAGCAAAGGGATGTAAAAACAAACTATAAGAATCTCATGGAGCATATAAATGATAGATAATAGAACAGAGCAGGGTACAAGTTTTTACCCAACATAGATCTGAGCAAGGAGCCTACTGGAAGCTCGAATTCCAGATAATTTCCAACACTTTACACCTCGCAAAATACATCCACAGAAGTATTAGACTAGGAACATATACAGATCTGATCTTGGAACATCCAAAAACATTAGAAAAGAATAACCCCAGTTTTTACTCTGTAAGGAAAATACAAAGAAACGAGAGAAAGAACAATACCTCGAGTGTGTCAGAAGAGAGATATTTAGAGAGAAATTAGGTTTTCTTTTGTTGATATTCACACGTGAGAGTCCAAGGCCCATGTGGGATTTATCATATATCTTCCAAAAAGTTTATAAAAATGCTTGGAACATTCATTTCTTCAAGTGAGTTTTATTTAAAAAGAGGAACTCAAGTTTTTTTCAAATTCGTGGAGAATCTGGTCGCTGCTTTTTTGTGACCCAAACAACTTAATTTTATGAAAATAAGCTTAGAAATTGTAGATATTTTCGAGTAGGTAGAAAATGATATATTATACGCGAAATTCTGAGTTAAAATGAGCAAGTTATGGCCATTTTAAGTTGGAATTTCCTCTTATACGATTTTACCGCTATTTTAAGAAAGTTTAGAATCTTCAATAATAAAAGTTTTATGAAAGACTCATTTTAGATATTTCATCTTATTTAGGTGATGAAGGACCTGAGATCATCTATCCAGAAGACTTTTTCGATTAGATCTACCGATATGGTGTAAACCCGGTTTTTCAAGTAGCCAAGATAACCCTAGAACGGAAACCAAAACCCCAAACCAGAATAGCTCAAGTCTAGAGTGAGAATTAGGAATCCTAATTCCGGCTTTTCCTCGATTTCCAATTAAGAAACTTTTATAAGAAAATTAAATCTGAATATAGTTCTTGATTATATTTTAAACCAAGAAATATCAGATTTGAGAAAATTCAATTCGGGTAATCCCGAGACCTATTATAGAAAAACATGCCCGGAACTAGAATTTCAAAAATTACTTATGAGTACTCATTTGACCGAAATAAAATAAGCATTTCAAAAAAATATTTTTCATAATTTTCCGTCTTATGAAAAATACAGTTATAGTCTTTTTATTTGTATTTCATTACTACCGGAAATTAAATTGTCTTGTCTACTATTCCTCACTATTCACAAGTACCACCTAGTCTACCTATTAGCACACTCTACAAATTCACTCTTACCATCACTCAAATCAATCCCTTTTCTCCATATTTTGTCCCTTAAACTTCATTACAAGTTATGACAATTACACATCAAGTTAAATCAATCAAATAAAGCAAAAATTCAAATTTTCTTCCCCTTAAGCTCAAAACCGGCGTGAAATGGCCCCCTTCCATGCTCCATTTGCAATTTTTTTACTTTTTTAACCTAATTCCACTTATATATAAGCTATGTTTTCTCTCTCTTCCTTCATTCACTCATTTTACAAACTTTACAAAGAAAAAAGCTCTCAAAAATCCTCTCCCCACACCTCCTTTGCCGTGAGCCTTAGAGCTCCCACATACCCACACAGCCTTTCATTTTCTTTTTTTCATCTTCTATTTATCTTCAAGTAAGTAAACTTTTACTCCTTCCACTCATAGATCTTTGTTATGGCTAAGTGATTCTTGGATATTTCCAACAAAAGGACCCCATGAGCTTTTGCTAGAGACAAGGAAATATCAAAACAAGAATACCGAACCATCTCAAAGTAGATCTAACATTTAAAGCAGCTTTCATGCCAAAAGCTTTATGTGTATCCATCAAAAAGTATTTTAAACAAAAGATCTTGTATAAAAATATAGTTTTTATGTTTTCAAAATTCATTTAAGCATATGAAATAATAGATCTATCATTTTACTACTCATAATCATGTAGGCATTTAAGGTTTCATTATTATTTTGTGTTTATGTGCATTAATAGTCTTTAATGCTTTTGTCTTTAGTAAATAACCTTCTTAGTATATAGATCTATGATTAGATAAGTTATAAAGTCAAAGAGGAAAACACATTCAAGAAATGAACTTGTGTAAATTCGGATGACTTTAGAAACCTAGGTTAAAAACACTTTTATCAACTTCTAAACATATATTTTACAAGAGAAATGAAGCCTATGGGTAATAGATAATGTTTGGTAGTATTTTTCATGAGTCTAAATGAGATTTTTCTAAAGAAAAATGTTGAAAACAAGAAATGAAGTCCAATAGAAGTTTTGAGCTAAAAGTCATATAGACAAAATTCGTAAATGATGTATGGTTAGAAAACACTATTTTTCCAACTTCAAAAATGGTATTTTCTTAAATAAATGAAGCCTTAGGGTATAAGTATAATAAATACTTAAAGTTTTAAGTACAAAATACATTTTTTTCCTAAAGGAATCAACTTGAAAATGGAACTTTCTAAATTCGGATTTTGGAAACCCATAGTAAAAGACCCACTTAAAAGTTTATAATGAGGATTTTATTAAAGAAATAAAGGCCTTAGGATATAACTAATATAAGGGTCAATTTCTTTAAACAAAGTGGAGTTTTTCTAAAAGAAATCCTTGTAATATGTAGGTGTGACCAAGTTGTAAATTCACTTGTTAAACAATGGTATGAAATGGTTTCTAAGAAAAGTTTATTTAAAGTTCTTTAAATCTAAAAATCTATAAGAACTTAGGATCATTAAAGTTCATATCATGACATTCATGATAGGGAAAATCATTACCATTGCATTTAGTTTCATTTGTACTTAGGAATCTCAAGTGCAATTCATGGAAACCACATTTTTGGAATCGATATACCCGCTGTACAGATCTGATCCTCAATTCCGAGGCTTAGATATTTTCAAAACTAAATTTAAATTCATATTTAGAAAGCTCTTCGAAGTAGATAGAGATCGATATAAAATTTGCGAAATTCTGACTTAAAACGACCAAGTTATGGCCATTTTAAAACGGAACTTCGGAAATGACGCGAATTTTGATTTCGCTAAGTTTTCTTAGAAGTTTAGAATCCTAGATGGTAGAATACTTATTAGGGTATTTCTTATATGAATAGGTGAACCCGAGGACGTTGAATCTTTGCCTCCGGATTATTATTACTAGAAGAAAGGCGAACCAATGGCGGAGTGAGTTTTTCTTCCCGATTCATTTATTGTTTGTGCTTGTAAAGTAATGCACTAGAATGTAAGCCAAATGAATGGAATATAAATAATGGGGAATAATGGGAAATTTATATGATTGATGATGATGTGAGGAACTCCAATTAAGAATATCAAAACCGGGTGATAAACTTTGGTTGTGTAGTTAGCTATGATGGATTGTCTGAAAAATTGTTTGATCACCTAGTAAAATGGCTTAATCAACTCCTGGGACTAATGCTAATTGACATGTGCATATCCAAGGAAGGAGCATTAGCATTTGTAGGTTAATCGTGAACCATAAACGATATCGAATAATCGTAGGTTAGTCGTGAATAAACGACATCGAATAATCGTAGTTAGTCGTGAACCATAAACGACATCGAATAATCGTAGGTTAGTCGTGAACCATAAACGACATTGATAATTGTAGGTTAACCGTGAACATAAACGGCATATTGTTAGTACCGCAATAGTCATTAATCTGCTAACCCAGGATGGAGGGCGCAATTCCATCCACATATGATTTCCGGTTGGTCATATGTATGTTGAACTCACGTGTTTGATGCATCCACTTGCTTGATTAATAACTTGATTGAATTTTTGTGATATAGATGTTATTGTGGGAGATTACACTCACTAAGCTAGTTAGCTTACGTCCCTACAGTCCATTCCTTTTGCAGCTTTCCCATTTGTGGCTTAGGCGATGTGACCCGGCTGAACAGGTACAGAAGCTAGGAGTTTCCCCTAGAAGTTGGAATTTATGTTTTAGACTTCCATAGGAAACTTCTAAGACTTGGATGACTATATAAGACCGTTAATTATTCTTTTGCAGGGGAATGCCCCTTAGATTTTGTAATATTTATGTATGTTTCATGAATTATAGCCTACTGCTAATGCATGCCAAATTAAGCTTTTATCTTCATTCGGACTTGTACTCTATTATTGTAAAGGTACGCCTTACATCTATATGAGGCTCTCGAAAGACTAAGATGGTAATTCAGGAATTTTATATGGTATGTGGCGAACTGTTACGTTTAGGGTACCCTATGGGGTGTGACATATGGAGTGAGTTAATTCTTTTCCTAAGTTACATTTTCTTATTTGTGCTTGTAATTAGTGGCACTAGAAATTTAGGAAAAAATAAATGAACAATTGTTATGAAATATATGTTAAATGAAAATTAAGTATATCGAAGGATGATATGTTAAATAAAAGTGTGATTCTTGTATTGATATGATGAAATTATGGTTGATCGCCTTTAACATAACTTATATGGTTAAATGTAAATTAAAAGTTATTCATGCATATCATATTTGTGAGTCACATTCATTTCACTACTATTCTTTGTGTGGCGAAACGAGAAAGTAGTAGTGGTGGCTGGTAGGAGCTGGTAAGTCTACATAAGCCAGTAGGAGCCAGGAAGTCTACAGAGCGAGCAGGAGCCGGCAAATATGCAAATATTGATGGTCGTATGGGCCTGTAACCTCCCAACCCTTGCCATGGAGGGCGTCAAATCCATGTTGCACTTGATTTCCAATTAATCTTGTGTATTTGGTTGCTCATGTGATTGGTGCATTACATATGCTTGAATTAAATATCTTGATTGTTATATGGAAATGTTATATAGTTAGGAATCATCTCACTAAGCTAGATTTGCTTATACCCTTATAGTTTTCTATTACATTATGATTATCTATGGTTGGCCCAGAGAAGCCCCTTGTGCCAGGTACGAGCTTAAGCTACTAGGAGTTTTTGGAAGAATTTTATGTATTTTTAGTTTTGAACATAGACTTCTAGGAAAAATCTCTATAGTAGGCTTATGTGGTAGTTATGTTTATTTTGTTATTAGTATAGTTGAACAAAGACTTTAAGGTAGGGGGATGCCCCTAAGATGATGTACGAACTTATTATTGAATGAAGATCTTATGTTTATCTACTTAAATTTATGCTTACTTTTGCTATCTATTTAAACGTAATACCCCTATGAGTCTCCTACTATCTTGGAAGCACGCCTTGCACATGATATCAAAGCTCCTGCGTGATTAAGGTTGTCATTCATTAGCTTTAATATTATATGCGGCGGACTGCCACGTTTAGGGTACCCTCTAGGGCGTGACAGTTTAAGTTAGTATCAGAGCGCAAGTTTTAGACAAAAGATAGTAGAAATAGACCTTAAGATAGATAGTAATAAGATAGAACTCTAGCTTAAGATATGATCCCCTTTTGTTTTACTTGATAGTTGACTTTCCCTGAGGTCAAAGAAAAGTCCCGACAATTCCTTAAAAACCATGACGAGACCTTCATGAACTACCGTCTTAGACTGAGGGTCCTGTGTGAAGAGTTTGCATTAGTAGGAAGGCCCAAGACCGCCCACGAAATGTTCAAGTTATGGAAGAAAGGATTGAGACATTCCCTGTGGAGGAACTTTCCCAACGAGCTAAGGTTCGACGCTGTAAGCAATCGGAGATGGAGTGATGTAGAGGTTATCTATGTGGTCGAAAGGATGATGGTTTTTATGTACCAAGAGACCATGCTGTAAGCCCCGGAAAATTTCAGTAAATAATTTCAAGATGAACTTCGAAAATAAACCTTAAAAATCACTCCAAATTAAAACCGAATTTCGATAAGTCCTAATTCACGAACGAATTCAGAAACTTCTTAATCTTGAGAAAATGAAAATCTTTAAACAATAAAATAAGAACTCAGTGGTCTTCAAATTCAAAACCACGACGTACGAAAAATTCATATTTAACTCCGACTTATAAAAACGGGTAATAGAAAGCTCAAAAACAAATTATTAAAAGCAAATAACGATTGACTTCGAAAATATAACTCAATTCAAGAATTCCGAAAACATTAAGAGATATTAAATACTTACAAAAATAAAATTTAAAATAAATTTCTCAAATTAAATATATTGTATAACATAAATATCAGTTTCCAAATTGGCAAAGGCCTAAACCGAAAATCACCGGAAACCCTAACCGGAATACAATAGTGTAAGTCCGGCAATCTAGCGCCCCTAACCCTAGAGGCCGAGATGTAGTTTAAATATATAGAATAGCTCATAGTAATATAAGTTTGTTTAAAAATATCAGATTGGTAAATTTTTGACCTATTTCGAACCCGTTCGGATACAGACTTCGAAAAGCGTGTCCCGGGCTCGAGATATCAAAAATATACCAATAGTACCGTTAGACTCGTAATTTCATAAGATTTCTAAATATATCAGTTTATAATTTTTCGGGTTATAAAAGTTACAGTTATAACCTTTTTATCGTATTTCCATTATTACCGGTAATTGAGTCTTTTGCACTATTCATTTTTATTTCATTACAAAATTTTATTTTTTATAAAGCCTTATATTTTAAGATAAATATTTTATATGTTATAGAAAATTTTGTTTTTCTAAAATTTAATTCGTTTCGGGTCTTTACGGGATCAGATTCTGTTTAAGATCCGATACTAAAAATAAAATAAATTAATTTAATAATTGAAAAATATTTTAAAAATATTTTATTCTCATAAAATATTTTTTTAGAATTTTTCGGGTTATAAAAATATTATTTATAGCCCATATTCGCGTATTTTGACCGTACCGGTAACATATTTGTTAAAATACTAAAATAATTCAAATAATTATTTAAATTTAATTATGAAAAATCTGCTACAAATATTTGGAATAAATTTTCTAATTTTATTTTATTTTAATTTATTTTATTAATAAAGTACTTTTACAACCCATACCTTCAAGTACATCTTACACATATCACTTCCTTTTCACTTCAATCTTTCTACACATTATCCCACAATTGATGGCAGATTTTTGACCCTATTTATGGCTGCCATTGTCCTTTATCCACTCATATTTTGACTAAAATTAATTATATTTCAATCCTTTTTCAAAAAGTTACATTACACATTAATTACACAATTTAATTCAAGTCAAATTTCAACACCCTCTCTTCCTCTCTTCAAAAATGACGTGCAGCACCCCTCCCCTTGGCTGCCCATGTTTTATTTTTTTCTCTCATTTATTACAATTAAAACACTCATTTCTCTCTCTCCTTCATTTATTCACTTTTCCTCTTTCATTCTTTAACCTTTTCTCTCTCTATTTCCTCTCTTTTCTTCTTCTTCTTGTTCATGTTTCTCCAACAAAGCTGCCCCCTTCTTCCATGGCTTCCACACTTCATTTTTAAAGATTTTCTAAGCAAATCTTCATCCCAAAGCTCCATAGGTGATATAGGTAAAGTATAATGAAGGTTTCATGCATCAAATGAACTTCCATAAGCTTAAAAGCTTAGGATGATGATGCCAAAAATGAAATCTTTCTCTTCTCCATTTTTATTACCTTGTATTATAATTATTTTCTTGTTTAAAGTTATTATATTTTGTAGATCTAACTTTTTATGGCTTTGATTTTTGTTTATGCCATAGATCTTGTTATTTAAGTTGTTATTTTTGTTATTCCTTATGATTTATGCATAGATCTAGCATTCACATGTCTATCTTAGTGATTCATGCATGTAAAACTAGTTTAGAAAACTAGATCTAAAGTTTTGAGTTCATAGATGCATTAGATCTTTGTTTATGTTCATGAACAACTTGCTATAGCTTGATGATGGTAGGAAAGTTGTAGGAAACCCAAGATCTATTTTGTTTTCAACAAAAATCAATTTTGAAAATTCGGATGAAAATGGAACCCTATTTAGAAAAGTGGTTTTTCAACTTTAAAATGTATATTTTTCATTTAAAATGAAGGGCTTAGGGTATAGATACCATGAATGAAAGATTTTGATAAGGAAAGTTTAGATCCATGATGTTTATAGCTTATTACCATGCATTTGTTTTATGTTTATGATCATATTAATTATAGATCTTAGTTATAAACTCAAACAAAATTGTGGAATTCGTATTTTGGCAAGACCCCCATTTAAAAACTACTTCCAAGTGTCAAAATGTAAATTTTACTTAAGAAAATGAAGGCTTAATATATGTATATCATCAAGACTTCTTTTTACAATAATCAAAAGTGATTTCCAAAAGTTATTTTCAAAATAAAAATTCTATTTTCGGATTTTGGCCAAGGCCTATTTTAAAAACATGTTTTCCAACTCAAAAATGAAGTTTTTATTTAAGAAATGAAAGGCTCATAAGATATGTATGTAAGGAATGGATTTTCATGAGCTTAGATAGATTTTATCAAAAGATATAACCAAAAATAAATTTTGTAAATTCGGATCCCAACTAAGACCAATTTTTAGAACCCATGTATCAACTCCAAAACTCATGTTTTATGTGAAAAATGAAGTATATAGGTAATAGATATCATTAAGCAATGATTTTTACAAGTTAAAATGAGTTTAGGCATGAGTAATGTTAAACAAGTAATGGAATTAAAATGAAAAATTTTGAGTTAGTGATCAATTGTCAAATTCGTAATTTGAGATGATGCATAAGTAATCACTTAGTATTTGAGCTCAAATTGCAAGTTTTTATGTTAAATGAAGTCCTTAGACAATAGATATAGTAAAGCTTCAAATTTTAATGCATTAAACAAGTTTTTCCCAAATGAATCATTCAAAAAGTGGATTTTCTAAAATTCGGATTTTTGATAAATCATATTGGAAAACATATTTGCAAAGTGTAAAATGCAAATTTTTGTGTAAGAATGAAGTCCTTAGTAGTTATATGGTTGAGCCTTAAATTTCTAAGTATCAAATGATTTTTACTTAAAGGAATCACTCAAAAACTAATTTTTGTAAAATTCGGATTTTGGAATCAACCCCACTTGAAAACATGTTTACAAAGTGCAAAATGGAAATTTTATGTAGAAATGAAAGTCATAAGTAATAGATATAATGAAGACTCAATTTTAACAAAAATAATTATATTTTCTTAAGCAATAAATCCAAACGAATGGAAATGATCAAAGTTAGAAAACTAGATTTTTCAAAAAGTAGTTATAGTTGAAGTCTTGTAAAATAAAGAGTTCTAAAATTTTCTTTTCCAAAAATCATCAAGACCATGCATACATGAAACTCATTTCATACCATTCATGTTAGGAAATCATTCATATTGCATGTATGGCTAATTTATACAATAAAAACATTACAAACATTTACAAAACTATTTTTCGGAATCGGAAACCGTTACTGATCAGATCTGATCCCTCTGTTGAGACCTAAATGTTTTCAAAACTTAAAAATAATATTAGAAATAGATAGATCTTTCGAAGTAGATAGAAATCGATATATAATTTGCGAGATTCCGAGTTAAAATGACCAAGTTATGGCCGTTTTAAGTTGGAATTCCCGCTTAGGACGAGAATTACGAATTTGATAGTTTGTATGAGATAGCTTGGACTAGTTAAGTGATGAAATACTTATTAGATATTTCTTCCTTTTTAGGTGACCGATATCGACGATTCCCTACCACCGGATTACTTGTACTAAGAGACCGGTGATCCAATGGCCGAGTGAGTATTACTTCCGATTTCATTTATTGTATGTGATTGTAATAATAGTTGCACTAGGTATTTGGTAAAGATAAAATGGATATGCATGATGGGGACGAATGGGAAAGATGTATGCTTGTTGTTGATATGAGAAATGGAATGTAAGAATATCGAAGCCGAGTGATTAACTATTGCCTGTATAGATGAATTAGAATTGATTGTCTGCGATTATTGACTGATCACTTAAAAGAATTGGTATAATTGATTATTTGGAATTGAAGATGAAATTGAACTCATTCATACACGATGGGGATAGAGCATTAGCATTTGTCGGTTTATCGTTGTACCTTAAACGATTTTATAGTTTATAGTTGTCCGTAAGCTGAAACGGTCTCGGTCGTACCGCAGGATTCGTTAATCTGCTAACCCGGGATGGAGGGCGCAAGTCCATCCACATATGATTTCCGGCAGGTCATATGTTTGTTGAATTCACGTTTGATGCATATCACTTGTCTGACTAATCACTTGATTGTATGATGTGTTATAAATGTAATCCTGGAAGTTTTCACTCACTAAGCTAGTGTAGCTTATACCCCTATAGTTGTTTAAATGAACAGGTTATCTCAAGAATGCAAAGTGGGGACTGAATTGGTTGGAGCCGGGTATGACTCCGGGGTTCCGGCAAGACATAAGAATGTTTGAAGTTATTAGCTAGGTTTTCCTATTTGCCTTGTAATAGTTTATGTAGTAGAATCTTTTGATGAATTGTAATTGAAGTTAATGAGTTGTATTTTGAAGAATAGTGAATTGAATTTCCTTTACATTGTTCTCAAGTTGTATCAACATAAAATGCATTACTCCGATGAGTCTCCTCCATGTGTTAGACGCCTTGTACATAGTATGGAAGCCTTCGCGTGACTGAGGTGGTCATTCTTAGGCTTTAATATTGTGTACGGCGGACTGCCACGTTTAGGGTACCCTTCGGGGCGTGACAGTTTAGTTGGTATCAGAGCGACAAGGTTTTGGGAATTAGGTGGAAAGACTTTAGGATAAATAAATGTTAAGATACGATCTTAGAGATGAATAGATAAGTTTTAGATGACCCTTAGGTAAAGAAGAATTAGATTTAGCTCAATGACCTGTAAGGTATGATTTTCGATCATTAAGGATTTGCATCCTATCTTGGAGACTTTTAGAGAACATAGAAACAACATATGAGGAAGAAAGATTGAAATATTTGAGAGACGATCGAATATTCTAGCAACTGCAAAATATAGGAGTAAGTGACCTTACCCGACTCCTAGTTCAAGCCAATAATGGAGATACTAGATTACCCCTTTGACCTATAGGACCACTAGGTGGGTAAGATTAATTGCGTGCTTTCACCGTTTTTCTAAATAAACAAGTTTAAAGAAAATAAAAAGTTATAACTCTTTTTCTAAACCATAAGCAACTTGTGAATAGTATAATTAGACTAATGACCGTCTCGTCCTGTTTTTAGGAGACTACCTGAGGAGAACATGCAACAGTTGACTAACCTTCCCGAGGAACAACAAGTGAGAGACACTCCACCACCACAAGATCCAATGCAACAAGTCATAGGTCTTCTAGGATGTTTGGTGGATGCACAAAAGCTCCTCTTGCAACAAGTGCTTACTAGGAATGTACCGGTTCAGGTGGAAGGACCCCACCAAGTGACAATGCAAGGAATTAAGACTCCTTCTTCTATGGCTAGTTCAAACTCTAAGGTCAAGAGGACTAAGAAAACTAGCCTATCTGTTAAGGATGAACCTTTTAAGAGGAGTAAGATCAATTGTTGGAAGTGCAAGGAAAGTCATTATCTAAAACAGTGTCCACAGCTGAAGCACAAGTGTTACCTCTGTGGAGATCCCAAGCATAAGATTATGGACTGTCCAAGAAAGAAAACCCTAAAGTGCTTCATCTGCAAACAGCCGGGACACCGGACAAGTAGATGCCCCCATGGGAATTAACGAGTGGATGGCTGTCCTTGATTGGAAGAAGTCAGTCTCCTAGAAATAGCTATAGATCTTTCGTTGAGCGTTAGGAGCAAATGACTTTTTGAAAAGAACAAAGATGTTTTTGAAAATGTAAACCAATGTTGTAGTTTATCATCTAGTTCATGAAATTGATTCCGATGTATGTTTTGCATCCTTTCTTTGAACTTTTGTAATGGATGATTTACATCTTATCTTGATTTCATGTATTTCGTATCAAGTATTATGAAGTTCTTATTATTGATTTTTATTTCAGTAGAATTCCAATATTTCTTATATATGTTTCTATTTCCGCATTTTTGAGTTCTATATTTCCGATAAGTTTCCTTAAGTTTCTTTTAGATGCCTTAAGACGTAATAAAAGATTTAGAATTTTCACCTGAGCTTAATAAAATTGTAGGAGATATACCCAACCACAACAAGAACCCGTCATGACCCCAAGTCGGAAAGTTGGAACACTTCACTTGGACGATGACCCAAACAAAGAAGAAGACACAGTTTTGGATAAGATACAATGTTGGAAATGTAAGGGAAAGCATTACCCTATACGGTGTCCACGACTTCAATCCAAGTGCTACCTCTGTGGGGACCCTAGTCACAAAGTTGAGAAGTGTCCCAAAAAGATGACCAATGCATGCTTTCTTTGCTCAAAAACGGGACATTTAGCTAAAACATGCCCTGAACGAGATAACTTACGTGTTGCTTCGCTGGATCAACCAAGAAAGAAGAGGAGGAGATGTAATAGGAATAAAAGCGACAAAGGAAAAAGAAATCGGAGTTCCTTAGGAACATCTTCATCTGGAAATCCCATCTACGACCCTCACACCTATGTAGTACATGAAGAAGCTAGTGATGAGAAGCTGGAGTCCTTTGCCATGGAAGGAAGCGAGGATCAAAGATGCAACTCGGTATCAGGTTAGCGCTATACCCTTAGACTACCGCATATTCTTTCTTATCAATAGAATCAAAGAGATAGGTTGTTAGAAATACCCTTCGGATTAAATGGCTAGAAAAAATAGGAAAGCCCGAGACCATTAAAAGCGAATGAGCCAATGATGGAAACTAAAACAAAACTTGACTGGTTTAACGAATTCCAAGACAATCCTCATACAACTTCTTGTAAATAAAGAACTTTGAAAGATTGAAATCTACGATGATCGTTACACAAAAGTTAAAAATTTCATTGATTAAATCTCAATTACCAAACTCCATAAGAACTTCACAAGTAATAATTATACAATAAAGCAATGAGATCTCTTGATTTCAATCCTATCAAGATGATCACGATGATAAGAATTTAAAACGATGATGACCATATTGTGTTAAGGGAATATGAATCATAAAGCACAATATTGTATATACATCTGCATAAGAATGGAGAAGCGAATCTACAACCTTCGTTGGTCAAAGTAATCGAGTCATGAAAGGTCGTGTTGTCATAAATCGTCTAGTGTCGGTCGAGTCAAGTCGTCTGTAGTCCAAGTCAAGTCCGTGTCGTTCTCCAAAAGAGTCGTATAAGTGAAGGTTGGAATCGCTAAGCCAAATCTTATAAAATTGTATGTGCTATATTTCGTAAAATATCTATCATACAAAATTTAGAAATGATACAATCAAAGCATAGACGGTGCTAAAAATATAATTCAAAATCCACAATCTTTTCTCGAAAAACAATATACACGTAACAAGTTTTGCGGACAAAACTTTCCTTAAGGAGGGGAGGATGTAAGCCCCGGAAAATTTCAGTAAATAATTTCAAGATGAACTTCGAAAATAAACCTTAAAAATCACTCCAAATTAAAACCGAATTTCGATAAGTCCTAATTCACGAACGAATTCAGAAACTTCTTAATTGAGAAAATGAAAATCTTTAAACAATAAAATAAGAACTCAGTGGTCTTCAAATTCAAAACCACGACGTACGAAAAATTCTATATTTAACTCCGACTTATACAAACGGGTAATAGAAAGCTCAAAAACGAATTATTAAAAGCAAATAACGATTGACTTCCGAAAATATAACTCAATTGAAGAATTCCAAAAACATTAAGAGATATTAAATACTTACAAAAATAAAATTTAAAATAAATTTCTCAAATTAAATATATTGTATAACATAAATATCAATTTCCAAATTGGCAAAGGCCTAAACCGGGAAATCACCAGAAAATCATAACCGGAATACAATAGTGTAAGTTCGGCAATCTAGCGCCCCTAGCCCTAGAGGCCGAGATGTAGTTTAAATATATAGAATAGCTCATAGTAATATAAGTTTGTTTAAAAATATCAGATTGGTAAATTTTTGACCTATTTCGAACCCGTTCGGATACAGACTTCGAAAAGCGTGTCCCGAGGCTCGAGATATCAAAAATATACCAATAGTACGTTAGACTCGTAATTTCATAAGATTTCTAAATATATCAGTTTTAATTTTTCGGGTTATAAAAGTTACAGTTATAACCTTTTTATCGTATTTCCATTATTACCGTAATTGAGTCGTCTTTTGCACTATTCATTTTTATTTCATTACAAAATTTTATTATTTATAAAGCCTTATATTTTAGATAAATATTTTATATGTTATAGAAAATTTTGTTTTTCTAAAATTTAGTTCGTTTCGGGTCTTTACGGGATCAGATTCTGTTTAAGACCGATACTAAAAATAAAATAAATTAATTTAATAATTGAAAATATTTTAAAAATATTTTTATTCTCATAAAATATTTTTTTAGAATTTTTCGGGTTATAAAAATATTATTTATAGCCCATATTCGCGTATTTTGACCGTACCGGTAACATATTTGTTAAAATACTAAAATAATTCAAATAATTATTTAAATTTAATTATGAAAAATCTGCTACAAATATTTGGAATAAATTTTCTAATTTTATTTTATTTTAATTTATTTTATTAATAAAGTACTTTTACAACCCATACCTTCAAGTACATCTTACACATATCACTTCCTTTTCACTTCAATCTTTCTACACATTATCCCACAATTGATGGCAGATTTTTGACCCTATTTATGGCTGCCATTGTCCTTTATCCACTCATATTTTGACTAAAATTAATTATATTTCAATCCTTTTTCAAAAAGTTACATTACACATTAATTACACAATTTAATTCAAGTCAAATTTCAACAAACCCTCTCTCTCCTCTCTTCAAAAATGACGTGCAGCAACCCCTCCCCCTTGGCTGCCCATGTTTTATTTTTTTCTCTCATTTATTACAATTAAAACACTCATTTCTCTCTCTCCTTCATTTATTCACTTTTCCTCTTTCATTCTTTAACCTTTTCTCTCTCTATTTCCTCTCTTTTCTTCTTCTTCTTGTTCATGTTTCTCCAACAAACAAGCTGCCCCCACATCTTCCATGGCTTCCACACTTCATTTTTAAAGATTTTCTAAGCAAATCTTCATCCCAAAGCTCCATAGGTGATATAGGTAAAGTATAATGAAGGTTTCATGCATCAAATGAACTTCCATAAGCTTAAAAGCTTAGGATGATGATGCCAAAAATGAAATCTTTCTCTTCTTCATTTTTATTACCTTGTATTATAATTATTTTCTTGTTTAAAGTTATTATATTTTGTAGATCTAACTTTTTATGGCTTTGATTTTTGTTTATGCCATAGATCTTGTTATTTAAGTTGTTATTTTTGTTATTCCTTATGATTTATGCATAGATCTAGCATTCACATGTCTATCTTAGTGATTCATGCATGTAAAACTAGTTTAGAAAACTAGATCTAAAGTTTTGAGTTCATAGATGCATTAGATCTTTGTTTATGTTCATGAACAACTTGCTATAGCTTGATGATGGTAGGAAAGTTGTAGGAAACCCAAGATCTATTTTGTTTTCAACAAAAATCAATTTTGAAAATTCGGATGAAAATGGAACCCTATTTAGAAAAGTGGTTTTTCAACTTTAAAATGTATATTTTTCATTTAAAATGAAGGGCTTAGGGTATAGATACCATGAAAGATTTTGATAAGGAAAGTTTAGATCCATGATGTTTATAGCTTATTACCATGCATTTGTTTTATGTTTATGATCATATTAATTATAGATCTTAGTTATAAACTCAAATAAAATTGTGGAATTCGTATTTTGGCAAGACCCCCATTTAAAAACTACCTTCCAAGTGTCAAAATGTAAATTTTACTTAAGAAAATGAAGGCTTAATATATGTATATCATCAAGACTTCTTTTTACAATAATCAAAAGTGATTTCCAAAAGTTATTTTCAAAATAAAAATTCTATTTTCGGATTTTGGCCAAGGCCTATTTTAAAAACATGTTTTCCAACTCAAAAATGAAGTTTTTATTTAAGAAATGAAAGGCTCATAAGATGTAAGGAATGGATTTTCATGAGCTTAGATAGATTTTATCAAAAGATATAACCAAAAATAAATTTTGTAAATTCGGATCCCAACTAAGACCAATTTTTAGAACCCATGTATCAACTCCAAAACTCATGTTTTATGTGAAAAATGAAGTATATAGGTAATAGATATCATTAAGCAATGATTTTTACAAGTTAAAATGAGTTTAGGCATGAGTAAGTGTAAACAAGTAATGGAATTAAAATGAAAAATTTGAGTTAGTGATCAATTGTCAAATTCGTAATTTGAGATGATGCATAAGTAATCACTTAGTATTTGAGCTCAAATTGCAAGTTTTATGTTAAATGAAGTCCTTAGACAATAGATAGTAAAGCTTCAAATTTTAATGCATTAAACAAGTTTTTCCCAAATGAATCATTCAAAAAGTGGATTTTCTAAAATTCGGATTTTTGAATAAATCATATTGGAAAACATATTTGCAAAGTGTAAAATGCAAATTTTTGTGTAAGAATGAAGTCCTTAGTAGTTATATGGTTGAGCCTTAAATTTCTAAGTATCAAATGATTTTTACTTAAAGGAATCACTCAAAAACTAATTTTTGTAAAATTCGGATTTTGGAATCAACCCCACTTGAAAACATGTTTACAAGTGCAAATGGAAATTTTATGTAGAAATGAAAGTCATAAGTAATATATAATGAAGACTCAATTTTAACAAAAATAATTATATTTTCTTAAGCAATAAATCCAAACAATGGAAATGATCAAAGTTAGAAAACTAGATTTTTCAAAAAGTAGTTATAGTTGAAGTCTTGTAAAATAAAGAGTTCTAAAATTTTCTTTTCCAAAAATCATCAAGACCATGCATACATGAAACTCATTTCATACCATTCATGTTAGGAAATCATTCATATTGCATGTATGGCTAATTTATAAAAAAACATTACAAACATTTACAAAACTATTTTTCGGAATCGGAAACCGTTACTGATCAGATCTGATCCCTCTGTTCTGAGACCTAAATGTTTTCAAAACTTAAAAATAATATTAGAAATAGATAGATCTTTCGAAGTAGATAGAAATCGATATATAATTTGCGAGATTCCGAGTTAAAATGACCAAGTTATGGCCGTTTTAAGTTGGAATTCCCGCTTAGGACGAGAATTACGAATTTGATAGTTTGTATGAGATAGCTTGGACTAGTTAAGTGATGAAATACTTATTAGGTATTTCTTCCTTTTTAGGTGACCCGATATCGACGATTCCCTACCACCGGATTACTTGTACTAAGAGACCGGTGATCCAATGGCCGAGTGAGTATTACTTCCGATTTCATTTATTGTATGTGATTGTAATAATAGTTGCACTAGGTATTTGGTAAAGATAAAATGGATATGCATGATGGGGACGAATGGGAAAGATGTATGCTTGTTGTTGATATGAGAAATGGAATGTAAGAATATCGAAGCCGAGTGATTAACTATTGCCTGTATAGATGAATTAGAATTGATTGTCTGCGATTATTGACTGATCACTTAAAAGAATTGGTATAATTGATTATTTGGAATTGAAGATGAAATTGAACTCATTCATACACGATGGGGATAGCATTAGCATTTGTCGGTTTATCGTTGTACCTTAAACGATTTATAGTTTATAGTTGTCCGTAAGCTGAAACGGTCTCGGTCGTACCGCAGGATTCGTTAATCTGCTAACCCGGGATGGAGGGCGCAAGTCCATCCACATATGATTTCCGGCAGGTCATATGTTTGTTGAATTCACGAGTTTTGATGCATATCACTTGTCTGACTAATCACTTGATTGTATGACGTGTTATAAATGTAATCCTGGAAGTTTTCACTCACTAAGCTAGTGTAGCTTATACCCCTATAGTTGTTTAAATGAACAGGTTATCTCAAGAATGCAAAGTGGGGACTGAATTGGTTGGAGCCGGGTATGACTCCGGGTTCCGGCAAGACATAAGAATGTTGAAGTTATTAGCTAGGTTTTCCTATTTGCCTTGTAATAGTTTATGTAGTAATCTTTTGATGAATTGTAATTGAAGTTAATGAGTTGTATTTTGAAGAATAGTGAATTGAATTTCCTTTACATTGTTCTCAAGTTGTATCAACATAAAATGCATTACTCCGATGAGTCTCCTCCATGTGTTAGACGCCTTGTACATAGTATGGAAGCCTTTGCGTGACTGAGGTGGTCATTCTTAGGCTTTAATATTGTGTACGGCGGACTGCCACGTTTAGGGTACCCTACGGGGCGTGACACATGCTATAACAAATGACCTTCATCTTAAAAGCAGAAGGAGGGCAATAGGAACCAGACTTCCGAACTTACAATAAGTTAAGACCTCTGTACATCTATGCACATGATGAGTTGGTGGATCATACGGACTGGCTGAAGGCAATTGCTGAAGAGCGATTTTATTGGTATGCCGCTTACCAACGGATTGTCCCTACGCCACAAGTTCAATACTCAGCCCACTCCATCAGAATGCAACTAGACGTTATCCCAGATGAGGACTTCATCATGGAGGAGGCCCAAGCAAATGAAGGAAATGGAGAGACTGATGGTAGCTCGGAAGGAGATCCGAATGAAGACTCGAAGCCTGAGGAGACCCAACCTGCATCTCTTTGGGAAGACAGCCCTTTGATCCCCAGTCAGGCACCTCCTAAAGGTTAAGCCAAGATGTACCTATTGAGACCGTTGCAAGGAATAACCCAGTAATGATCTCCGATTCTAAAGAGGAGGGGGAGAAGAGATAATGCTTTTAATCCAAATAGATTCCTGAGAAGCATATCTCAGACCCCCGCGATGGCAGTGGCACTAGAGAAGGAGACCCAGAAGAACTAGAGGAAACAAATGGCACGACCTATGGAGAGAGGATTTCCGTGCATGACGAAGTTTGACCGTCTCAGGCAGAGGTCACATCATGATATCGAGGAAAAAGAATGATTGTGAGTCAATACCTATGAAAATTTGTCAAACAACATAAAGGTTCCACTAGCAAGAGTACGAACCCAGCACCATCCTCGTAAAAAGAAGAAGATTGATGGAAAGAAGGAAGGAATGAAAGAAGGGAGCATAACCAACAAGTCCAACCTAGCCTTTTCCTAGGCTATCTTTGTTTTACTTTTAAATGTTCATGTTTTAATGTTTCCTTATTTGAACAATTATCTTTTGATGGGAATGGTTTCTACCTTCTCAAGGTTATGTAAGGATTATTAATTTCCTCTTTTATCTTGAATGCAAGTATTTCATGTAATTTGATGATTCCTGGATTTGATTGCCTTAAATATTTTCTACACAATTTCCGATATTTCCGATCTCTTTAAAGTCTAAAACTAGAGTAATTAACAGAAGAGGTAGGAGAGGTAGAAGATGGGAACGTCGCACTTCTAATAATATACCAGCAGAACCGAAGAATCCCTCGGCAGGATAACAAGCCCCAAATCCCCCACCAAATCAACAAGGAGATGTGTGGGCCGCCACTAACCAACTAACAGGGCTAGTCAATAATTTCATGCAGCATGCACAAAATGTGCAACCGCCTGCTGCAAATGCACCAGAAGCAACCGTTGAGGCACCTGCAGCCCCAGAAGCTGAGTCTCATACCGTCCCTTTGCTAGCACCACCGCCATCTCGACCTTATAGAAGTTCCTTGCCAGACTTCATAAAAAGCAACAAATATTTTGATAGAAATTTTGGAAAGCCAGACGAAGCTAAAGATTGGGTAGCATAAGTTGAAAGGTCATTTGCCGCCTATGAAGTCCCCCATCATCTACGCCTGGATTATGGCGCGTACATGTTGAGATTCAATGCTAGGATATGGTAGGAGTCGAAAAGCAGAGAGTTACTACCACCCGTAACCTGGGCAGCCTTTTGAAGGGAGTTTTTAGACAACTATTTCCCTTGGAGCTTGAGGGTGTAGTATAGTGGAGACTTCCTCCACATATCCCAAAAGGGAAGAACAATAGAGTAGTACGAGACGGAGTTTAGCCGTCTACTTTAGTACGCGCCGAATCTTCAAGCATAGTGAGGAGCTGAAGAGGCAAGTATTTCTAATGGGCCTGGATAAGATTTAAGAATGGTGAGGAGTTAGATTTGAGGACCCTTCGTGAGTTGGTTGAAAGGGCTCGTATCATAGAGGGAGCTAAGAAGAGGAAAAGCAAGGCAACGAAAAAGCGAACCTTTGTGTGTGGAAAGAGGGCTCAAGATAGCTACAGCCCCAGCTTCCACAACAAAAAGTTTAAACCCTTCCACAGTTTCAGAGGAAGTGTTAGTGGCAACAAAGAGACACCTAAGATCAAAGTGACATGCTGGAAATGTAAGAAGGAGCGCTATCCGAAGAGGTGCCCCCTTCTTCAACACAAATGTTATTTTTGTGGAGACCCAAGTTGTAAACCCCAGTTTTTCTAAGTAACCAAGAAGACTCGAGAACCAGAAACCAAAACCCTAAACCGGATTAGCTTAAGACTGGAGTGAGAACGAAAAACCCTAAATCCGGATTTTCCTCAGTTTCCAATTAAGAAACTTTTATAAAAAAAAATTAATCTTGAATATAGTTCTTGAATATATTTCAATCCAAGAAAAGATCAGATTTTGAGAAAATTTCAATTCCGAGCCTTCCTAAGACCCATTACAGAAAAGCGTGCTCCGGAACTTGAATTTCAAAAAATTACTCATGAATACTCATTTGAATCGAAATTAAATAAGGATTTCAAAAATATAAATTTCATAATTTTTCGGTTTATGAAAAATACAGTTATAGCCTTTTCATTCGTATTTTTCTTACTACCAGTAATTAAGTTGTCTTGATTACTATTCATTACTATTCACAAGTACAACCTCTACACTCACAAGCACACCCTACTCATTACATCCTTACAAACACTCAATTACATTTTCTTTTCCAAGAAGTATTTGTCTCTAAAAAAATAATTCAAATTATGACATTTAGTACACAAAGTATCAAAACAAGTTTAAATAAAAAAAAAAATCAACTCCTCCCTCTCACTTTGCATGCCGGCGTGATCCTCCCAATTTCCTCCAATTGGAATTTTTTTTAATTTATTTTATCTCATTTAACCTAATTTTACTTTATATATAAACCACATTTTCTCTCTCTCTCTCTTCTCATTCTTCTCATTTTCAAATTTTCCAAATGGTGAAAAGCTCTCTTTATCTCTCCTCTTCCACTCCTCCTTGCCATGACTCTCATGGCCACACACCCACACACACAACTTTTTTTTTCCTTCCTTTTGTCTTCTATTTTCACTTTAAGAAAGAGAACTTTACTTCTTTATCTTTAGATCCTTATAATGGCAAGGATATTATTGGATATTTCCATTTAAAGGTCCCCATGAGCTCTTGCTAGGGACAACGAAATATCGATACAAGAATACCAAACCATCACAAAGTAGATCTTGCATTTAAACAAGCTTTCATGCCATGAGCTTTATGATCATCCATCTAAAAGTTGTTTCGAACAAAAGATCTTTCATAAAAATTTAGTTTTTATGTTTTCAAAACCTATTTAAGCATTTAAGGTAGTAGATCTATCATTTTACCATTCATATTCATGTAGGCATTTAAGATCTCATCTCTATTTTGAGTTTTTGTGCATTAATGGTCACTAATATTTTTGTCTTAAGTAAATAATCTTGCTAGTAAATAGATCTATAGGTAGATGAGTCAATGAAACCAAAAAACAGAACACTTTTCAAGAAATGAAATGGGGTAAATTCGGATGACATGGAAAACCTAGTTTAAAAACCCTTTATCAACTTCAAAACATGTGTTTTACAAGAAAAATGAAGCCTATAGGTGGTAGATGATGTTTGATAATATTTTTCATGAGTTTAAAGAAGCTTTTACCAAAGAAAATATTTAAAACAAGAGATGAAGTCTAATAGAAGTTTTGAGTTGAAAGTCTTGTAAGCAAAATTCGTAATAATGAATAGATGGTTAGAAAACAGTTTTCCAACCTTAAAAATGGTATTTTCTTAAATAAATGGAGTCCTTAGGGTATAGGTAAAATAAATACCTAAAGTCTAGGTATAAAATACATTTTTCTTAAAAGAATCCACTTAAAAATGAGTTTTACAAAAATTCGGATTTTTGGACCCACCCTAGTATAGACTCACTTAAAATTTATAAATGAAAATTTAATAAAAGAAATAAAGGCCTTAGGATATATAGATGTAAGGGTCAAAATTTCTTGAAAGAAAATAGAGTTTTCCTAAGGAAAATCCTAGAACAAGTGAGAGTGACCAAGTGTAACAAATTATTACTTAAACAATGGCATAAAATGGTTTTCTAATATAAAGGTTATCTAAATTCTTTTAATCTATAAATTTATAAGAACTTAGGCACATAAGAGTTCATATCATGACATTCATGATAGGGAAATTCATTACCATGGCATTTATTTTCATTTTACACTTAGGAATCTCAAGAGCATTCATGAAAATCACATTTTCGGAATCAACATAACCGCTGGATAGAACTGATCCTTCATTTCCGAGACTTAAATGTTGTCAAAATTGATTTAACATCAGATTTAGAAAGCTCTTTTGAATTAGATAGAAATCGATATAAAATTTGCGAAATTCCTGGTTAAAACCACTAAGTTATGGCCATTTTAAATCGAAACTTCGGAAATGACATGAATTTCGATTTCACTAAGTTATGTTAGAGTTTTTAGTATTCTTAGATAGTAGAATACTTATTAGGGTATGTCTTTTATGTTTAGGCGAACCTAAAGACGTCGAGTCTTTACCCCAGATTATTTTTAATAAAAGACCAGTGAACCAATGGTAGATGATTTCTCTTCCAATTCATTTATTGGATGTGCTTGATAAATAGTGCACTAGAATGTAGGCCAAATGAAATGAATATGTATGATGGGGAATAATGGGAAATTGTATGTTGATGATGATATGAAAACTCAAAATAAGAATATCGAAACCGGGTGATAATTTATGGTTGTGTAGTTGATTATGACGTATTGTTTGTGAATTTGTTTGATCGCCTGAATAAAAAGACTTAATCGACTATTCGGACTAATGCCAAATTCAGACAAATGCATATCATAATGGGAAGGAGCATTAGCATTGGTTGGTTAATCGTGATCCATAAACAAGATTAATTGGTTGGTTAATCGTGATCCATAACGAGATTAATTGGTTGGTTAATCGTGATCCAGAAACGAAATAATTGTTGGTTACCTATGAACCATAAACGGCATAAAGTTAGTACCGTAGTATTCGTTAATCTGCTAACCCGAGATGGAGGGTGCAAGTCCATCCACATATGATTTTCGGCTAGTCATATGTATATTGTTCTCCTGTGTTTGGTGCATTCACTTGTCTGTATAAACCACTTGTTTGAACTGTTGTGACATGAATGTTGTTATGGAAGATTTCACTCACTAAGCTAGTTAGCTTACGTCCCTACAGTTTTTTCCTTTTGTAGCTACCAAACATATGGCTTAGACAGCGTGACCCGACCATGCAGGTACAGGAGCTAGGAGTTTCCCCTATAAGTTGAAATTTCTGTTTAGACTTCCATAGGAAACTTTTAAGACTTTGGATGACTGTATAAAGCCATTAAATATTCTTTTGCGGGGGAATGCCCCTTAGCAAATGTAATATTTATTTTTGCATCATGAGTTATATCCTACTGCTAATGTATGCCAAGTAAAGCTTTTATCTCCATTTGGACTTGTATTCTATTATCGTAAAGGTATGTCTTACATCTATATGAGACCCCCGAAGGACAAGGCGGTAATTCGGGAATCTTGTATGGCATGTGGTGGACTGTTACCTGTAGAATACCCTATGGGGCATGACCCAAGCCACAAGATCGGTGATTGTCCTAAGAAAGCTTCTACCATTTGCTTCATGTGCAAGCAAACTGGGCACTTCACCAATGAATGCCCACAAAGGAAGAATGCACCAGGAAGACCGCTTGGTTCTACTGGAGGAGCAACACCGGCAAAGAATGGAAATGGAGGGAGCAACTCGAGCCGATCTGGAGCAGCTGTCCACGGAATGTGGATATACAACCTGGAAGGACAATAGGTATGTGAGGAGTCTGATGATGAAGGAGCAAAGCTAGCAACCGTTGATGGAGAGTATGGCTCAGATTTTGGATTAGTGACAGGTCAGGATCAAAACCCTTTTCTTTGATGCAAGTTATTAAGTTTCCCTGCATTCAATTCCTATGCTACAAAAGTTTTATACCCACGATTAGCTTAAGTATACCAGTCTCGTAATTAGTATAAAATTCGAGTGCAGGACACATGCGCGTAGCTAGTCAACCCGCTTATGCCTTGTTCAATACGGGAGCTACCCATTCTTTTATCACCGTTAGCCTGGCCAAGCGAATTGGTTTACCCGTATATACTATTGCTACTGGTTTTCGAGTTAAGACCCCCATCGGAAGCATAGTAACAACAAAGGAAATGCTTAAAGGCTGTCCAATGGAGATATAAGGAAGTCACTCTAAGTGTGACCTAATAATCTTGGAGATGAGAAAATACGAAGTAATCTTGGGTATGAGTTGGTTGACATCTGTTAAAGCCTTAGTGGATTGTAAACAAAAGGAAGTGAAGTTTAAGGACCAAAATGAAGCTGAAGTAGTGTTCAGAGGTGAATCCACGATGAAGTTAAACTCGTTCGAGTTAGTGGATGATGATGAAATCAACCTTAGTAATCTGGATGAAGAAGAAGAAGAAAAGCCTGAGCTTGGATCCATACCCGTAGCCAAGGACTTTCCGGATGTGTTTCCAGATGGACTACCTGGATTGCCGCCAGAGAGAGAGATCGATTTCTAAATCGACTTATTGGTAAACACAGAACCAATATCTAAGGCACCCTATAGAATGGCACCAGTAGAGCTCAAGGAGTAAAGACCCAACTGCAAGATTTGTTGGATCAAGGTTTTATCCGACCAAGTGTGTCACCTTGGGTAGCACCAGTGTTATTTGTAAAGAAGAAGGATGGTTCCATGCGCTTATGCATCGACTACCGGGAGCTTAATAAGGTTACCATCAAGAACAAATACCCCTCCCAAGAATCGATGATCTTTTTGACCAACTCCAGGGAGCAAGTGTCTATTCAAGGATCGACCTACGGTCAGGATACCACCAATTAAGGATTAAACCTGAAGATGTGCCTAAGATAGCTTTTAGAACTCGCTATGGACATTACGAGTTTCTAGTAATGTCTTTTGGATTAACCAACGCACCAACAGCTTTCATGGATCTCGTGAATCGAGTATATAAGCCTTTGTTGGATAAGTGCGTGATAGTCTTCATCGACGATATTCTGATCTACTCAAAGACACAAGAGCAACATGAGGAACACTTAAGGATGGCATTACAGACCTTGCGTGAACATAAGTTGTATGCTAAGCTATCTAAGTGTGATTTTTAACGGGATAAGATATCCTTCTTAGGACATGTCATATCGAGAGAAGGAATATCGGTAGATCCTGAGAAGATCAAGGCAGTAATGGATTAGAAACAACCTAAGACAGTTACTGAAGTAAGGAGTTTTCTTGGTTTGGCTGGATATTATAGGAAGTTTGTGAAGAATTTTTCAACCATCGCCAAACCTCTCACGCAGTTAACCCAAAAGGAGCAGAAGTTCATTTGGACAGACAAGAGGGAACAAAGTTTTCAGGAACTAAAGAAAAGACTTGTCTCTGCCCCGATTCTAATTCTACCGGACCCTGAGAAGTCTTATACGGTGCACAACAATGCTTCCACGAATGGTCTTGGGTGTGTATTGATGCAAGATGGAAAAGTAATCGCTTATGCATCTCGACAACTCAGACCCCATGAGCAGAATTATCCCACTTGCGATCTGGAGTTAGCCACCGTTGTATTTGCACTAAAGTTGTGGAGGCATTACTTGTATGGATAAAGGTGTGAGATCCACACCGACCATAAAAGCCTCAAGTATCTATTTACACAAAAGGAGTTGAATATGTGGCAACGGAGATGGTTGGAGCTCATCAAGCATTACGACCTTGGAATCAACTACTGTTCAGGGAGAGTAAACGCAGTTGCAGATGCCCTAAGCAGAAAGAATTATGGGGAAAGAACGAGTTGATAAAGGAATATGAAAGAATGAGCATAGAATTCATAGGGCAAAGTGCGGAAGAGGAAATCGCTAGCCTAGTCTTGGAACATACCTTAGGAGAGAGAATCAAGGAAGCCCAACGATATGATGAGGCAATTCTGAAGATTAAGAAAGAGGTGCAGGAAGGAAGGTACACCGATTTCACCGTAGATGAGGATGAAGTGGTAAGAATGAAAGGCAGATTATGTGTTATGGATGACGAGGACATAAGAAAGGAAATCATGGAAGAAGCACATCACTCCGGATACACATGCATCCAGGAGGAACGAAAATGTACCAAGATCTGAAGAGCCACTATTGGTGGAACGGCATGAAGAGACGTTGTCACGCCCGTAGGGTATCCTAAACGTAACAGTCCGCCACATACTAAGTAAGAATCCTGAGTTCCCTAACCGGAGCCTTCGGGAGTCTTAGTAGATGTAAAGCGTTCCCTTACGACAATAGAATACTTCAACAAATGGAGTTTAACAGTTTAACAGGGCATTCATTAGCCATAGGTAATAAATCAAAACGCATAAATCTTTAAGGTTTACAAAATCTAAGGGGCATTCCCCCGCAAAAGAATAACAGTCTATTACAGTCATCCAGAGTCCTTAGTTTCCAATGGAAGTCTATACAAAAGAAATGAATCAAACTTCTATGGGAAACTCCTATCTCCGGTACCTGCGCTGTAGCTTGCCTTGGCCTAAGCCATATAAACTCATGCTGCAAAAGATAAACACTATCGGGCGTAAGCTAACTAGCTTAGTGAGTAATACTTCCATAACGCAATTAGATACAACCAATCAAACAAGTGTTTATTCAAGCAAGTGTATGCACCATACAAATGAAATCAACAAACATATGACCAACCGGAAATCATATGTGGATGGACTTGCGCCCTCCATCCCGGGTTAGCACATTAACGAATCCTGCGGTACGACGCCGTTTAAGCTCACGGTCAACTGATTAAAAGCTCGTTTTATGGATCACGATTAACCTCACATTCGTTTTATGGATCACGATTAACCTCACATTCGTTTTATGGATCACGAAAAACCAACCTATGCAAATGCTCCAACCCCATTGTGACATGAATGAACTCAGTTATAGTCGGAGTCGAATAGTCATTAATTCGATTCTTTTAGGTGACCAACAAGTATACTCAGACATTCTTCATATGATTCTAGATAAACAATCAATATCTTAACACCGGTTTCGATATGCTTTAAGTTCCATTTCACATATCAACAATTCACAACACAAATAATTTCCCGCATACCCATCATGCTTGTACAATTTCTTTTATCTTTGCCTACATCACTAGTGCCACTACATTACATTCACAAGCATTAATTGAGAGTGGAAGTAACTCACTCGGCCATGGGTCACCAACTCCTTAATAGTAATAATCGGGTGGTAGTTAGAGAGTCGTCCTGCTCGGAATGACCTACCAATCAAGAGTAATCCCTATGAGTTTCTCACCATGTAATTAAATCAAACTATACATCTATACTAGTTGAATTCGGATTTCTCGCTATATTTGGAAGTTCCGACTTAAAACGGCCATAACTTGGTCATTTTAACTCGGAATTTCGCAAACTTTATATCGATCTTCATCTACTTCGAAAGATCTATCTAATTCAAGTATTAAATCCAAGTTTTGAAAATAATAGGGTCACGGAACAGTGGGATCAGTTCTGTCCCGCAATTGTTCCATCTTTGAAAATGTGCTTTGCTTTTGCTAAGAAATGTTCCTAGTTAGTGATTCATGCATGAATGATTTAGGAATGAACTACTAATGTGTATGCCATGTAGTGAACTCAACTTGTGCATGGTCATGATGATTTTTGTAGTAATAAACTTTTAGGAACTCCTAAGTGTTGGGGAAAGTTTCATAAAGGCTAATTCTAAGAAGTTATTCTCCCACATTATACTCCTTAGGGTTTCTTTGGTTTTTAATCTTGTAATCTACTTATTATTTAACTAAAAATAGGTTCTCAAAGTCTATAATAGTCATGGCCTCCATTCATGCACAAAATTTCACATTTTTCATTTGGTAAACATGTTTTCAAATAAGCTAGTTGTAAAAATCCGAATTTTCCAAATTTTCTTTTCTTACATTTTTCTTAAGGGAAATCTAGTCTAATGCATTAAAAATTGGGGCTTCAATGTATACATTATCTAAGGACTTCATTTAGCTTATAAAACATTCATTTTAGACTTAAATACTAAGTGTTTATTTAGGCATCACACAAAGTTACGAATTTGACTTCACAATCAAAGTCAACACTTTCCACTTCTAACTTCACCTCTTGTTTTTCTTATTTTTATTATGCCTAACTCATCTAAACTCATGAAAATAATTCCTTCAACATGTCTATTACACATACCCTTCATTTTTCTTATGAAATATAAGTTTAAAAACGATTTTGGAGGTCTTTAGGGTAGGGTTTCCATTTCATCCGAATTTTCAACTTTCCATATATAACAAAGTCTTTCCTTTTTCAATGGTCTTGCCTTCTACATGTCAAGATATACTATCTATCATCACTATATATGAACAAGACTACATTTTTGTGGTCATCAATGCATGAAAATGAAAATAGCTCTATGATCATACATGTAAATGACAATGTGGCTAGCTAAACTTTAGATCTACTAAGTATGATGCATAAATCATGGATCTCATGACATGAATAACAATATATATGCAAGATCACTACTTTACATGCATGAACAAGGTGAGATCTTAACATAAGCTCATCTAAACACTAAATCCATGTCTTGTGATGGCTTGATATTCTTGTTTATGTGTTTTCATGTCCCTAGCATGAGCTCATTGGGATTAAATGAGAAAACACACAAGACATAGCTTTGCCATTACAAGGATTGGAAGGAACAAAATTAAATACACATACCAATAGAGTCTTGAAGTGAAAAAGAGAAGAAGCAAAGTTGGAAAGTGAGGATGGGGAGAGGAAGAAGCTCACGGCACAAAAGGGAAAAAGAAGAGAGTTTTTCTCTTTTTCAAAAGTTCAAATGAGAAGAAAATGAAGAGAGAGAGAGAACATTTAGTATATATACTAAGGGAATTAGGGTTTAGTTAATAAAAATGAAGTAAAAATAATACAATTGAGGGGGAAATAAGAGGGAGGGGCGCCGGCCACTTCATGCATGGAGTGTGTGTGTGTTTAAAATTTGATTTTTTTTGTAATTTAGTAAATGAAAATGTAATAAATGTAATAATTATTAAAGAGACAAATTTTCTTGGAAAAGAAAATTGAAATGAGTAGTTGTAAGGATGTAAGAATAGGGTATGGGTAGTGTGTAGTGTAGGTTGTACTTGTGAATAGTAGACAAGACATCTACTTTACCGGTTGTTCCAAAAACACGGGAAAAAAGCTATAACTGTAACCTTTATAGCTCGGAAAATTATGAAATTGATATTTTTGGAATCCTTATAAAATTACGGTTCTAATGAATATTCCGGAATATTTTTCTGAATCCGTGGCCCGGGGCACGCTTTTCCGTAATTGGGCTCGGGAAGGCCCGGAATTGAAAAATTCCCGAATTTAAAACTTTCAAAGGTTTGAAATGTACTTTGGAACAACAATTCAAATTCATTCACTCCAATTTATTTATTTTACTATGAAACCGAAGGAAAGCCGGATTTAGGGTTCCTAGGCTCTATTCACTAACTCAATCTGATCGGGTTAGGGTTTCCTAGGCTCTATTCACTAACTAAAGTTTTCTAGCTACTGAGAATTCCGGGGTTTACAACCTCCCCACCTTAAATAAAGTTTTGTCCTCAAAACGGAACTGACGTACCTTTCCTTCAAATATCTCGGGGTACTTTCTCCGGATTTCATCCTCCGCTTCCCAGGTTGCCTCTTCAAAGCATGATTCCTCCATAATACTTTCACGTAGTGAATGTCTTTGTTTCGTAGCTTTGAGTTTTCTTATCCAATATCTTTACTGGGTGTTCTTCATAGGTCAGGTTTTCCTTCAACTGGATTGGCTCCAATTCCAGAATCCTCTCTGGTCGGCAACATACCTCCAAAACTGACACATGAACACATTGTGAATCCCGGACAAATTAGGTGGTAGGGCTAGCCGATACGCCAGGTTCCGACTCTTTCTAAGATCTCAAAAGGTCCAATGTATCTCGGGCTTAATTTCCCTTGCGTACGCATCCTCTTGATACTTTTGATCGGGTTTATCTTCAGGTACACATGATCACCCACTTTAAATTCAAGCTCCCGTCTTTTCAAGTCTGCCCAGCTCTTTTGTCGATCCTGGGCTTCCTTCATTTTCCGCTGAATCAACCTCACTTATCGCGGCTTCCTGTACCAATTCCGGCCCAATCGCTACCTTTTCCACCTCATCCCAAAACAAAGGGGACCTACACGCCGTCCATACAAAGCTTCATACGGGGCATCTGGATAGTGGAGTGATAGCTGTTATTATAGGCAAACTCGATTAGGTGAACATGATTATCCCAACTCCCTTTGAATTCCAGGGCACATGCCCTTAACATATCTTCTAGGGTTTGGATCGTCCGCTCAGACTGTCCGTCGGTCTGGGGATGGTAAGCCGTACTGAAATGCAATTTAGTACCCAAGCTCTTCTGCAAGCTTGTCCAAAACTTGGACACAAATCTCGGGTCTCTATCTGAGATGATCCCTGCAGGTATGCCATGTAATCTTACGATCTCTCTGATGTAGATCTTGGCTAACCTTTCCATTGAATAGGTCATATTTATGGGTAGGAAATGCGCCGACTTAGTTAACCGATCCACTATTACCCAATTGCATCACAACCCGATGGAGTCTTGGGAAAGCCACAAACAAAATCCATGGATATTTGATCCCACTTCCATTCAGGAATAGGTAAGGGCTTTAGCATTCCGCCCGGTCTCTGGTGTTCTACCTTCACTTGTTGGCATATGCACTTCATTACATAATCTGCCACATCTCGCTTCATCCCATTCCACCAATAGCAACTTCAAATCTGGTACATTTTGGTGCCTCCCGGATGCATGGTATACCCGGAGTTATGCGCTTCACCCATTATCTCCTTCTTCAACTCCTCATCCTCTGGTACGCACAGCCTTCCGTTCATCCGGATCACGTCTTCCTCATCCACGGCAAAGTCAAGGTATTTCCCCGCTTGGGTTTCCCTTTTTATCCTTTGTATCACCTCGTCGTACCTCTGTGCTTCTTTGATTCTTTCCACGAGGGTTGGTTCCAGCACCAAGTTAGATATCTCCAGCTCAGCACTTTGATCTGTGAACTCGATCCTTAACTTCTCAAATTCCTTAATCAACTCCTTCTGGCTTGTAATCAAAGCGGCTACCTCTCCATGATTCTTCCGACTTAGGGCGTCTGCGACTGCATTCACTCTTCCTGGACAGTAATTTATTCCCAGGTCATAATCTTTTATTAATTCCAACCACCTCCTTTGCCGCATGTTTAACTCCTTCTGTGTGAACAGGTATTTAAGGCTTTTATGATCGGTGTATATCTCACACCGTTGTCCATACAGTAATGTCGCCATAACTTCAAGGCAAAGACAACTGCAGCTAGCTCCAAGTCATGCGTAGGGTATTCTGCTCATGCGGTCTCAATTGCCGAGAAGCATACGCAATGACCTTCCGTTCTTGCATCAAGACGCATCCAAGACCATTTCTCGAAGCATCACTATGTACCGTGTAAGACTTTTCCGGATCTGGTAAAACCAAAATCGGTGCCGAGACCAGTCGTCGCTTTAGTTCCTGGAAACTTTGTTCTCTCTTGTCTGTCCAAATGAATTTTTCGTTCTTTTGAGTCAATTGAGTCAACGGCTTAGCTATCTTTGAAAAATCCTTCACAAATTTGCGATAATAGCCAGCCAATCCCAAGAAACTCCTCACTTCAGTAACGGTTTGTGGTGGCTTCCAATCCACTATTGCTTTGATCTTTTCGGGATCAACTGATATCCATCACCCGTTACCACATGTCCGAGGAAGGATATCCGGTCTAACCAAAAGTCACACTTGGACAGCTTGGCGTACAGCTTGTTATCTCGTAAGGTTTGCAATGCCAAACGGAGATGCTCATGTTGCTCTCTGGTCTTTGAATATATGAGGATGTCATCGATAAAGACTATTACACATTTATCCAAAAGCGGCTTATAGACTCTATTCATTAAGTCCATGAATGCAGCCGGTGCATTCGTCAGTCCAAATGACATTACCAAAAACTCGTAGTGCCCATAACGAGTACGAAAAGCTGTCTTAGGCACATCCTCAGGCTTAATCCTTAGCTGATGATACCCCGAACGTAAGTCAATACGTGAGAACACACAAGCTCCTTGTAGCTGGTCAAATAAATCGTCGATTCTTGGTAAGGGATATCGTTTTTGACAGTCACCTTATTCAATTCCCGGTAGTCTATACACAACCTCATCGATCCGTCCTTCTTCTTCACAAACAAAACGGGTGCGCCCCATGGCGATACACTTGGTCTAATAAATTTCTGGTCTAGGAGCTCTTGTAGCTGCGTCTTTAGCTCTTTCAGCTCAGCCGGTGCCATCCGGTATGGCGCTTTGGATATTGGTTCGGTATTTGGAGCCAACACAATCTCAAAGTCGATTCTCTCCTTGGCGGTAACCCGGCAAAATTTCTGGGAACACATCCAAGTATTCATTCACCACTGGAATATCCTTTTCCTCACGGTTTTCCCCTTCATCCAAGACGTCCTCAATCGGTATCATTTCCTCATCCTCCATCATCAGCTCGAATGAGCTTAGATCAATCCTTCTGGGACTAAGGCCTCTCCCATAAATTCTACTTTGCTCCCGATTGATCATAAAAACATACAGTCCTCTTTTGGCAATCCACTATTGCCTTTACTTTACTTAACCAATTCATCCCGAGGATAACTTCGTATTTATTCATTTCTAGCACAATTAGATCACTTTTGGAGTGGTGATCATGGATTTCCAATGGACAGTCTTTTATTAGATCTCGGGTTGACACCACGCTCCCCGTGGGGGTCTTAATCCTCAAGCTAACCATGGTTGTGGCTATGGGCAATCCGAGTCGGGTTGCCAAACTATTTGTGATGAACGAGTGGGTCGCTCCCGTGTCAAACAAGGCATAGGCTTCCACGTTATTTACTTGTATATGTCCTGAGGTCACAAACACCCATCACATATGAACCTTAAAATACTCGTAAGGCTATCCATAAAGGGTCTCTACTTCCAGCTTTCCATAATATATACAATTTCATTTAAACAGCAATCAATTTAAACAACTTAATTTCAACTTAGGAGGGGTTTCTGTTACTAACCTGTCACCAGGCCACCATCAGAACTCTCGCTTGGATCCAAAGCTGCCAACTCTACGTCCTCATCTTCGTCTTCTTCCACCATCCATTGGCCTTCTAAGTTGTACAGCCTCATCCCGTGCATCGCGGAAGCTGCTCGACTTCCGCTCTTGTTACCAGACCTCAAGGGGTTAGCATTGCTCGAGGCTCCGAAGGGTCGGGTGGTCACACTCTTTCGCTGTGAACACTCGGAAGCTAAGTGCCCTTTCTCTTTGCAAATAAAGCAAGTTACTGCCAGCTTCTTTGGGCATGTAAAAACCATGTGGCCAGCATCGCCACAAAAATAGCACTTGTTCTCAACTGTGGGCATTGCCTAGGTGCATGTGTCCCTTACACTTCCAACATGTGACGTTGGCTTTGAATTGGGTTGGCTTGCGCTAGACTCCTCTTTAAACCCTTGGTACGGCCTGTACCGTTTACCCTTGAATCCTGAGCTCGAGGCATCAAACGGCCTCTTCCCGAATACTCTCTTTTCGGCTCCTGATACTTTCTTTTCCTAGCCCCTTCAATGACTCGAGCCTTTTCTACCATCTCGGGATAGGTTCTTACTCCAAACTCTTCTAGCTTGATTCGTAGTTCTTCGTCCAAGCCTCCCAGAATACCTGCTTCTTTAATTCCTCACTATCCCTGAAAGATTCAGGGGCATATTGCAGCAGGTGAACAAATTCAGTCTCATATTGCTCTACCGTTCTCCCTTTCTGCTTTACATGAAGGAAGTCCGCACTATACTTCACCCTCAAGCTAGAGGGAAAGTAATTATTCAAGAATTCCCGGCGGAAGGTTTCCCAGGTGGCCGGGGAGGTCAAATTCCTTCTCTTGGAGTCCCACCAGACTCGAGCATTGTATCTTAACATGTACGTCCCATATTCTAGCTGCAAGTAAGGTGGAATCTCGTATGCAGCAAAAGAACGTTCCACTTGGGCCAGCCAATCCTCAGCTTCATCCGGCTTACCGAATGCCCCATCAAAGTACCTGTTGCTCTTAATGAAGTCCGGTAAAGAGCTTCGGTGGGGTCTCCTGTATGGTGGGGGTGGCGGCAACCGCACATTATAGGAGTGCTCCTCCTGTGGAGCAGGTGCTTCCGCAGTCATTTCCCGATGATCTGCGGGCGGCGGATGTGGTGCTGAATCCCGAGCACTCTGACTTGGGGGTGGGTTCGCACTGGATTCTGATTCTGGATAAAGGTGTTCAGGAGATTGGCCAACTGCCCAATCGCGTTTAGCACATCGCCCTGTTGGTTTTGGGGTGCTACTCCTTGGGGGTCAGGTTGCTGTATAGCCGGTTGATCGGCTTCATTAGGGTTAGACCCTTGTCCTTGGTTCCGAGTTCGTCGGTTTCGTCTGTTTACACAATGTTTAATGGAGTTTTAGCATTAGGGTTTTTAGGTTTCAAAGGAATAGGATTAATAACAAGCTCAGAAGTTGAAATCTGGAATTTAAACTCAGAAGGAAAAAGGAATACATAACTCCATAAGTCATAAGAAGTCAAAATATCAATCCATAAAAGAAAATAAGGAATAATTAAAAGAACCATGAGGAAAATAGAGAATCCACATAATGTAGCTAATTGATATTTCACCACAATGATGCGAATGAGTGGATGCTTATGCAATCTTATGCAGTTAATGTCTCTTATGTATCAAGACTAGAATGCGCTTTTCACAATCCCATTTCTTTAAAACAAAAGTGATTCTTTCATTTTTTAGCGAGCCATATATTACATCACTTTTAGTTCCCAAAATTTGGCTAGCTAAGCTTCCTTCCTATTCTAATCAATTTCCCTATTCCCGAAAACATGACAAAATACAGGGAAAAAGAACAACAAAACACTAACTATCCTGAAATCCTAAGGCAATTTGGCATCCCGCATTGCCTACTACAAAATAAGAAAATCAGGATTCCGCTTGGACTTTATGGGTTAGCTAACATCCCGGTCTCTAATCATCACTAGAGCTGTCGGGGGTCGGGCTAGGAAGTCGTCCCTGCTGGTAGAACCACCATCGTCCTGTCGGACGAACAAGCTAAGATACTCCCTGGTGGTCATCCTCCGCTTCCTAGCGGGTCGAACTAGAGGCTCCTGATCCTCACTTTCTTCTTCTTCTTCTTCTTCTTCAGTCCCTTGCCCCTCATGCGGGCTTACTTCTTCCTCCTCTCTTCATCTCGGGCTCACCTAGGCGGTTCACCTCTACTTCAGGTTCTCTCACGGCTCATCTGCCACATTCTCTGTCTCCATAGGCACTGGGGCCTCGGGTTCTACTACTGCTAGGTCAAGCACAGGTGGGTTCTCACCCTCCACATACACATCTCTCCATAGCCTGGAATCTACCTCGGGTTCTACCCTCCCACTCTCTGGTATCTCCAACATCCGGTTGTTAAAATCCCATATAATTGGATCGGGTTCTGGGTTTACCTGCACTTCTGGTTCAACAGGCGGGGTAGGGGTCCTAGGCACCTCGTTTTGTTCCCAGTTCGGATCCTCCTCGGGATCCTCCTCTCCTCCTCTTCTTCTTCCTCTTCAATCACAGGTGCTCCATTCAGCTGCATACCTATATCCATAGCTGGAGGTGGAGCAATTACACGGGGGGGAGGATGTCCAGATAGATTGCATGCCAGGTGATATGATTCCATGCATCAGCTATGTTCCAGTCATGGTGATCAAACAAGTTATCATGAGCATAAACATATAGGGGTCCTATGGGGATCCATACCCTAAAATCTGGAGGGGTTCGGTTTCCTCCACTTTTCAAGATAAACGTGGCTTCTCTTGTCATGGGCTCACGCCCGTAATCAACCATGATCCTCTCTAATGTGTAGATGGTCTCTAACTTCGTCCAGCTCCTTCTTCCCATAGGATCATAACTCAATTGATCCACTACTGAAGCCCATCGGGTATATCTCAGCCCATCCTTCCATAACCTGTACATTTCCCCTAGGGTCCGGGGATGTCGGGCCAAGGCAAAATCTTCACACAGTTCTCTCAGCCTCAGTCTATATTCTACCATGGTTTCATCATTTCTTTTGTAAAATTCCTTGCCCTTTCCCTAGTCTCACCCAGAGAGACCTACATCAAACAATACTACTAATTAGACTCAACAGAAAACGTTTTTAACTCCATTTACCTAGTAATTAGATTTCTAGGTCCCGTTTATTTTAATTCTATTGTCTTGTTTTATAACCTAGCTCTGATACCAACTTAAACTGTCACGCCCCGTAGGGTATCCTAAACGTAACAGTCCGCCACATACTAAGTAAGACTCTCGAGTTCCCTAACCGGGGCCTTCGGAGTCTTAAGTAGATGTAAAGCGTTCCTTACGACAATAGAATACTTCAACAAATGGAGTTTAACAGTTTACAAGGCATTCATTAGCCATAGTAATAAATCAAAACGCATAAATCTTTAAGGTTTACAAAATCTAAGGGGCATTCCCCCGCAAAAGAATAACAGTCTATTACAGTCATCCAGAGTCCTTAGTTTCCAATGGAAGTCTATACAAAAGAAATGAATCAAACTTCTATGGGAAACTCCTATCTCCGGTACCTGCGCTGTGGCTTGCCTTGGCCTAAGCCATATAAACTCATGCTGCAAAAGATAAACACTATCGGGGCGTAAGCTAACTAGCTTAGTGAGTAATACTTCCATAACGCAATTAGATACAATCAATCAAGCAAGTGTTTATTCAAGCAAGTGTATGCACCATACAAATGAAATCAACAAACATATGACCAACCGGAAATCATATGTGGATGGACTTGCGCCCTCCATCCCGGGTTAGCAGATTAACGAATCCTGCGGTACGACGCCGTTTAAGCTCACGGTCAACTGATTAAAAGCTCGTTTTATGGATCACGATTAACCTCACATTCGTTTTATGGATCACGATTAACCTCACATTCGTTTTATGGTCACGAAAAACCAACCAATGCAAATGCTCCAACCCCATTGTGACATGAATGAACTCAGTTATAGTCGGAGTCGAATAGTCATTAATTCGATCTTTTAGGTGACCAACAAGTATACGCAGACATTCTTCATATGATTCTAATAAACAATCAATATCTTAACACCCGGTTTCGATATGCTTAAGTTCCATTTCACATATCAACAATTCACAACACAAATAATTCCCCATACCCCATCATGCTTGTACAATTTCTTTTATCTTTGCCTACATCACTAGTGCCACTACATTACATTCACAAGCATTAATTGAGAGTGGAAGTAACTCACTCGGCCATGGGTCACCAAACTCCTTAATAGTAATAATCGGGTGGTAGAGAGTCGTCCTGCTCGGAATCACCTACCAATCAAGAATAATCCCTATGAGATTCTCACCATGTAATTAAATCAAACTATACATCTAGACTAGTTGAATTCGGATTTCTCGCTATATTTGGAAGTTCCGACTTAAAACGGCCATAACTTGGTCATTTTAACTCGGAATTTCGCAAACTTTATATCGATCTTCATCTACTTCGAAAGATCTATCTAATTCAAGTATTAAATCCAAGTTTTGAAAATAATAGGGTCACGGAACAGTGGGATCAGTTCTGTCCGCAATTGATCCAATCTTTGAAAATGTGCTTTGCTTTTGATAAGAAATGTTCCTAGTTAGTGATTCATGCATGAATGATTTAGGAATGAAACTACTAATGTGTATGCCATGTAATGAACTCAACTTGTGCATGGTCATGATGATTTTTGTAGTAATAAACTTTTAGGAACTCCTAAGTGTTGGGGAAAGTTTCATAAAGGCTAATTCTAAGAAGTTATTCTCCCACATTATACTCCTTAGGGTTTCTTTGGTTTTTAATCTTGTAATCTACTTATTATTTAACTAAAATAGGTTCTCAAAGTCTATAATAGTCATGGCCTCCATTCATGCACAAAATTCACATTTTTCATTTGGTAAACATGTTTTCAAATAAGCTAGTTGTAAAATCCGAATTTTCCAAATTTTCTTTTCTTACATTTTTCTTAAGGGAAATCTAGTCTAATGCATTAAAAATTGGGGCTTCAATGTATACATTATCTAAGGACTTCATTTAGCTTATAAAACATTCATTTTAGACTTAAATACTAAGTGTTTATTTAGGCATACACAAAGTTACGAATTTGACTCACAATCAAAGTCAACACTTTCCACTTCTAACTTCACCTCTTGTTTTTCTTTTTTTATTATGCCTAACTCATCTAAACTCATGAAAATAATTCCTTCATGTCTATTACACATACCCTTCATTTTTTTATGAAATATAAGTTTAAAATGATTTTGGAGGTCTTTAGGGTAGGGTTTCCATTTCATCCGAATTTTCAACTTTCCATATATAACAAAGTCTTTCCTTTTTCAATGGTCTTGCCTTCTACATGTCAAGATATACTATCTATCATCACTATATATGAACAAGACTACATTTTTGTGGTCATCAATGCATGAAAATGAAAATAGCTCTATGATCATACATGTAAATGACAATGTGGTAGCTAAACTTTAGATCTACTAAGTATGATGCATAAATCATGGATCTCATGACATGAATAACAATATATATGCAAGATCACTACTTTACATGCATGAACAAGGTGAGATTTAACATAAGCTCATCTAAACACTAAATCCATGTCTTGTGATGGCTTGATATTCTTGTTTATGTGTTTTCATGTCCCTAGCATGAGCTCATTGGGATTAAATGAGAAAACACACAGACATAGCTTTGCCATTACAAGGATTGGAAGGAACAAACTTAAATACACATACCAATAGAGTCTTGAAGTGAAAAAGAGAAGAAGCAAAGTTGGAAAGTGAGGATGGGGAGAGGAAGAAGCTCACGGCACAAAAGGGAAAAAAGAAGAGAGTTTTTTCTCTTTTTCAAAAGTTCAAATGAGAAGAAAATGAAGAGAGAGAGAGAACATTTAGTATATATACTAAGGAATTAGGGTTTAGTTAATAAAAATGAAGTAAAATAATACAATTGAAAAAATAAGAGGGAGGGGCGCCGGCCACTTCATGCATGGAGTGTGTGTGTGTTTAAAATTTGATTTTTTTGTAATTTAGTAAATGAAAATGTAATAAATGTAATAATTATTAAAGAGACAAATTTTCTTGGAAAAGAAAATTGAAATGAGTAGTTGTAAGGATGTAAGAATAGGGTATGGGTAGTGTGTAGTGTAGGTTGTACTTGTGAATAGTAGACAAGACATCTACTTTACCGGTTGTTCCAAAAACACGGGAAAAGCTATAACTGTAACCTTTATAGCTCGGAAAATTATGAAATTGATATTTTTGGAATCCTTATAAAATTACGGTTCTAATGAATATTCCGGAATATTTTTCTGAATCCGTGGCCCGGGGCACGCTTTTCCGTAATTGGGCTCGGGAAGGCCCGGAATTGAAAAATTCCCGAATTTAAAACTTTCAAAGGTTTGAAATGTACTTTGGAACAACAATTCAAATTCATTCACTCCAATTTATTTATTTTACAATGAAACCGAAGGAAAGCCGGATTTAGGGTTCCTAGGCTCTATTCACTAACTCAATCTGATCGGGTTAGGGTTTCGTCTCCAACTCCTGGGGTTTTCTAGCTACTGAGAATTCCCGGGGTTTACAGACGTAGCAGATTATGTGTTGAAATGTCCCACATGCCAACAAGTAAAAGTGGAGCACCAAAGGCCTGGTGGGCTTCTGAAACTTTTGTCAATACCCGAGTGGAAGTGGGATCATATCACAATGGATTTTGTGTGTAGATTACCAAGGATGTCAGCTGGATATGATGCAATTTCGGTCATAGTGGATCGATTAACAAAGACGGCACACTTCCTTCCAATGAACATGACGTACTCTATGGATAAGTTGGCAAGAATGTACATAAGAGAAATAGTACGTTTGCATAGAGTACCCACTGGAATAGTCTATGACTGAGACCTAAGGTTTGTATCCAAATTTTGGACGAGACTGCAAAAATTTCTGGGAACTAAGCTACATTTCAGTACGGCTTATCACCCTCAGACAGATGGTCAATCAGAGCGGACGATACAAACGTTGGAGGATATGCTGCAAGCCCGCGTAATAGAGTTTAAAGGTAGTTGGGACGCACACCTACCTTTGGTAGAGTTTGCCTACAATAACAGCTACCACTCTATGATCCAGATGCCACCTTATGAAGCGTCATATGGAAGGCAATGCCGATCATCTTTGTTTTAGGACGATGTAGAAAAGTTGAGCATTGGACTAGACTTGGTACAAGATGCGGCTGACAAAGTGCGGATCATCTAAAGGAAGATGAAAGAAGCCCAAGATAGGCAAAAGAGCTAGGCGGATATAAAGAGATGTGTGCTCGAATTTGAAGTTGGAGACTATGTATACTTGAAAGTGAACCCCATCAAGAGTATTCACTGAGTTCGAGTTCGAGTTCGAGTTCGAGCACAAGGAAAGTTGAGCCCACGCTACGTTAGACCCTTTGAAGTATTGGAGAAAGTGGGAAATCTTGCTTACCATCTAGCATTCCCTCCCAACCTATCCGAAATTCACAACGTGTTTCACGTATCGGTCTTACGGAAGCATGTGCCCGACCCTACCAGGATTACAGAGCTAAAACGTATTCGGTTGAAAGAAAACCTCATATATGAGGAGCACCCAGTTCAGATCTTGGACCACAAGGTACAAAAGCTTCAGAAAAAAGAGATCAAATACGTGAAGGTTCTATGGAGAAACCACTCATGAGAGGAAGCAACCTGGGAGACTAAAAGCGACATACGCCAAAAGTATCCAAGCTTGTTTGAGGAATCAAGTACGAATTTCAAAGTTTTGAGGACAAAACTTTCTTTAAGAGGGGTAAGTTGTAAACCCTAGAAGTTTTTCAATCAAATTAAATGCTTAAACCCTAATCAGAAGTCAACCGGATTTTCAAGTCAACAAAACCCTAGTTTACCGTAACCGCTTAACTCCGGCATTACCGTTTTCCCTAGCTCTATAAAACGAAGTTTGAATAATTAGTTATTATGGTTCGTAATAGCTATAGGTTATGTAAAAATATCGGTTTTGCAAAATTCGAGTGTCCTTAGAACCCGATCGGACACAATTCTCGAAAAACGTGTCTCAGAGCTCAAAATAGGAAAAATATTCTGAATATACCGTTAGACTCGTAAAATATAAGATTTTCAAAAATATCAATTTCGTAATTTTTTGGTAGCTAAAAATATTAGATATCGCATTTATACGCGTATTTTCTTACTACCGATATTTAATTGTCATGTCTACTTTTACATTACACTATTTTCTACTATTCTACACTATTCATCTATCTCTACTTTTCCTTACAAGCTATTCTTACTACCTATACACCTATTTCTTACACATTTTCATTTTTATACAACTCCACATCTCTCATTTCTTACTTTTAATTATCAAAAAGACAAAAAAAATAATTTACACTCCTTCTCTCCTCTCTCAAATGTGCCGGCCACCCCCCCAACCCACATTTTATGCCCTAATTGTTTTATTTTTCATTTATTTAATTAACACAAATTATCTCCCACATTTTCCTATAAATACCTCCTCATATCTTCACTTCTTTTACACCACTTCTTTACTAAAGTTATTCTCTCAAAATCTCTTAAGAATTCTCTCCAAGAAGTTCTTCTAAGAAGCTCTTTTTAGTTCATCTCTTTTAGGTAAAGATTCTTCAAGAAATTCCTATGTTCATCTACTTAATATGAACTTATGTGTGTTTTCCAAAACCATGAAGGTTAAAAAAGCAACAATAGGTTCGTACTTTGTTTTTGTTCATAATATCAATTCCTTTATGTTCCTTTATGTTTCTTTATGTTTCTTTTATGTTCATAACCATCTAAATATGTATATAACTATATTATATATATATATTATTTAGAGCATATAAGCTCATTGTCTTGCAATTTATTTACTTCATTGAAATTTATTTAATTTCAAGTTGTTCTAAGACTAGTCTTTCTAGTCTTAGACTTGTCCTCTTCAAGTCAAAACTTTTTCTTTTTCTTTTTCTTTCGGGACTAGTCTTTTCTTAGTCCTAGGGTACCGTGATGAAGCTGAGGTCCCAATACTTGATTTATTTCATTATATGCTTTTTCTTTTAAGTTATTATGATCTTTGTAATTTTCATAACTTATGATTCATATTCATGCATGGACATAATGTTTTTGTCTCAACAAAAATAAATGAGGAAGTGTTTTCTTAAACTAAATATTCTTTCTAAAGAAATAAATGTAGAAAATAGATTTCTAAAAACTCATAAACATGCTTAGAAATGGTTTTTCTTAAAACAAAAGGTTTTATAAAAAAAAAAAAAAAAACTTATTTTTCAACTGTTAGAAATTCTTTTAGAGTCATTACAAGAAACAAAATATCATTTTATGAAATTGTTATTACCTTGGAAAGTTGTTGGAATCCAAGTTTAGAAAATAAAACCACTCTTTAGGAATTTAAAGTAATTACACGAGAATAAATTTAGAATATTCACTCATATAACTCAAGATCTTTTCAAAAGTAAAATGAATATTTCAACAAATCTCAAGTTCAAAACCTTTTAAACTTTACTTTTTCATAAGTTGAGACAACTTCATTTACTTCATCCATTTGTTATGAGTCAATACATACATGTATATGTATAAGAGGAACTCAAGTTTTTTTCAAATTCATGGAGAATCTGGTCGCTGCTTTTTCGGGATCCAAGCGACTTAGTTTTATGAAAATAAGCTTAGAAATGCGTAGATCTTTTCGAGTAGGTAGAAAACGATATATTATACACGAAATTCCGAGTTAAATGAGCAAGTTATGGCCATTTTAAGTTGAAATTTGCCTCTTATACGATTTTACCGTGATTTTAGAAAGTTTAGAATCTTCAGAATAGAAGTTTTATAAAAGACTCATTTTGGGTGTCTTCTTATTTAGTGACGAAGGACCCCAGATCATCTATCCGAAAGACTATTTCGATTAGATCTACCGATATGGAGTGAGTTAATTCTTTTCCTAAGTTACATTTCCTTGTTTGTTGTAAACCCCGATTTTTCAAGTAGCCAAGATAACCCTAGAACCGGAAACCAAAACCCTAACCGAATAGCTCAAGTCTGGAGTGAGAACTAGGACCCTAATTCCAGCTTTTCCTCGGTTTCCATTAAGAAACTTTTATAAGAAAATTTAATTTTTAATATGTTCTTGATTATATTTCAAACCAAGAAAATATATATTTTAAGAAATTCAATTCCGGGTCGTCCCGAGACCTATTATAGAAAAACGTGCCCCGAAACTAGAATTTCAAAAATTTACTTATGAGTACTCATTTGAATCGAAATAAAATAAAGATTTCAAAAATATATTTTTCATAATTTTCCGACTTACGAAAAATACAGTTATAGCCTTTTTATTCGTATTTCCTTACTACCGGAAAATCAATTTGTCTTGTCTACTATTCTTCACTATTCACAAGTACCACCTATACTACCTATTAGCACACTCTACAAATTCAACTCTTACCATCACTCAAATCAATCCCTTTTCTCCATGCTTTTTGTTTCTTAACTTTCCATACAAATAATGACCATTACACATCAATGTTAAATCAATCAAACAAAGTAACAAAATTTCAAACTTCTCCCTTCCTCACAAGCTCAAACCGGCGTGAATGGCGCCCCTACCCCCCCCCCCCCCCAAATGCTCCAATTTGTAATTTTTCTTTCTCCATTTAACCTAATCTCATTCCATATATATACTACATTTTCTCTCTCTTTCCTCATTTTCCACTTTTCAAATTTCACAAAGTGTAAAAGCTCTCAAATCCTCCCCATTTTCCCCTCCTTGCCGTGAGCATTGGTCCCCCATACACACACACACACTTCCATTTCTTCTTTCCATCTCCTATTTTACTTCAAGTAAGTAAACTTTTACTCCTTCCACTCATAGATCTTTGTTATGGCTAAGTGATTCTTGGATATTTCAACTAAATATCCTCATGATCTTTTGGTAGGGATAATGAAATATCAAAACAAGAATACCGAACCATTACAAAGTAGATCTAACCTTTAAAGGAGCTTTCATGACAAAAGCTTTATGTTTATCCATCAAAAAGTATTTTGAACCAAAGATCTTTTGTAAAAATATAGTTTTTATGTTTTCAAAACTCATTTAAGCATTTGGTATAGTAGATCTATCATTTTACTACTCATGTTCATATAGGCATTTAAGATCCCATCATTATTTTGTGTTTATGTGCATTAATAGTCTTTAATGCTTTTGTCTTTAGTAAATAACCCTCCTAGTATATAGATCTATAGGTAGATAAGTTAATAAAGTCAAAAAGGAAAACACTTTTCAAGAAATGAACTTGTGTAAATTCGGATGACTTTAGAAACCTAGGATAAAAACACCTTTATCAACTTCTAAACATATATTTTACAAAAGAAATGGAACCTATAGGTAATAGATAATGTTTGGTAATATTTTTCATGAGAATAAATGAGTTTTACTAAGGAAAATATTTGAAAACAAGAGATGAAGTCTAATAGAAATTTGGAGTTAAAAGTCTTGAAAACCAAATTCGTAATAATGGATAGATGGTTAGAAAACACTATTTTTCCAACTTCAAAAATGGTATTTTCCTAAATAAATGAAGTCCTTAGGGTATAGGTAAAATAAATACTCAAAGTTTTAAGTACAAAACACATTTTTGCTAAAGGAATCAACTTGAAAATGAAGTTTTCTAAATTCGGATTTTTGGAAACCCCCTAGTAAAAGACCCACTTAAAAGTTTATAAATGAAGATTTTATTAAAGAAATAAAGGCCTTAGGATATAACTAAAGTAAGGGTCAAAATTTCTTTAGACAAAGTGGAGTCTTCCTAAAGAAAACCCTTGTAATATATAGGTATGACCAAGTGTAGTAAACTCACTTGTTGAGCAATAGGATGAAATGGTTTTCTAAGAAAAGTTTATGTAAATTCATTAAACCTAAAGAGTTATAAGAACTTAGGCTCATTAGAGTTCATATCATGACATTCATGATAGGGAAAATCATTACCATGGCATTTAGTTTCATCTTGAACTTAGGAATGCCAAGTGCATTCACGAAAACCGCATTTTTGGAATCAATGTACCCACTGTACAGATCTGACCCCTCAATTCCGAGGCTTAGATATTTTCAAAACTTGATTTAAACTTCATATTTGGAAAGCTCTTCCGAAGTAGATAGAAATCGGTATAAAATTTGCGAAATTCCGACTTAAAACAACCAAGTTATGGCCATTTTAAATCGGGACTTCGAAAATAATGCGAATTCCGATTTCACTAAGTTTTCTTAGAGTTTTAGTATCCTAAGTTGGTAGAATACTTATTAGGGTTTTTCTTATGTGAATAGGAGAACCCGAGGATGTTGAATCCTTACCTGCGGACTATTATTACTAGAAGAAAGGTGAACCAAAGGAGGAGTGAGTTTTCTTCCCAATTCATTTATTGTATGTGCTTGTAAAGTAGAGCACTAGAATTTAGGCCAAATGAATGAACTATGAATGATGGGGAATAATGGGAAATTATATGTGTTTATATTGATGTGAGAACCCAAATTAAGAATATCGTAACCGGGTGATAACTTTTGGTTGTGTACTTAGCTATGATGGATTGTTTGAGAAATTGTTTGATCACTTAAGAAAAATGGCTTAATCTACTACTTGGACTAATGCCAACTTGACATGTGCATATCATAATGGGAAGGAGCATTAGCATTTGTAAGTTAATCGTGAACCATAAATGATATCGAATAATCGTAGGTTAGTCGTGCACCATAAACGACATCGAATAATCGTAGGTTAATCATGAACCATAAACGATATCGAATAATCGTAGGTTAGTTGTGAACCATAAACGACATCGAATAATCATAGGTTAATCGTGAACCATAAACGGCATATTGTTAGTACCGCAGTAGTCGTTAATCTGCTAACCCGAGATGGAGGGCGTAATTCCATCCACATATGATTTCCGGATGGTCACATGTATGTTGAACTCACGTGTTTGATGCATACACTTGCTTGATTAATAACTTGCTTGAATTGTTGTGGCATGAATGTTATTGTGGAAGATTACACTCACTAAGCTAGTTAGCTTACGTCCCTACAGTCCATTACTTTTGCAGTTTTCCCATTTGTGGCTTAGGCGACGTGACCCGGCTGAACAGGTACAGAAGCTAGGAGTTTTCCCTAGAAGTTGAAATTTCTGTATTAAACTTCCATAGAAAACTTCTAAGACTTGGATGGCTGTAATAGACCATTAATTATTCTTTTGCGGGGGAATGCCCCTTAGATTTTTGTAATATTTATTATTTATGTCTCATGAATTATATCCTACTGCTAATGCATGCCAAGTTAAGCTTTTATCTCCATCTGGATTTGTACTCTATTGTGTGTAAAGGTATGCCTTACATCTATATAAGACTCTCGAAAGACTAAGGCGGTAATTTGGGAATCTTATACGGTATGTGGTGGACTGTTATGTTTAGGGTACCCTATGGGAAGTGACAGTTTAAGTTGGTATCAGAGCACTAGGTTATTAGGCATGACAATAGAGTTTAAAATCGAACCTAGAATTAAGTGACTAGGTTAAAAATTGGAGTTAAAGCTAGGCTAATTAATAGTTTTCTTGTTGTAGGTTTCTTTGGGTGAAACCCGTGAAAGAGCTAGAAACTTCACCAAAAGCCTAAATGAGACTATGGTGGAATATCGGCTACGATTAAGGGTATTATGCGAAGACTTTGCGTTAGTACAACGACCTAGGACGATAAGGGAGATGTATAAATTATGGAAAGAAGGTCTAAGGTATATAAGATGGATGTCAGTGATAGATCAACTAAGATATGATCCAATAAGAAGAAGGAGATGGACCGTTATGGAGACTATTTATACCCTAGAGAGGGTGATGGTAGAATATGCTGGAGAACCCATGCTAAGAGAAGCTACATTTATTTTATAGAATGAAGGGAGCCCCACCCACCCAAACTTTGGGATGTGGCATGGTATAGGACCTCTCTATGTGCATGCCCATGATGACCTTGATGATCATAGGGATTGGAATCTTGCGGATATCAAAAATCACATATTGTGGCAAGCTAGATATCTCGATCTTGTACCATTTTTAGGAGGAGCTCCAGCCCCACAAGTAGGAAACGGGGGAGTACATCTGATTAATGCCCCGGTTGTTGAGGAAGATGATGTGAATGAAGGGAATAATGAGGGAGAAGAAAACAATGTGGAGGAATATGAGGAGGAAGAGGATCCGGAGGAGGACCCGAATTGGATAAAGGAGGAAATACTTAGATCCCTTACCCCTCCAGCCATAGCTCCTGAACAACCCAATCAAGTACAGGAGCAAATCATATGGGATTCCAATAGGGATCTTGACATACCCAATAGTGGGAGGATAGAACCGGAGTTCGACCCCACCATGTGGAAGGACATATACCCGGTAGGCGAGCGTCCCCCTGAGGTTGATGCCATAGCCCCCGAGCCGGTAGTTTCAGACCTTATGGAGAGAGTAAATGAAGTCGATGGTATGATGAGTGAATTCCGAGATAGATGGAACAGGATTTGGGAGGAAGCTGGGAGAGAAGTGGACCGAGAGATGAGAAATAGGAGTGAATCCAATAATAGAGTTGATAGAGAGGAAGCAAATCAAGCAGGAGATCAGGAGATGAGAGAAGAAGGAGAGGAAGAAGAAGAGGAAGAAGAAGAAGAGGAGCCAGTAGCTCGACCTATTAGGAGAAGGAGGTTAATCGTAAGGGCCTATCTAAGTCAGTTCATCCGAAAGAATGATGGAGAATCTTCTAGTCAAGGACGACTTCGAATAAGCCATGGAGGAATAGCGTCGAGTATCCCATAGAGTCCAATAGTATTTCTTTTTGAATAAGTAGGCAATGCGGGATGCCAATTTGCCTTAGGATCTTTTTATGGTTTAGTATGTTATCTTTCCTTTCCTTGTCTTTTTCCTTTTCATGTCTTTAGATGTTGTTAAACAGACGTTGTCGGCTAGTATCAGAAGAATTGATTTGTGTTGTCTAATTTTGTAAGCTTATTTGAAAACAACTCTTGTACGGCGCAACAAATCAATGAAGTATTATGTTGATTCCAAGAATGAGTTTCACACATATTATACATTTGCATTTAGTAATAAACTACGTTCATTGTACTTAATCGCATAAACATACTCTCACTCATATCATTACTTGATTTGGAATTTCTTTGCTTATTATGATTTCTTTGCTCTAAAAGCCTTTGTGGGAAAATTTGAAATTTTGATTTTCTTGAATCTTTGGTAAATTCTATAGTTCTTTAAATTATTCCTAGAATTTTCGCAAATTCCTTAATCAAAGTTTTATAAACCGAAAAACTCTAAAGAAGAAATAAAACTTATTAAGACATTATGTAACAGTCGAAACCAAGAAACCAAAATAGGGAGCAAGAACCACTCCCAAGCGAGGCTAGTAGCGCGAACCAGTCGGATCACCCCCAAGCTAACCCACCTGAAGCTGCTCAGCCCGATCCCCAAGCAGCAATGATGAATGCAATTGAGAATTTAACAAATATGTTTGCTGCATTCATCCAAAACCAAAATCAGAACCAACCTCAAAATCCCGAACCAAGTATAAGGGATTCCGCATCTTTGCCACCACCCCCACCATATAGGAGAATGCAAGCGGAGAATCCCATACAACCTAAGGAGCAATCTTATAATGCTCGTTATCCACCCCCTCCACCACAAAGAGGATACCAAAGGAGTTCCCTCCCCGATTTTATAAAGAGCAATCGCTACTTTGAAGGGGCATTTGGAAAGCCCGACGAGGCAGAGGATTGGTTAGCTCAAATTGAGCGCTCCTTTGCAGCTTACGAGACTCCACCACATCTCCGATTGGAGTACGACACCTACATGTTGACGTATAACGCCCGAGTATGGTGGGAATCGAAACGAAGGAGTTTGGCACCCCTGATTAGTTGGGAGACCTTTCGCAGGGAGTTCCTAGAGAACTATTTCCCTGCCAGCCTCCGAGTAAGATATAGTGCAAATTTCTTGTATGTGCGATAAAGAGGCAGAACGATTGAGCAGTATGAGATGGAATTCAATCACCTGCTACAGTATGCTCCTAAATCTTACAAAAACAGTGAGGAACTGCAAAAACAAGTGTTCTTGGAAGGTCTCGATGAAGACCTAAGGGTGAAGATACAGGAATCTGGTTTGCCGACCTACCTTGAGGTAATTGAGAAGGCCCGGTTGATTGAAGGAGCCAAGAAGAGGAAGTATGTGGAGTTGGACAAGAGAGTGTTTGTAAGCCCCGGAAAATTTCAGTAAATAATTTTAAGATGAACTTCGAAAATAAACCCTAAAAATCACTCCAAGTTAAAACCGAATTTTGACAAGTCCTGAACCATGAATGAATCCAAAAATTTCTTAATCATGAGAAAACGAAAATCCTCGAAAATAAAATAAGAACTCAGTGGTCTTCAAATTCAAAACCACTACGTACGAAAAATTCCATATTTAACTCCGACTTATAAAAACGGGTAATATAAAGCCCAAAACAAATTATTAAAAATAAATAACGATTAACTTTCGAAAATGAAACCAATTCAAAAATTCCGAAAACGTTAAAGATAATAAATACAAAAAATAAAATTTAAAATAAATTTCTCAAATTAAATATGTTGTATGAACATAAATATCAGTTTCCAAATTGGCAAAGGTCTAAACCGAAAATCACCCGGAAACCCTAACCGGAATACAATAGTGTAAGTCCGGCAATCTAGTGCCCCTAACCCTAGAGGCCGAGATGTAGTTTAAATATATAGAATAGCTCATAGTAATATAAGTTTGTTTAAAAATATCAGATTGGTAAATTTTTGACCTATTTCGAACCGTTCGGATACAGACTTCGAAAAGCGTGTCCCGGGGCTCGAGATATCAAAAATATACCAATAGTACCGTTAGACTCGTAATTTCATAAGATTTCTAAATATATCAGTTATATAATTTTTCGGGTTATAAAAGTTACAGTTATAACCTTTTTATCGTATTTCCATTATTACCGGTAATTGATTAAACTTTTGCACTATTCATTTTTATTTCATTACAAAATTTTATTATTCTTATAAAGCCTTATATTTTTAGATAAATATTTTATATGTTATAGAAAATTTTGTTTTTCTAAAATTTAGTTCGTTTCGGGTCTTTACGGGATCAGATTCTGTTTAAGACCCGATACTAAAAATAAAATAAATTAATTTAATAATTGAAAATATTTTAAAAATATTTTATTTCATAAAATATTTTTTTAGAATTTTTCGGGTTATAAAAATATTATTTATAGCCCATATTCGCGTATTTTGATCATACCGGTAACATATTTGTTAAAATACTAAAATAATTCAAATAATTATTTAATTTAATTATGAAAAATCTGCTACAAATATTTGGAATAAATTTTCTAATTTTATTTTATTTTAATTTATTTTATTAATAAAGTACTTTTACAACCCATACCTTCAAGTACACCTTACACATATCACTTCCTTTTCACTTCAATCTTTCTACACATTATCCCACAATTGATGGCAGATTTTTGACCCTATTTATGGCTGCCATTGTCCTTTATCCACTCATATTTTGACTAAAATTAATTATATTTCAATCCTTTTTCAAAAAGTTACATTACACATTAATTACACAATTTAATTCAAGTCAAATTTCAACCTTCCTCTCTCTTCTCCCCATTTGACGTGCAGCAGCCCCCCTCCTTGGCTGCCCATGTTTTATTTTTTTCTCTCATTTATTACAATTAAAACACTCATTTCTCTCACTCCTTCATTTATTCACTTTTCCTCTTTCATTCTTTAACCTTTTCTCTCTCTATTTCCTCTCTTTTCTTCTTCTTCTTGTTCATGTTTCTCCAATAAACAAAGCTGCCCCCTTCTTCTTCCATGGCTTCCACACTTCATTTTTAAAGATTTTCTAAGCAAATCTTCATCCCAAAGCTCCATAGGTGATATAGGTAAAGTATAATGAAGGTTTCATGCATCAAATGAACTTCCATAAGCTTAAAAGCTTAGGATGATGATGCCAAAAATGAAATCTTTCTCTTCTCCACTTTTATTACCTTGTATTATAATTATTTTCTTGTTTAAAGTTATTATATTTTGTAGATCTAACTTTTTATGGCTTTGATTTTTGTTTATGCCATAGATCTTGTTATTTAAGTTGTTATTTTTGTTATTCCTTATGATTTATGCATAGATCTAGCATTCACATGTCTATCTTAGTGATTCATGCATGTAAAACTAGTTTAGAAAACTAGATCTAAAGTTTTGAGTTCATAGATGCATTAGATCTTTGTTTATGTTCATGAACAACTTGCTATAGCTTGATGATGGTAGGAAAGTTGTAGGAAACCCAAGATCTATTTTGTTTTCAACAAAAATCAATTTTGAAAATTCGGATGAAAATGGAACCCTATTTAGAAAAGTGGTTTTTCAACTTTAAAATGTATATTTTTCATTTAAAATGAAGGGCTTAGGGTATAGATACCATGAATGAAAGATTTTGATAAGGAAAGTTTAGATCCATGATGTTTATAGCTTATTACCATGCATTTGTTTTATGTTTATGATCATATTAATTATAGATCTTAGTTATAAACTCAAACAAAATTGTGAATTCGTATTTTGGCAAGACCCATTTAAAAACTACTTTCCAAGTGTCAAAATGTAAATTTTACTTAAGAAAATGAAGGCTTAATATATGTATATCATCAAGACTTCTTTTTACAAGATCAAAGTGATTTCCAAAGTTATTTTCAAAAAAAATTCTATTTTCGGATTTTGGCCAAGGCCTATTTTAAAAACATGTTTTCCAACTCAAAAATGAAGTTTTTATTTAAGAAATGAAAGGCTTAGATATGATATGTAAGGAATGGATTTTCATGAGCTTAGATAGATTTTATCAAAAGATTCCAAAAATAAATTTTGTAAATTCGGATCCCAACTAAGACCAATTTTTAGAACCCATGTATCAACTCAAAACTCATGTTTTATGTGAAAAATGAAGTATATAGGTAATAGATATCATTAAGCAATGATTTTTACAAGTTAAAATGAGTTTAGGCATGAGTAATGTGTAAAACAAGTAATGGAATTAAAATGGAAAAATTTTGAGTTAGTGATCAATTGTCAAATTCGTAATTTAGATGATGCATATGTAATCACTTAGTATTTGAGCTCAAATTGCAATTTTTATGTGTTAAATGAAGTCCTTAGACAATAATATAGTAAAGTCTTAAATTTTAATGCATTAAACAAGTTTTTCCCAAATGAATCATTCAAAAAGTGGATTTTCTAAAATTCGGATTTTTGAGTAAATCATATTGGAAAACATATTTGCAAAGTGTAAAATGCAAATTTTTGTGTAAGAATGAAGTCCTTAGTAGTTATATGGTTGAGCCTTAATTTCTAAGTATCAAATGATTTTTACTTAAAGGAATCACTCAAAAACTAATTTTTGTAAAATTCGGATTTTGGAATCAACCCCACTTGAAAACATGTTTACAAAGTGCAAAATGGAAATTTTTATGTAGAAATGAAAGTCATAAGTAATAGATATAATGAAGACTCAATTTTAACAAAAATAATTATATTTTCTTAAGCAATAAATCCAAACGAATGGAAATGATCAAAGTTAGAAAACTAGATTTTTCAAAAAGTAGTTATAGTTGAAGTCTTGTAAAATAAAGAGTTCTAAAATTTTCTTTTGCCAAAAATCATCAAGACCATGCATACATGAAACTCATTTCATCCATTCATGTTAGGAAATCATTCATATTGCATGTATGGCTAATTTATACAATAAAAACATTACAAACATTTACAAAACTATTTTTCGGAATCGGAAACCGTTACTGATCAGATCTGATCCCTCTGTTCCGAGACCTAAATGTTTTCAAAACTTAAAAATAATATTAGAAATAGATAGATCTTTCGAAGTAGATAGAAATCGATATATAATTTGCGAGATTCCGAGTTAAAATGACCAAGTTATGGCCGTTTTAAGTTGGAATTCCCGCTTAGGACGAGAATTACGAATTTGATAGTTTGTATGAGATAGCTTGGACTAGTTAAGTGATGAAATACTTATTAGAGTATTTCTTCCTTTTTAGGTGACCCCGATATCGACGATTCCCTACCACCGGATTACTTGTACTAAGAGACCGGTGATCCAATGGCCGAGTGAGTATTACTTCCGATTTCATTTATTGTATGTGATTGTAATAATAGTTGCACTAGGTATTTGGTAAAGATAAAATGGATATGCATGATGGGGACGAATGGGAAAGATGTATGCTTGTTGTTGATATGAGAAATGGAATGTAAGAATATCGAAGCCGAGTGATTAACTATTGCCTGTATAGATGAATTAGAATTGATTGTCTGCGATTATTGACTGATCACTTAAAAGAATTGGTATAATTGATTATTTGGAATTGAAGATGAAATTGAACTCATTCATACACGATGGGGATAGAGCATTAGCATTTGTCGGTTTATCGTTGTACCTTAAACGATTTTATAGTTTATAGTTGTCCGTAAGCTGAAACGGTCTCGGTCGTACCGCAGGATTCGTTAATCTGCTAACCCGGGATGGAGGGCGCAAGTCCATCCACATATGATTTCCGGCAGGTCATATGTTTGTTGAATTCACGAGTTTGATGCATATCACTTGTCTGACTAATCACTTGATTGTATGATGTGTTATAAATGTAATCCTGGAAGTTTTCACTCACTAAGCTAGTGTAGCTTATACCCCTATAGTTGTTTAAATGAACAGGTTATCTCAAGAATGCAAAGTGGGGACTGAATTGGTTGGAGCCGGGTATGACTCCGGGGTTCCGGCAAGACATAAGAATGTTTGAAGTTATTAGCTAGGTTTTCCTATTTGCCTTGTAATAGTTTATGTAGTAGAATCTTTTGATGAATTGTAATTGAAGTTAATGAGTTGTATTTTGAAGAATAGTGAATTGAATTTCCTTTACATTGTTCTCAAGTTGTATCAACATAAAATGCATTACTCCGATGAGTCTCCTCCATGTGTTAGACGCCTTGTACATAGTATGGAAGCCTTCGCGTGACTGAGGTGGTCATTCTTAGGCTTTAATATTGTGTACGGCGGACTGCCACGTTTAGGGTACCCTTCGGGGCGTGACAGTTTAGTTGGTATCAGAGCGACAAGGTTTTGGGAATTAGGTGGAAGCCTTTAGGAGAATAGAATGTTAAGATACGATCTTAGGAATCGAGGCAAGTGTTAGATGACCCTAAGTGAGGAAGAACTAGATTTAGCTCTATGACCTTTGAGGTATGACTTTCAATTATTAATTCTATCTTGGAGACTTCTAGAGAACATAGAAACAGACATATGAGGAAGAAAGATTGAAAATAATTAAGGAGACGAACAAATCCATTCTAGCAACTGCAAAATATAGGATGTAAGTGACCTTACCCGACTCCTAGTTCAAGCCGATAATGGAGATACTAGATTACCCCTTTGACCTATAGGACCACTAGGTGGGTAAGATTAATTGCGTGCTTTCACCGTTTTTCTAAATAAACAAGTTTAAAGAAAATAAAAAGTTATAACTTTTTTCTAAACCATAAGCAACTTGTGAGTAGTATAATTAGACTAACGTGACCGTCTCGTCCTGTTTTTAGGAGACTACCTGAGGAGAACATGCAACAGTCGACTAACCTTCCCGAGGAACAACAAGTGAGAGATACTCCACCACCACAAGATCCAATGCAACAAGTCATAGGTCTTCTAGGATGTTTGGTGGATGCACAAAAGCTCCTCTTGCAACAAGTGCTTACTAGGAATGTACCGGTTCAGGTGGAAGGACCCCACCAAGTGACAATGCAAGGAATTAAGACTCCTTCTTCTATGGCTAGTTCAAACCCCAAGGTTAAGAGGACTAAGAAAACTAGCCTATCTGTTAAGAATGAACCTTTTAAGAGGCGTAAGATCAATTGTTGGAAGTGCAAGGAAAGTCATTATCTAAAACAGTGTCCACAGCTGAAGCACAAGTGTTACCTCTGTGGAGATCCTGAGCATAAGATTATGGACTGTCCAAGAAAGAAAACCCTAAAGTGCCCCATCTGCAAACAGCCGGGACACCGGGCAAGTAGATGCCCCCACGGGAATTAACAAGTGGATAGCTGTCCTTGATTGGAAGAAGTCAGTCTCCTAGAAATAGCAATAGATCTTTCGTTGAGCGTTAGGAGCAAATGACTTTTTGAAAAGAACAAAGATGTTTTGAAAATGTAAACCAATGTTGTAGTTTATCATCTAGTTCATGAATTGATTCCGATGTATGTTTTGCATCCTTTCTTTGAACTTTTGTAATGGATGATTTACATCTTATCTTGATTTCATGTATTTCGTATCAAGTATTATGAAGTTTTATTATGATTTTATTTCAGTAGAATTCAATATTTCTTATATATGTTTCTATTTCCGCATTTTTGAGTTCTATATTTCCGATAAGTTCTTAAGTTTCTTTTAGATGCCTTAAGACGTAATAAAAGATTTAGAATTTTCACCTGAGCTTAATAAAATTGTAGGAGATATACCCAACCACAACAAGAACCCGTCATGACCCCAAGTCGGAAAGTTGGAACACTTCACTTGGACGATGACCCAAACAAGAAGAAGACACGAAATTGGATAAGATACAATGTTGGAAATGTAAGGAAAACATTACCCTATACAGTCCACGACTTCAATCCAAGTGTTACCTCTGTGGGGACCCAGTCACAAAGTCGAGAAGTGTCCCAAAAAGACTACCAACACATGCTTTCTTTGCTCAAAAACGGGACATTTAGCTAAAACATGCCCTGAACGGGATGACTTGCGTGTTGCTTCGCTGGATCAACCAAGGAAGAAGAGGAGGAGATGTAATAGGAATAAAAGCAACAAAGGAAAAAGGAATCGGAGTTCCTTAGGAACATCTTCATCCGGAAATCCCATCTACAACCCTCACACCTATGTAGTACATGGAGAAGCTAGTGATGAGAAGCTGGAGTCCTTTGCCATGGAAGGAGCGAGGATCAAATATGCAACTCGGTATCAGGTTAGCACTATACCCTTAATACCGCATATTTCCTATCAATAGAATCAAAGAGATAGGTTGTTAGAAATACCCTTGGATTAAATGGCTAGACTAAAAATAGGAAAGCCCGAGACCATTAAAAGCTAAATGAGCCAATGATGGAAACTAAAACAAACCTCGATTAATTTAACGAATTCCAAGATACCCCTCGTACAACTTCTTGTAAATAAAGAACTTTGAAAGATCGAAATCTACGATGATCGTTACACAAAAGTTAAAATTTCATCAAATTCAATTCCAAACTCCATAAGATTTCACAAGTAATAATACAATAAAGCAATGAGATCTCTTGATTTCAATCCATCAAGATGATCACGATGATAAGAATTTAAAACGATGATGACCATATTGTTTAAGGAATATGAATCATAAGCACAATATTGTATATACACTACATAAGAATGGAGAAGCGAATCCACAACCTTCGTTGGTCAAAGTAATGAGTCATGAAAGGTCGTGTTGTCATGAGTCGTCTAGTGTCGGTCGAGTCGAGTCGTCTGTGGTCTGAGTCAAGTCCGTGTCGTTTTCCAAAAGAGTCGTGTAAGTGAAGGTTGGAATCGCTAAGCCAAATCTTATTAATTTGTATGTGCTATATTTCGTAAATGTCTACCATGCAAAGTTAGAAATAATACAAACCAAAGCACAAGCCGTGCTAGAAAATATAACTCAAAATTCACAATCTTTTCTTGACAACGATACACGTAACAAGTTTTGCGGACAAAACTTTCCTTAAGGTGGGGAGGATGTAAGCCCCGGAAAATTTCAGTAAATAATTTTAAGATGAACTTCGAAAATAAACCCTAAAAATCACTCCAAATTAAAACCGAATTTTGACAAGTCCAACCATGAATGAATCAAAAATTTCTTAATCATGAGAAAATGAAAATCCTCGAAAATAAAATAAGAACTCAGTGGTCTTCAAATTCAAAACCACTACGTACGAAAAATTCCATATTTAACTCCGACTTATAAAACGGGTAATATAAAGCCCAAAAACAAATTATTAAAAAATAAATAACGATTAACTTTCGAAAATGAAACCCAATTCAAAAATTCCGAAAACGTTAAAAGATAATAAATACTTACAAAAATAAAATTTAAAATAAACTTCTCAAATTAAATATGCTGTATGAACATAAATATCAGTTTCCAAATTGGCAAAGGTCTAAACCGAAAAATCACCCGGAAACCCTAACCGGAATACAATAGTGTAAGTCCGGCAATCTAGTGCCCCTAACCCTAGAGGCCGAGATGTAGTTTAAATATATAGAATAGCTCATAGTATAAGTTTGTTTAAAAATATCAGATTGGTAAATTTTTGACCTATTTCGAACCCGTTCGGATACAGACTTCGAAAAGCGTGTCCGGGGCTCGAGATATCAAAAATATACCAATAGTACCGTTAGACTCGTAATTTCATAAGATTTCTAAATATATCAGTTATATAATTTTTCGGGTTATAAAAGTTACAGTTATAACCTTTTTATCGTATTTCCATTATTACCGGTAATTGTGACTTTTGCACTATTCATTTTTATTTTCATTACAAAATTTTATTATTTTTATAAAGCCTTTATTTTTTAGATAAATATTTTATATGTTATAGAAAATTTTGTTTTTCTAAAATTTAGTTCGTTTCGGGTCTTTACGGGATCAGATTCTGTTTAAGATCCGATACTAAAAATAAAATAAATTAATTAATTTAATAATTAAAAATATTTTTATTTTCATAAAATAATTTTTTTAGAATTTTTCGGGTTATAAAAATATTTATAGCCCATATTCGCGTATTTTGATCATACCGGTAACATTTGTTAAATACTAAAATAATTCAAATAATTATTTAATTTAATTATGAAAAATCTGCTACAAATATTTGGAATAAATTTTCTAATTTTATTTTATTTTAATTTATTTTATTAATAAAGTACTTTTACAACCCATACCTTCAAGTACACCTTACACATATCACTTCTTTTCACTTCAATCTTTCTACACATTATCCCACAATTGATGGCAGATTTTTGACCCTATTTATGGCTGCCATTGTCCTTTATCCACTCATATTTTGACTAAAATTAATTATATTTCAATCCTTTTTCAAAAAGTTACATTACACATTAATTACACAATTTAATTCAAGTCAAATTTCAACAAACCCTCTCTCTCTCTCTTTGACGTGCAGCAGCCCCCCTCCTTGGCTGCCCATGTTTTATTTTTTTTCTCTCATTTATTACAATTAAAACACTCATTTCTCTCTCTCCTTCATTTATTCACTTTCCTCTTTCATTCTTTAACCTTTTCTCTCTTATTTCCTCTCTTTTCTTCTTCTTCTTGTTCATGTTTCTCCAATAAACAAGCTGCCCCCTTCTTCCATGGCTTCCACACTTCATTTTTAAAGATTTTCTAAGCAAATCTTCATCCAAAGCTCCATAGGTGATATAGGTAAAGTATAATGAAGGTTTCATGCATCAAATGAACTTCCATAAGCTTAAAAGCTTAGGATGATGATGCCAAAAATGAAATCTTTCTCTTCTCACTTTTATTACCTTGTATTATAATTATTTTCTTGTTTAAAGTTATTATATTTTGTAGATCTAACTTTTTATGGCTTTGATTTTTGTTTATGCCATAGATCTTGTTATTTAAGTTGTTATTTTTGTTATTCCTTATGATTTATGCATAGATCTAGCATTCACATGTCTATCTTAGTGATTCATGCATGTAAAACTAGTTTAGAAACTAGATCTAAAGTTTTGAGTTCATAGATGCATTAGATCTTTGTTTATGTTCATGAACAACTTGCTATAGCTTGATGATGGTAGGAAAGTTGTAGGAAACCCAAGATCTATTTTGTTTTCAACAAAAATCAATTTTGAAAATTCGGATGAAAATGGAACCTATTTAGAAAAGTGGTTTTTCAACTTAAAATGTATATTTTTCATTTAAAATGAAGGGCTTAGGGTATAGATACCATGAATGAAAGATTTTGATAAGAAAGTTTAGATCCATGATGTTTATAGCTTATTACCATGCATTTGTTTTATGTTTTATGTTATATTAATTATAGATCTTAGTTATAAACTCAAACAAAATTGTGAATTCGTATTTTGGCAAGACCCCCATTTAAAAACTACTTTCCAAGTGTCAAAATGTAAATTTTACTTAAGAAAATGAAGGCTTAATATATGTATATCATCAAGACTTCTTTTTACAAGATCAAAGTGATTTCCAAAATTATTTTCAAAAAAAATTCTATTTTCGGATTTTGGCCAAGGCCTATTTTAAAAACATGTTTTCCAACTCAAAAATGAAGTTTTTATTTAAGAAATGAAAGGCTCTTAGATATGATATGTAAGGAATGGATTTTCATGAGCTTAGATAGATTTATCAAAAGATACCAAAAATAAATTTTGTAAATTCGGATCCCAACTAAGACCAATTTTTAGAACCCATGTATCAACTCAAAACTCATGTTTTATGTGAAAAATGAAGTATAGGTAATAGATATCATTAAGCAATGATTTTTACAAGTTAAAATGAGTTTAGGCATGAGTAATGTGTAAACAAGTAATGGAATTAAAATGGAAAAATTTTGAGTTAGTGATCAATTGTCAAATTCGTAATTTGATGATGCATATGTTCACTTAGTATTTGAGCTCAAATTGCAAGTTTTATGTGTTAAATGAAGTCCTTAGACAATAATGTAGTAAACTTCAAATTTTAATGCATTAAACAAGTTTTTCCCCAAATGAATCATTCAAAAAGTGGATTTTCTAAAATTCGGATTTTTGAATAAATCATATTGGAAAACATATTTGCAAAGTGTAAAATGCAAATTTTTGTGTAAGAATGAAGTCCTTAGTAGTTATGGTTGAGCCTTAATTTCTAAGTATCAAATGATTTTTACTTAAAGGAATCACTCAAAAACTAATTTTTGTAAAATTCGGATTTTGGAATCAACCCCACTTGAAAACATGTTTACAAAGTGCAAAATGGAAATTTTTATGTAGAAATGAAAGTCATAAGTAATAGATATAATGAAGACTCAATTTTAACAAAAATAATTATATTTTCTTAAGCAATAAATCCCAAACGAATGGAAATGATCAAAGTTAGAAAACTAGATTTTTCAAAAAGTAGTTATAGTTGAAGTCTTGTAAAATAAAGAGTTCTAAAATTTTCTTTTGCCAAAAATCATCAAGACCATGCATACATGAAACTCATTTCATACCATTCATGTTAGGAAATCATTCATATTGCATGTATGGCTAATTTATAATAAAAACATTACAAACATTTACAAAACTATTTTTCGGAATCGGAAACCGTTACTGATCAGATCTGATCCTCTGTTCCGAGACCTAAATGTTTTCAAAACTTAAAAATAATATTAGAAATAGATAGATCTTTCGAAGTAGATAGAAATCGATATATAATTTGCGAGATTCCGAGTTAAAATGACCAAGTTATGGCCGTTTTAAGTTGGAATTCCCGCTTAGGACGAGAATTACAAAGATAGTTTGTATGAGATAGCTTGGACTAGTTAAGTGATGAAATACTTATTAGGGTATTTCTTCCTTTTAGGTGACCCCGAACGACGATTCCCTACCACCGGATTACTTGTACTAAGAGACCGGTGATCCAATGGCCGAGTGAGTATTACTTCCGATTTCATTTATTGTATGTGATTGTAATAATAGTTGCACTAGGTATTTGGTAAAGATAAAATGGATATGCATGATGGGGACGAATGGGAAGATGTATGCTTGTTGTTGATATGAGAAATGGAATGTAAGAATATCGAAGCCGAGTGATTAACTATTGCCTGTATAGATGAATTAGAATTGATTGTCTGCGATTATTGACTGATCACTTAAAAGAATTGGTATAATTGATTATTTGGAATTGAAGATGAAATTGAACTCATTCATACACGATGGGGATGAGAGCATTAGCATTTGTCGGTTTATCGTTGTACCTTAAACGATTTTATAGTTTATAGTTGTCCGTAAGCTGAAACGGTCTCGGTCGTACCGCAGGATTCGTTAATCTGCTAACCCGGGATGGAGGGCGCAAGTCCATCCACATATGATTTCCGGCAGGTCATATGTTTGTTGAATTCACGAGTTTGATGCATATCACTTGTCTGACTAATCACTTGATTGTATGATGTGTTATAAATGTAATCCTGGAAGTTTTCACTCACTAAGCTAGTGTAGCTTATACCCCTATAGTTGTTTAAATGAACAGGTTATCTCAAGAATGCAAAGTGGGGACTGAATTGGTTGGAGCCGGGTATGACTCCGGGGTTCCGGCAAGACATAAGAATGTTTGAAGTTATTAGCTAGGTTTTCCTATTTGCCTTGTAATAGTTTATGTAGTAGAATCTTTTGATGAATTGTAATTGAAGTTAATGAGTTGTATTTTGAAGAATAGTGAATTGAATTTCCCTTACATTGTTCTCAAGTTGTATCAACAGAAAATGCATTACTCCGATGAGTCTTCTCCATGTGTTAGACGCCTTGTACATAGTATGGAAGCCTTCGTGTGACTGAGGTGGTCATTCTTAGGCTTTAATATTGTGTACGGCGGACTGCCACGTTTAGGGTACCCTTCGGGGCGTGACAGTGTTCGAAAAAAGGCACTTTGACTCCTCCAGCTCAAGCTATAAGGGGAAAAGATTCAAGCCTTACCATGAATTTAAGGATAACCATGGTGGAAAGTTCAACCAGACCAAGCCCAACATTTCCTGTTGGAAGTGCAAAGGAAGACACTACCCAAGACAATGCCCACAGCTGAAGGGCAAGTGCTTCTTCTGTGGCGAGGTAAGCCATCTAGTCTATGCTTGCCCAAAGAAGATGGAGATAACCTGCTACCTTTGCAAGAAAAAGGGCCACGTAACCTCCAAGTGCCCTCAACGGAAAAGCTTGGCTACCCGACCTTATGGAAATCCAGGAAATGATAACTCCCAAAGATCCGGTAGTAAGGGTGGAACCCGTACAGCTTCGGCCATGCATGGGATGCGGCTGTACAACTTTGAAGGCCAATGGATGATCGAGGATGATGAAGAGGAAGGCATGGAGCTGGCTGCACTGGACCAAGGCGATGATGTAGATGGCGGCCTGGTGACAGGTCAGTAACAAATTTCTTTTAAGATAAAAGTTCTTTGATTTCTTAACAAGTTTTAAAAAGAAATTTAAAACAATGAAAGAGGAAAAGTTGATATCTGGAAACCTTGGAATAGATAGCTGTTGAGTGATTAGGACCAAGTAGTGATAAATGTTTATGGTAACAGGACGCATAGGAGTAAATGGGAGTAAAGCTTATGTGTTGTTTGACACGGGAGCAACCCACTCCTTTATCACTACCAGCTTGGCTAAGCAGCTTGGACTACCCATAGCCATGATAACCACAAACTTAAGGATTAAGACACTCACAGATAGTGTCGTGTCGACTCGAGAGATAATAAGAGATTGTTTGCTAGAAATCCAAGGACATATCTCAGCAAGCGATTTGATAGTTTTGGAGATGAGTAAATATGAAGTTATCCTTGGGATGAATTGGCTAAGTAAGGTCAAAGCCATTGTGGATTGTCAAAGAAAGATGATAAGTTTTGATGACCACAGGAAGGAGAGAGTAAACTTCCTTGGGGAGACCACGGTACAAAGAGACTCCGGGTTAAGCTCTTTTGAATTAATGATGGAAGATGAGGAAATTGTGCCAATCGAAGATGCTTGGGTTAGAGAAGAGAAAGGAGAAAAGAGAGACATGCCCGTAGTAAATGAGTTTGAGGATGTTTTTCCCGAAGTCTTACCCGGTTTGCCACCAAAAAGAGAGATAGATTTTGAAATCACTCTAGCCCTGGGGATAGAACCGATATCAAAGGCACCATACCGGATGGCCCTGGTGGAATTAAAGGAATTAAAAACCCAGTTGCAAGAACTCTTGGATCAAGGATTCATAAGACCCAGCGTGTTGCCATGGGGTGCACCGGTGTTGTTTGTAAAGAAGAAGGACGGTCTATGAGGTTATATATCGATTATCGGTAATTGAATAAAGTCACAATCAAGAATCGATACCCCCTTCCAAGAATCGATGACCCCTTCGATCAGCTCCAAGGGGCGAGTGTGTTCTCGCGCATTGATTTGCGCTCGGGTTACCACTAATTGAGAATAAAGCAGGAAGATGTGCCTAAGATAGCCTTTCGCACACGGTACGGGCACTATGAGTTTTTAGTGATGCCATTTGGATTAACCAATGCACCGGCTGCATTTATGGACCTCATGAACCGAGTTTACAAACCACTATTGGATAAGTGTGTGATCGTGTTCATAGATGACATCCTAATCTATTCAAAGACCAGAGAACAACATGAGGAGCATCTACGGATGGTGTTACAAACTTTAAGAGTAAATAAGTTGTACGCCAAGCTATCCAAGTGTGATTTTTGGTTGGATAGGATATCTTTTCTTGGACATGTAGTGATGGGAGAAGGAATATCAGTAGATCCAGAAAAGATTAAGGCTGTGGTGGAATGGAAACAACCCGAAACGATAACTGAGGTGAGAAGCTTCCTAGGTTTGGCCGGTTATTACCACAAGTTTGTGAAGGATTTCTCCAAGATTGCCAAATCTCTGACTCAACTGACACAAAAGAATGAGAAATTCGAATGGACAGATAAGAGGGAGCAAAGTTTCCAAGAGTTGAAACAACTCTTAGTGTCAGCTCCAATTTTGGTATTGCCTGACCCCGAAAAACCTTACACAGTGCATAGTGACGCTTCCAAGAATGGCCTTGCATGTGTGTTGATGCAAGAAGGGAAGGTCATTGCTTATGCCTCCAGGCAATTAAGGCCTCATGAGCAAAATTATCCTACGCACGATTTGGAGTTGGCCGCTATGGTTTTTGCCTTGAAGTTATGGAGACATTATTTGTATGGACAAAGATGTGAAGTGTACACAGATCATAAGAGTCTCAAATATTTGTTCACACAAAAAGAGCTGAACATGAGGTAGAGACGGTGGTTAGAACTCATAAAGGACTATGACTTGGGAATCAATTACTGTCCGAGAAAGGTAAATGCTGTAGCCGACGCCTTGAGCAGAAAGAATTATGGAGAGGTAGCAGCCCTAATTACAGAACAAAAAGAGCTGATAAGGGAATTCGAAAGGTTAAGAATTGAGTTCGTAGGGCAAGATGTTGAAATGGAAATAGCAAATTTGGTCCTAGAACCCACCTTGGTCGACAGGATTAAAGAAGCTCAAAGATATGATGAGGTGATAAAGAAGATCAAGGAAGAAGTGCTCAAAGGAAAGTATAGTGACTTTACCCTGGATGATGAAGAGGTGGTTAGGATGAAAGGGAGATTGTGTGTACCGGAAGATGAAGAACTGAGAAAGCAAATCATGAGTGAAGCTCACAACTCCGGTTACACTGTGCATCTGGGAGGTACAAAAATGTATCAAGACCTAAAAAGCCACTATTGGTGGAATGGTTTGAAGAGAGATGTGGCGGATTATGTTATGAAGTGTGCCGTATGTCAACAAGTTAAAGTGGAACATCAACGGCCAGGAGGATTGTTAAAGCCACTACCTATCCCCGAATGGAAATGGGATCAGATCTCAATGGACTTTGTTTGTGGATTTCCAAGAACCTCCACGGGATGTGATGCAGTTTGGGTAATAGTGGATCGCTTGACAAAGTCAGCACACTTCCTACCGATCAACATGACCTATTCGCTAGACAAGTTGGCCAAGATCTACATCAGAGAGATTGTACGACTTTACGGTATACCAGCAGGGATCATTTCAGATTGGGATCCAAAATTTGTTTCAAAATTCTGGACGAGCTTACAAAAGAGCCTAGGCACCAAGTTGCATTTCAGTACTGCCTACCATCCTCAGACAGATGGACAGTCTGAGCGGACCATTCAGACCTTAGAGGATATGTTAAGAGCATGCATTTTGGAATTTAAAGGAAGTTGGGACAATCACATACCTCTAATTGAGTTTGCCTATAACAATAGCTACCACTCAACCATTCAGATGCCACCCTATGAAGCCTTATATAGACGGCGTTGTAGGTCGCCTCTATTTTGGGATGATGTGGAAAAGCTTGCTATTGGACCGGAATTGGTTTAGGAGGCAGCTGACAAGGTCCAGGTTATTCAACAGAAGATGAAAGAAGCTCAAGACAGACAAAAGAGTTGGGCAGATCTAAAGAGAAGAGAACTAGAATTTCAAGTAGGCGATCATGTCTATCTGAAGATAAACCCAATCAAAAGCATAAAGAGGATGCGGACTCAAGGGAAATTAAGCCCAAGGTATATTGGACCCTTTGCGATCTTGGAAAGAGTGAGAGATTTGGCCTATCGGCTAGCCCTACCACCGAACTTGTCGGGAGTTCATAATGTGTTCCACGTATCAGTGCTAAGAAAGTATGTACCTGACCCTGAGCGGATAGTAGAGTTGGAACCTATTCGGTTAAAGGAAAATCTCACCTACGAAGAGCATCCAGTAGAAATCTTAGATAAGAAAACTCAGAAGCTTCGGAATAAAGAGATCCGATATGTTAAAGTATTGTGGAGAAACCACGCTTCTGAGGAAGCGACTTGGAAGCTCAAGAGGAAATCCGAAGGAAATACCTCGAGTTGTTTGAGAATCAAGATACGTCATTTCAGTTTTGAGGACAAAACTCTTTTTAAGGTGGGTAGGTTGTAAACCCTGGTTTTTCAAGTAGCCAAGATAACCCTAGAACCGAAAACCAAAACCCTAAACCGGAATAGCTCAAGTCTGGAGTATGAACTAGGAACCCTAATTCCGGCTTTTCCTCGGTTTCTAATTAAGAAACTTTTATAAGAAAATTTAATTTTTAATATAGTTCTTGATTATATTTCAAACCAAGAAAATATCATATTTTAAGAAAATTTCAATTCCGGGTCGTCCCGAGACCTATTATAGAAAAATGTGCCCCGGAACTAGAATTTCAAAAATTTACTTATGAGTACTCATTTGAATCGAAAGAAAATAAGGATTTCAAAAATATATTTTTCATAATTTTTCGGCTTACGAAAAATACAATTATAGCCTTTTTATTCGTATTTCCTTACTACCGGAAAATCAATTTGTCTTGTCTACTATTCTTCACTATTCACAAGTACCACCTATACTACCTATTAGCACACTACAAATTCAACTCTTACCATCACTCAAATCAATCCCTTTTCTCCATGCTTTTTGTCCCTTAACTTTCCATATAAATAATGACCATTACACATCAATGTTAAATCAATCAAACAAAGTAAAAAAATTTCAAACTTCTCCCTTCCTCCACAAGCTCAAACAGGCGTGAATGCGCCCCCCCATGCTCCAATTTGTAATTTTTATTTCTCCATTTAACCTAATCTCATTCCATATATATACTACATTTTCTCTCTCTTTCCTCATTCTTTCACTTTTCAAATTTCACAAAGTGTAAAAGCTCTCAAATCCTCCCCATTTTCCCCTCCTTGCTGTGAGCATTGGTCCCCCCATACACACACACACACAACTTCCATTTCTTCTTTCCATCTCCTATTTTACTTCAAGTAAGTAAACTTTTACTCCTTCCACTCATAGATCTTTGTTATGGCTAAGTGATTCTTGGATATTTCAACTAAATGTCCCCATGATCTTTTGGTAGGGACAATGAAATATCAAAACAAGAATACCGAACCATTACAAAGTAGATCTAACCTTTAAAGGAGCTTTCATGACAAAAGCTTTATGTTTATCCATCAAAAAGTATTTTGAACTAAAGATCTTTTGTAAAAATATAGTTTTTATGTTTTCAAAACTCATTTAAGAATTTGATATATAGATCTATCATTTTACTACTCATGTTCATGTAGGCATTTAGATCCCATCATTATTTTGTGTTTATGTGCATTAATAGTCTTTAATGCTTTTGTCTTTAGTAAATAACCCTCTCTAGTATATAGATCTATAGGTAGATAAGTTAATAAAGTCAAAAAGGAAAACACTTTTCAAGAAATGAACTTATGTAAATTCGGATGACTTTAGAAACCTAGGATAAAAACACCTTTATCAACTTCTAAACATATATTTTACAAAAGAAATGGAACCTATAGGTAATAGATAATGTTTGGTAATATTTTTCATGAGACAAAATGAGTTTTACTAAGGAAAATATTTGAAAACAAGAGATGAAGTCTAATAGAAATTTGAGTTAAAAGTCTTGAAAACCAAATTCGTAATATTGGATAGATGGTTAGAAAACACTATTTTTCCAACTTCAAAAATGGTATTTTCCTAAATAAATGAAGTCCTTAGGGTATAGGTAAAATAAATACTCAAAGTTTTAAGTACAAACATTTTTCCTAAAGGAATCAACTTGAAAATGAAGTTTTCTAAATTCGGATTTTTGGAAACCCCCTAGTAAAAGACCCACTTAAAAGTTTATAAATGACGATTTTATTAAAGAAATAAAGGCCTTAGGTTATAACTAAAGTAAGGGTCAAAATTTCTTTAAACAAAGTGGAGTCTTCCTAAAGAAAACCCTTGTAATATGTAAGTGTGACCAAGTGTAGTAAACTCACTTGTCGAGCAATAGGATGAAATGGTTTTCTAAGAAAAGTTTATGTAAATTCATTAAACCTAAAGAGTTATAAGAACTTAGGCTCATTAGAGTTCATATCATGACATTCATGATAGGGAAAATCATTACCATGGCATTTAGTTTCATCTTGAACTTAGGAATCTCAAGTGCATTCACGAAAACCACATTTTTGGAATTAATGTACCTGCTGTACAGATCTAACCCCTCAATTCCGAGGCTTAGATATTTTCAAAACTTGATTTAAACTTCATATTTGGAAAGCTCTTCCGAAATAGATAGAAATCGGTATAAAATTTATGAAATTTCGACTTAAAACGACCAAGTTATGGCCATTTTAAATTGGGACTTCGAAAATGACGCGAATTCCTATTTCACTAAGTTTTCTTAGAGTTTTAGTATCCTAAGTTGGTAGAATACTTATTAGGGTTTTTCTTATGTGAATAGGAGAACCCGAGGACATTGAATCCTTGCCTGCGGACTATTATTACTAGAAGAAAGGTGAACCAATTGCGGAGTGAGTTTTCTTCCCGATTCATTTATTGTATGTGCTTGTAAAGTAGTGTACTAGAATGTAGGCCAAATGAATAAAATATGAATGATGGGGAATAATGGGAAATTATATGTGTTTATATTGATGTGAGAACCCAAATTAAGAATATCGTAACCGGGTGATAAATTTTGGTTGTGTACTTAGCTATGATGGATTGTTTGAGAAATTGTTTGATCACTTAAGAAAAATGGCTTAATCTACTACTTGGACTAATGCCAACTTGACACGTGCATATCATAATAGGAATGAGCATTAGCATTTGTAGGTTAATCGTGAACCATAAACGATATCGAATAATCGTAGGTTAGTCGTGCACCATAAACGACATCGAATAATCGTAGGTTAATCGTGAACCATAAACGATATTGAATAATCGTAGGTTAGTTGTGAACCATAAACGACATCGAATAATCGTAGGTTAACCGTGAACGATAAATGGCATATTGTTAGTACCGCAGTAGTCATTAATCTACTAACCCAGGATGGAGGGCGTAATTCCATCCACATATGATTTTTGATGGTCATATGTATGTTAAACTCACGTGTTTGATGCATACACTTGCTTGATTAATAACTTGTTTGAATTGTTGTGGCATGAATGTTATTGTGGAAGATTACACTCACTAAGCTAGTTAGCTTACGTCCCTACAGTCCATTCCTTTTGCAGCTTTCCCATTTGTGGCTTAGGCGACGTGACTCGGCTGAACAGGTACAGAAGCTAGGAGTTTTCCCTAGAAGTTGAAATTTCTGTATTAGACTTTCATAGAAAACTTCTAAGACTTGGATGACTGTAATAGACCATTAATTATTCTTTTGCGGGGGAATGCCCCTTAGATTTTTGTAATATTTATTATTTATGTCTCATGAATTATATCCTACTGCTAATGCTTGCCAAGTTAAGCTTTCATCTCCATCTGGACTTGTACTCTATTGTGTGTAAAGGTACACCTTACATCTATATAAGACTCTCGAAAGACTAAGGCGGTAATTCGGGAATCTTATACAGTATGTGGCGGACTGTTACGTTTATGGTACCCTATGGGGCGTGACATTTTTGCTTGTAATTAGTGGTACTAGAAATTTAGGAAAAGATAAATAAACAATTGTTATGAAATATTTGTTGAATGAAAATTAAAGTATATTGAAGGACGATAAGTTAAATAAAAGTGTGATTCTTGTGTTGATATGATGAAATTATGGTTGATCGCCTTTAACATAAATTCAACTTATATGGTTATATGTATAATTAAAAGTTATTCATGCATATTATATTTATGAGTCACATTTATTTCACTACTATTCTTCGTGTGGGGAAATGAGGAAGAAGTAGTGGTGGCTGGTAGGAGGCGGTTAGTCTACATGGGCTAGTAGGAGCCAGGAAGTCTACAGGGCTAGTAGGAGCCAGGAAGTCTACAGGGCAAGCAGGAGCCGGCAAATCTGCAAATATTGATAGTCTATGGGCCTGTAACCTCCCAACCCTTACCATGGAGGGCGTTAAATCCATGCTGCACTTGATTTCCGGTTAATCTTGTGTATTTGGTTGCTCATGTGATTGGTGCATTGCATATGCTTGAATTAAATATCTTGGTTGTTATATGGAAATATTATATAGTTAGGAATCATCTCACTAAGCTAGATTTGCTTATACCCTTATAGTTTTCTATTACAGTATGATTATCTATGGATGGCCCCAAGGAGCCCCGTGTGCTAGGTACGAGCTTAAGCTACTAGGAGTTTTTGGAAGAAGTTTATGTATTTTTAGTTTTGAACATAGACTTCTAGGAAAAATCTCTATAGTAGGCTTATGTGATAGTTATGTTTATTTTGTTATTAGTATAGTTGAGCAAAGACTTTATGGCGGGGGAATGCCCCTAAGATGATGTACGAACTTATTATTGAATGAAGATCTTATGTTTATCTACTTAAATTCATGCTTACTTTTGCTATCTATTCAAACGTAATACCCCAATGAGTCTCCTACTATCTTCGAAGCACGCCTTGCATGTGATATCAAAGCTCCTGCATGACTAAGGTTGTCATTCATTAGTTTTAATATTATATGCGGCGAATTGCCACGTCTAGGGTACCCTTTGGGGCGTGACACTGCCCACCCCGGTAGGGCGGATCCAATGGAGAACCCGCCATGGCCGGTTCTTCTCGGGTCTCGGTTTGGATCCAATCAAGGGAGATGTCTACTTCTTTAACTCAAATTCTTGCTCTTACTTGTTTCTTACATTAGTTCTTTACTTAAGATCTTGTGGAGGTAAGGTTTAGAGAGAAATTTGGGCTTGTTTGTATTTTGAGGGATGAGGAAGAAGGAAGAAAGAGAGAAATGATGGTGGGTCTGTTTTGGTTTGATATTTTTTTTTATTTCCTTTTTGAATTTTAGGGACACTTAGAGCAGCTTAGAGGGTGGTAAGGCATGGGCTTGGGTTTTGGTGTGTTTTTGGGCTTGGTATGAATAAACTAGCAACAAAGTCTCCTAATTTATCACAAAATAATACACATCATATTATTTTAATGCAATTCAATTTCATATATATTTTATGATAATCACTTAATTTCACTAACACACATATAATCCAATTATAAAATATTTCTATACAAAGAATTTTTCATATCATCGAATTAAATTATACTTACTTAACTATAACAATTTAAATCACAAATCACCAATTAAATATGTATATTTTAATAAACTAATTTAGTAGATCAAATTTTAGGTTATTTCATATCATTTGATTGAATTGCCTCTTCACTTATATTAGTCTAAATCCGTTAGAAATAAAAGGCACAAATATGAATATTAAGAGTATTGAAAAAAAAAAACGATTAGCCAAGTCAAAACATAAATCGAATTAAATTGAACTATCAATACAATTTTTTCTTAAAATTTTATTAGAAATTTCTCAATTCGAATCAAGATAAAAATTTTGTAACTATTTTAAGGGGGTAAATGGAGCTAATTTTAAAATTTTATGATAATATATTTTTACTATTGTAATTAAAAAAAATTCTTTTATTTATAATTATTGAGACATGTATGTACTTTACTTTTATAATCATTATATTTTATAGTGCAAAACTACTTGAATAGGTATAACTTATACATTTAATTAGTTTTACCTCCTTTCTTTTTATTGTATCATAGGGATGAGTTTATTTGCATGAGAAATCATCCATATTAGATTATCGTAAATAGTCACATATTGAGGATATGCAACAAAGGCACTACTACTATCATGTTGCAGAAAACCTACCTTCCCTTAGTTAAGATAGATTTAAAGGCCCATCCAATCAACAAACAATCTTAAATTATGTTCAGTCCCACTAACCCGTGTGATAGTCAGGCCAACTGGGCAAAATAAGCAGTAAATTTTATGATGATTGCTAAGTAGGTGGCCATAGACATCACCAGGACGGTTCCGAACCGCGAACCGCCCGAACCGTCACCGACGATTCCTTACCCGGGAACCACCCCGTTGGTGATGGTTCTGAACCGTTCAAGGACCCGCCGGTTGTTAGGCGTGGCGGAACCAGTGGTTCAACTGGGTTCGAAACCGCCATTCCCGACCTGGACCCGGAATCGACGGTTCCAACTCGCCAAATATTTGAATTAAAAAAAAACTGCGCACGAAACAGGAAAGAAAGGAGCGTGTTTTGGGGGGGGGGGGGGAGGGGGGGGGAGGGGGGGTTGGTGGGGGGATGGGGGGATTTGGGTTAGGGGCTAGGGGTAGATTTGAAAAAAAAAAAAAAGAAAAAAGAAAAAAACAAACAAGTCAATATTGTCGGCAATGAAAATGAAGAAATGAGGAGAGGGTCTTGCAACGTGCAATATTATGTCCGAAAAAAAAATAAGCAAAACAACAAAATCACCGAAATTTGGAGAAGGTGGGGTGGGTGAGGGAATGTTTGTGCACTGCTTTGCAAATTGGAAAAGTAAATGAATCGGACAACTAATTGCACTGCTTTTGCAAATTGTTGAACTGTGAGGAATCAGATAACTTATTTTGTGATATTTTATGCACGTAAGGAGCTTTATAAATATAAGAGTTTGATTCAAAAAACTACGAAACATTCAAAAGCTTGTAACCACCTTCACAGATTGAGTTTTTCTAAATTATCAACCATTCTCGTGTTTTAAAAATATCATACATTCATGTATTTAATATTGTTTGTTATTTTGTAGACTATCTTGCACGAGGGGGTTACCCATCAATACTTATTTATCGTGTTTGCTCTTAAATTTTCAATTCTTCTAATACTACCACTCACATTAGTACGTACTCATTGTTTATAAAAGGGCCAGATGGCTTCCTTTTCTTTGGTGGTTCATAAAAAAAAAATCTGCAAAGAAAGAAAAATTAAAGGCGAAGATACCCGAGTACCAGCAAAAGCCTACTATCAATGTAAATAAGGATGCTGACTGCTATGACTTTAATGAGCCTCGGGTATCCGACTTTGATTTCACACCTGAATAATTCCCTCCGGTTCCACCAGGTTTCGAGACAGTCAATCCAGTCTACCATCAACAAGGGGATAATGATAATGACTCCCAAGATTCGGAAATGGAACAACTACCACAACATGAAGCCGAGGATTATGGCGGTTTAGGTGAAGAAATACACCCCTCCATTGAGACAAATCCATCCACAAAGCCACATTAACCATATAAGTCTAATATGTTCACTAAACATTTTAAGAAGGTCAAAGGGCCATATGGGAAGACTAGGGCGCATTGCAATTATCGCAACGCAAACTATGTCTTTTCCAAGGGAGATGGATATGGTAGTCTTTCCAAACATCTAAAGTCAAAGCGTCCTAGTGAGTATGGTTTGGATCCATCACAACAATAAATATCACGATCGAGTTTCAAGAAAGAAGCAAGGCTGTGGCATTTCAATGAAGAACAATATCGTGATGCCATGGTGCAAATAATAAGCGGGTTGCACTTGGGTTTTAATGCAAGCGAAAATGCAGATCTTGTCTATTGCCATCAAGAAACTCTGCAGCCACAAGCACCTAAATGGAGTGCTATGACAATGAAACGACATTATCTAAAAATGTACCGCAAGGGTAAGGGACAGCTCCAAGCAACTTTTTCTGATCTCGATACATGTGTGTTCATCTGTTCTAGCATTTGGACTGATAGATGGGGTGAAAGTTCGTATATGGGGATTACATCTCATTGGATTGATAGACATTGGGTAATGCAAAAGAGATTAATTGCATTATGAAAAATGGATGGATCCCATACAGCTCAAAACATATATGCCACAATACGGATAATTCTTGATGAGTACGGGTTGACACAAAAATTTTTTTCAATAGGATTCGATAATGCTGCAGCAAATACAATAAGTATTTCTGATCTTGAGTCGTTATGCCAACCAACACTTGGGGGTACCTTTTTCCACATAAGATATGCATGTCACATCTTGAATTTATGTGTGAAAGATGGAATGGATTCTTTAAAAATCCATACATCTCCCATAAAAGTTGTGGTTGACTTTATTACCTACCATCCATCTATTAACAAAGAATGGTGAAAATGGTGTGGTATGCATGGCCAAAAGCCGAGAAAATTCAAAAAGGATGTGCAACACCGATGGAATTCGACGTACGAGCTTTTAGCTAGCACAGTACCATATAAGGAATTGCTATGTAGCTTCGCCATTGCACATGTACTAAACATACTATTGCATCCCAATGAATGGAACTTCTGTAGCAACTTGTTGCAGCTGCTGAAGGTCTTCTATGACTGCACAAATTTTTTCTCCCGTGTGTACAATTCCAGTATCCATCTCTTTTTATTGGAGGCCTGCAACATCATCAGGACACTCCAACAAGTAAGATCTGATCCAATTTTGCAAATGTGTGTTAACGATATGACTCGCAAGTGGTTAAAATATTATAGGGAAATTTCTATGATATACAACGTGGCATGGTTATTGGACCCACGCAACAAAGTTGAGGGACTTCGTGAAGTCCTGGATTACTATTACGATCATGTGGACAAGTTGTCAGACACTCAAGACATTTATGCAATTTTTGCTAATAATGTCATGAAAGAGACAAGTAATGTGCTGTTGAACTTATATTCTCAATTTAGTAACACATATGGTGAATAAATACCCACTATTCCAGCAACCCCAAGTAATGTCCCCATATCAACCACCGTGGAGAAGCCCGGAGTGGTGCTCCAGCACCAGTGGTTCAAAAAGCACCGTGGCATAGGCGGCAGTAGATCAGACTCAGAGATTGACAAGTACTTGAACACAACATTCCAGTTTGGTGACATGGTGGATGCATACAACTTTGATATCTTAGATCAGTGGAAACGTCTCTAGGAGATGTTTTCAATACGATCTCGAATCGCTAGACAAGTATTGATGCACCTGCTTTAACTGTGGCAGTTGAGCAAGCATTCAGCATTGCTGGGTAGTAGTTGGATGAGCATAGGTCCCGGTATGGTCCCGCGATGGTTGAGGCACTAGCTTGCAACCATGATTGGACTCGTGCAGAACGACGGCAACAAAACTTGAAGGACTACTCAAGTGAGGAAGACAAGTATTTCAGTGACTTCAACTCATCTGTGGGAAGCACAGCTACGACCTCTCCGAGGATTAATTTAGGCCAATGAGCATTAACTTTACATTTACTCGATTGATATTATTCTATCATGGGTGTTGGTATTGTAGTCAGGATCAATGAACTGTATGATTCTAGTTAGTTATTTGTGGTTATAATAGTTAGTGTGTTCATGTTGTTGTGGAGGTAATATGTAATGTTTGGTGCAATGAAATTTACTCGTCATCGTTTGCCTGTATGTTAATCAACTTCTATGTGTTTCGTAATTGTGTTTATTATTTGCTAACCATTATATTTTAGTTTAAAAAATTTTAAATGTTTACTTTGGGTATAAATAAGTTGTAATTATTTTTGTTGATTTTAGGGTTTTTGTTTTCTTCATTTTTTCCAAAAAAAAAAAGGTTCATATGGAACCGGAACCGGAACCGCCAGATTGTGAACCGCCCCGGCTCTGGTGAATCCTGTTCCGGTTCGGGTCCGGAACCGATCCGAACCGTGCCGATGTCTAGGTGGCCAATAATATTTTTCGGTGGAAAGTGGGTGGCTAATAATTATGATATCAAAAATACATTCAATTCAGCATCCAGATGTAAAATGATGTGTGAATCAGTAGACATCACAAGTCGGTTCCGGTAATTGCTAAGTGGGTGGCTAATAATATTTTTTGGTGGAAAGTATGTGGCCAATAATTATAATATTAAATGCACATTCTATTCGGCATCAAGATGTGAAAGGACATATGTGGAACAAGATAGACATCGTTACAGGTCAGTTTCAAATTGGGGACTGATCTGATTTATTATTGGTGATTTATAGACCAGGAACTAGCTCGAGAATGAAAAATTCGAATCAATTAAGGACCTATCGGTTCTGATGGGTTAACTTCAAATCTAAACATTTTTTTTCTCCTTTCTTTGGTGGAAAACCAGAACTGTTTCATAGGTGATTTTTTGTGCGTGAGCGCACTTGGCCATCTTCTAAGTTATATAATTTTTCCATGTACATAAAAAAGGAACTCACATAGACATCACGGAAGTCCATATCGAGATTCGCAATCTCTAATTATTTATGCACAAACATATGCTTATTAAACTAAAAAGATTATTAAATTAGGATTAGAATAACTCTAAAAGAATAAGTTTACAAAATAAATAAAGTCGCACATTATTTAGGTATGAGATTTTCTCTTAGTATAACTTTATATAAAGTGTCAGGTATGGTTTTGAATTGTATTTATTACTTGTGTTATTTCTATCAATACATTAAATAGTGTGAATAAATAACTCATACTTGCTATTTATGTGGAAAATAATCTAAATATTAAATGTTATTAACTTTTTTTTTTTTAACTTTCCTACCATTTTTATTCTTTATATGTATATAATTTTTCATTTCTTATTTCAAATTCTACTATTTTGTATTATTATATATATATTATATATTATTTTCATTTCTTATTTCAAATCCTCCGAATCTTACAAAAGATATAGAATGAGATCTAGCTTTCACACATTTTACCTCATCTTATTAATTTTTTTTATCTATCTCTTGTTTTTTTTACAGGGAAAAACTTGTTTTAATAAATAAAAAATTTCAAACTTTAAATTTAAAATGGGCTTAAGAATATATATTATTTTTTAATTCATATTCAGGTAATACTATCAAAGATGTGCAATTATTTATATACATACGCATCTCTATTGTGTTGAAATATTAGTAATGTGAGACTAGAATAGCACTCTAAAAAAAATAGAGTTTGCAAGAGAAAAAAGAAGTCCTAAATTATTAAGATGTAAGATTCTACTCTTAGTAGAACTCTATATAAAGCATAAGAACAGTTTTAAATTGTATTTATCACATGTTTTATTACCTATAATATATTAAATTTTGTTGATAAATAATTAATAATCTCTATTCACATGAAAAATAATTTAAATATTATTAATCATTTTTTTTACTTTTTTTAATTTTCCTACTATTTTCAATATTATATATATTTTGTTTTGATAATAAATAATAATATTTATTTTTATTAAAAAAAAATTGACCTTGATTGGACTTGCCGAGTTTAGTGGTAGGCCTGGCCGTAATCCGATAGAGCACGACAGGTCCATAAGCCCAATCGTACCCGATCTACTGAGGTTGGTCCATATGGAGACCCAAGATGGCGTGGTCGGAGACCCGATGCTTGAAGATGTCCAGATTCACAAAGTATTTTTGTCACGCCCCGAAGGATACCCTAAACGTGGCAGTCCGCCGTACACAATATTAAAGCCTAAGAATGACCACCTCAGTCACGCGAAGGCTTCCATATTATGTACAAGGCGTCTAACACATAGAGGAGACACATCAGAATGGTACGTTTTATGTTGATACAATTGAGTAACAATGTAAAGGAAATACAATCCACTATACTCCAAATACAAAACACTATACTTCAAAATACAATTCATCAAACTTCAACTACATATATCCCAAGACTTCACTACATAAAACTATTACAAGGAAAATCGTAAAGCTTAGCCAAAAACTTCAAGCATTCATATATCTTGCCGAAATCCCGAAATCATTCTCGGCTTGAACCATCTCGGTCCCCACTTAGCATTCTTGGAATAACCTGCTCATTTAAACAACTATTGGGGTATAAGCTACACTAGCTTAGTGAGAATTCCCTTAATTCCGTACCATAACAAACAAGTTATTAATCAATCATATGCTATGCATGGACAAGCACGTGAGCAAACAATTATGCATGGGTAACCGGAACCCACACATAGAACGGATTTACGCCCTCCGTATCTTGGGTTAGGGATGGTATTGAAGTCTACACGACCGCTGCTAGTCCCCAAGCCCTCGGCTCTTAGCACTCGCCTCAGTTAGGCTCACACATGGAATGCATCCCCGATGCGCCTTAGTTTCCTATGAATGAGCTCTGATCCCGGGTCTCATTACTCAAACGAGTCCTTGGACCATACCGATCGACCTGCGTAGGAGTAGCACGCTACCAAATGTAATATGTCCGATGTGATGCATGATCAATTTACTTTTTGCTTAGGTCAAAATATTTATACATTCTTTAGAGTGACCAGGCAATATCATACACATAAATAATATGAACCGTGCAACTATCCAATCAAATCGTGGTTTCGATATGCTTTAGTATTCCTTGGCATACATTCATCACAGTCTCATCATATATCCCATCCCCATTCATATCGATTTTTATCTTGTTCCTAAAATTCTAATGCGACTAATTACAAGCACAATCAAGGTAACAAAACAAGGAGAAAACTCACTCGGCCATTGGATCACCGGTCTTCTAGTAATAATAATCCGGTGGTAGGGAATCGTTGAACTCGGGATTACCTAAAAAAAGAAGAAATGCTCTAAAAAGTATTTCAACTCAAACTAATCCAACGACTTCATACGAACTTATCAAATTCGTAATTCGCGTCCTAAACGGGAATTCCAACTTAAAACGGCCATAACTTGGTCATTTTAACTCGGAATCTCGCAAATTTTATATCGATTTCTATCTACTTCGGAAGAGATTTCTAAATATGAAGTTTAAATCAAGTTTTGAAAATATCTAAGCCTAGGAATTGAGGGATCATATCTGTACAGTAGGCACATTGATTCCAAAAATGTGGTTTTCATGAATGCACTTGAGATTCCTAAGTACAAAATGAAACTAAATGCAATGGTAATGATTTTCCCTATCATGAATTTCATGATATGAACTCTAATGAGCCTAAGTTCTTATAACTTTTTAGATTCAAAGAATTTAAATAATCTTTTCTTAGAAAACCATTTTATACCAATGTTTAGTAAGTGAATTTACTATACTTGACCACACCTATATATTACAAGGATTTTCTTTAGAAAAACTCTACTTTGTTTAAAGAAATTTTGACCCTTATATTAGTTATATCCTAAGGCCTTTATTTCTTTAATAAAATCCACATTTATAAACTTTTAAGTGGATCATTTGCTATGGGGTTTCCAAAAATCCGAATTTACAAAAGTCCATTTTCAAGTAGATTCTTTTAGGAAAAATATATTTTGTACTTAATACTTTAAGTATTTATTATAACTATATCCTAAGGACTTCATTTGTTTAAGAAAATTCCATTTTTGAAGTTGAAAAAATAGTGTTTTCTAACCCTACATCCATTATTATGAATTTTGTCTACATGACTTTTAGCTCAAAACTTCCATGGACTTCATTTCTTGTTTCCAACATTTTCTTTAGTAAAAACTCATTTAGACTCATGAAAAATATTACTAAACATTATCTATTACCCATAGGCTTCATTTTTCTTGAAAAAGGTATGGTTAGAAGTTGATAAAAGTGTTTTTATCCTAGGTTTCCAAAGTCATCCGAATTTACACTAGTTCATATTTTGAAAAGTGTTTTCCTTTTTGACTTTATTAACTTATCTAACCATAGATCTACATATAAGGAAGGTTATTTTATTAAGACAAAAGCATTAAAGGCTATTAATGCACATAAACACAATATAATGATGAGACCTTAAATGCCTACATGAACATGAGTAGTAAAATGATAGATCTATTATTCCATACGCTCAAATGAGTTTTGAAAACATAAAAACTATATTTTTCTAAAAGATCTTTGGTTTAAAAACACTTTTTGTTGGAGGAACATAAAGCTTTTGGTATGAAAGCTTCTTTAAAAGTTAGATCCACTTTGTAATGGTTCGGTATTCTTGTCTTGATATCTCATTGTCCCTACCAAAAGATCATGGGGACACTTGGTTGAAATATCCAAGAATTACTTAGCCATAACAAAGATCTAAGGATGGGAAGGGTAAAAGGCTTACTTACTTGAAGTGGAATGGAGATGTAAAGAGGAAATGGAAGTTTTGTGTGGGTGTGTGTGGGGCTTGGAAGTTTCGGCCAACAAGGGAAAATGGAGAGGATTTAGGAGCTTTTACACTTTTTAAAAGTTGAGAAATGAAAGAATGAAGAGAGAGAGAGAAAAAGTAGTATATATATGAGTTGGAATTAGGTTAAATGAAGAAGGAAAATTTCAAATTGGAGCAGAGGGGGGGGCTTGTTCACGCCGGTTTGGAGCCTTGTGGGGAAGGAAATTTGATTTGTTTCCTTTGATTTGGCTTTGATTTGATTTTGTATCACTTGTCATAAATTGTAATAAAGTTGAAGGGACAAAAAGCATGGAGAAAAGGGATTGATTTGAGTGATGGTAAGGGTTGAAATTGTAGAGTATGCTAAAAGGTAGTATAGGTGGTATAGGTGGTACTTTTTGAATAGTGAGGAATAGTTGACAAGACAATTTAATTTCCGGTAGTAATGAAATACGAATAAGAAGGCTATAACTGTATTTTTCATAAGCCGGAAAATTATGAAAAATATATTTTTGAAATCCTTATTTTATTTCGGTTCAAATGAGTACTCATAAGTATATTTTTAAAATTCTAGTTCCGGGGCACGTTTTTCTATAAAGGGTCTCGAGATGACCCGGAATTGAAATTTTCTTAAAATCTGATCTTTTCTTGGTTTGAAATATAATCGAGAACTATATTCAAAATTAAATTTTCTTATAAAAGTTTCTTAATTGGAAATCGAGGAAAAGCCGGAATTAGGATTTCTGAGTCTTTTTCACAAAGCTTGAGCTAAACTGATTTAGGGTTTCATTTTCTGGTTTTCGAAGTTTACTTGATTATTAGGAAACTCGGGGTATACATTATAAAAAATAATAATAATAAAATTATGTAATGATATAAAATGAATAGTGCAAAAGACTAATCGATTACCGGTAGGAATGAAAATACGATAAAAAGGTTATAACTGTAACTTTTATAACCCGAAAAATTATATAACTGATATATTTAGAAATCTTATGAAATTACGATTCTAACGGCACTATTTTATATACCAATCTTATATTTTTAAATAAACTTATATTACTACGAGCTATTCTACATATATAAACTACCTCTTGGCCTCTAGAGTTAAGGTTGCTAGATTGCCGGACTTACACTATTCTATTCTGGTTAGGGTTTTCGGATGATTTTCCAGTTTAGATATTGCCAAATTGGAAACTGTGATTTTCTGTTTATATAACGTATTTAGTTTGAGAAATTTATTTTAAGTTTTATTTTTATAAGTATTTAATATCTCTAACTGCTTTTGGAAATCTTGAATTGAATTATTATATCCGGAGTTATATAGGTAATGGTTACCAGATATGATTTTCTTGAGTTTGAGTCAAATATCGATTCTTGAAATGATTTTGGGGAAATCTTGATTTTTATAATTTGCTTTGAAAAAGGATCTTCATAGTGTTTTGTTTTCGTATTTATTTTTCCTTCTATTTAAGGTTTTATGAACAATTGGTTAACTTTAAGGATTATTTAATTTGTTATTTCGTTTCTTGAATTCTTCCTTCTTAAGATTACGAGATTTCAATTTCTAACTCGTTCTATGATTCTTGAGAGTTTGATTTGATCGTTAGGGCTTTATGGTGATTTCCGTCTCTTAGGATTATTAGTCTGGTCGTTTGGGGAATTTCCAAAGTCTATATTTTATTATTGACAGATAAAGTTTTCTTAATCGTGCCGAAGCCTAATCATGGAATTGGTCTTTGGTGATTTCCTGATTCTTCAAATTGTCATGTTATGGATTAACTTGCTTTTTAGCAAATTATCACTGTGTTTTATTTTTATCCCCATTTTTTATGAATTATAGATTAGGTAAGCAGTTTATCTTACGTAATGGTTTTTGGACTTAAGGACTTTTTTAGTCCTTATTTTATTTTTAGATTTTCTCAAGACTAATGAATTCTTACTTCCGTTTATATTTCAGGACTCGTTCAATATTCGGTTTTAATTTGGAGTGATTTTTAGGGTTTATTTTCAAAGTTCATCGTAGAATTATTTACTGAAATTTTCCGGGGCTTACATCCTCCCCACCTTAAAGAAAGTTTTGTCCGCAAAACTTGTTACGTGTACATCGTTTGTCAAGAAAAGATTATGAATTTTGAGTTATATTTCTATCATCGTTTTGTGTTTTGGTTTGTATCATTTTTAAATTTTGTATGAGAGATATTTTACGGAATATAGCACATACAAATTAATAAGATTTGGCTTAGCGATTCCAACCTTCACTTATACGACTCTTTTGGAAAACGACACGACTTGACTCGAGACCACATAGATGACTCGACTCGACCGACATAAGACGACTCATGACAACACGACCTTTCATGACTCGATTACTTTGACCAACGAAGATTGTGGTTTCGCTTCTCCATTCTTATGTAGCTGTATATACAATATTGTGTTCTATGATCAATATTCTTTTAAATAATTAAAGTCATCGTTGTTTTAAACTCTTATCATTGTGATCATCTTGATGGGGCTGAAATCAAGAATCTCATTGCTTTATTGTATAGTTGTTACTTGTGAAGATTTTTACGGAGTTTGGTAATTGAAATTTGATTTTTGAAATTTTAACTTTTAGGTAACGATCATCGTAGATTTTCGATCTTTCAAGGTTCTTCATTTATAAGAAGTCATATGAGGATCATTTTGGAATTCGTTAATTTAATCAAGTTTTTTTTTTTTTTTTTTTAGTTTCCATCATTGGCTCATTCTAACTTTTAATGGTCTCAGGCTTTCCTATTTTTAGTCTAGCCATGTAATCCGAAGGTATTTCTAACAACCTATCTCTTTGATTCTATTGGCAGGAAAGAATATGCGGTATTCTAAGGGTATAGCGCTAACCTGGTACCAAGTTGCATCTTTGATCCTCGCTTCCTTCCATGGCGAAGGACTCCAGCTCCTCATCACTAGCTCCTTCATACGCTCCATATGCGTGAGGGTTGTGGATTAGATTTCTGGATGTAGATGTCCTTAAAGAACCTCGATTCCTTTTTCCTTTGTTGCTTTTATTTCTGTTATATCTCTTCCTCTTCTTCCTAGGTAGCTCCAACGAAGCAACATGCAAATTATCCCGTTCAGGGCATGTTTAGCCAAATGTCCTGTTTTTGTGCAAATAAAGCATCCGGTGGTCATCTTTTTAGGACACTTCTCAACTTTGTGACCAGGGTCCCCACAGAGATAGCACTTGAATTGAAGCTGTGGACACTGTATAGGGTAATGCTCTCTCTTACATCTCCAACATTGTATCTTATCCAAAATTATGTCTTCTTCCTTGTTTGGGTCATCATCCAAGGAAGTGTTATGACATTTTGACTCGGGGTCATTAAAAGCATAGAACTCCATTTCCTTATTACTTCTTTCTTCTTGCCTCCTCCTTTGAGCATTTTCTATTATCCGTGCTCTTTCTAGCAATCCTTGATAACTCCTAATATCCAATTCTTCCAATCGAGTCCGAAGGTCTTCTTTTAAACCATTCAGAAACACTTGTCTTTTGAGTTCCTCACTTTGCTTATATGATTCTGGAGCATATTGCAACAATCTACTGAACTCGGTTTCGTACTGTTCCACACTACGACTCCTTGCGAGATATTAGAAAATCTGAACTGTACTGGACTCTTAAGCTCATGGGGAAATATTTTTTCCAAAACTCATATTTAAACATCTCCCATGTAACTGGAGGCGTCAACTCTCTTTCCTTAGAGTCCCACCATACTCGGGCATGTAAGCGGAGCATAAAGGTTCCATAATTGACTCTCAGTGGTGTGGTACTTCAAAAGCATTAAGGACTCTCAATGTGTGCCAACCAATCCTCTACCTCATCGGTTTTCCAAAAACTCCGTCGAAATACTCGTTACACTTTATGAAGCATGGTAAGAGGCTTTGGTGGTATTGAGGTGATGGGGTTCATCTTGCGTCGTTTCTTGCTCATATCTCACAGGTGTAGACGTTGAACTGACTTGTGTCTGTTGCATGTAGCCTCCATCTGACTAGTAAGCCGTTTCAATCTCTATTGAGGCATTTCCCCCTTGGTTAGGTGGTTCGGGTATCGCTTGGTTCTCGGGTCCTAAAGGAGTCATGACGGGTTCTTGTTGTGGTTGGGTATATCTCCTACAATTTTATTAAGCTCAGGTGAAAATTCTAAATCTTTTATTACGTCTTAAGGCGGTAAAAGAAGCTTAAAGAAACTTATCGGAAATACAGAACACGGAAATGCGGAAATAAAAACATATGTAAGAAATATTGAAATTCTACTGAAATCAAAATCGATAACAAAACTTCATAATATTCAAAACGAAATACATGAAATCAAGAGAAGATGTAAATCTTTCATTACAAAAGTTCAAAGAAAGGATGCAAAACATACGAGAACTAATTCATGAACTAGATGATAAAGCACAAAATCGGTTTACATTTTCAAAACATCTTTGTTCTCTTTACTCAAAAAGTTATTTGCTCCTAACGCTCAACACGAGAGATCTATTGATATTTCTAGGAGACTGACTTCTTCCAAGCAAGGGCAGCTGTCCAGCTGTTAATTCTTGTGGGGGCATCTACTCGCCTGGTGTCCCGGCTGTTTGCAGATGAAGCACTTTAGGGTTTTCTTTCCTGGACAGTCCACAACCTTATGCTCGGGATCTCCACAGAAGTAACACTTGTGCTTAAGTTGTGGACACTGTTTAGATAATGACTTTCCTTGCACTTCCAACAATTGATCTTACGCCTCTTAAAAGGTTCATTCTTAACTGTTAGGCTAGTTGTCTTATACCTTCTGACTTTGGAGCTTGGACTAGCCATAACAGAAGGAGTCTCAATTCCTTGCATTGTCACTTGGTGGGGTCCTTCCACCTGAACCGGCACATTCCTAATAAGCACTTGTTGTAAGAGGAGCTTTTGTGTATCCACCAAACACCCTAGAAGGTCTATGACTTGTTGCATTGGATCTTGTGGTGGTGGAGTGTCTCTCACTTGTTGTTCATCGGGAAGGCTAGTCGACGGTTGCACGTTCTCCTTAGGTAGTCTCCTAGAAACAGGACGAGACGGTCGTTAGTATTATACTACTCACAAGCTGCTTATTTTTAGAAAAAGAGTTACAACTTTTTATTTTCTTTAGACTTGTTTATTTAGAAAAACGGTGAAATCACGCAATAATCCTACCCACCTAGTGGTCTCTAGGTCAAAGGGGTAATCTAGCATCTCTATCATTGGCTTGAACTAAAAGTCGTGTAAGGTCACTTACTCCTATATTTTGCAGTTGCTAGTATAGATTCGATCCCATCAATTTTTCAATCTTCCTTCTCATATGTCTGTTTCTATATCTTCAAAAGTCTCCAAGATAGAATTCAAATCCTTAATGATCGAAAGTCATACCTTAAAGGTCATTGAGCTAAATCTAGTTCTTCTTTACCTAAGGGTCATCTAACACTTATCTATCATTTCTAAGATCATATCTTAATATTCTATCCTCTTAAAGTCTTCCCACCTAATTCCCAAAACCTTGTCGCTCTGATACCAACTAAACTGTCACGCCCCGAAGGGTACCCTAAACGTGGCAGTCCGCCGTACACAATATTAAAGCCTAAGAATGACCACCTCAGTCACGCGAAGGCTTCCATACTATGTACAAGGCGTCTAACACATAAAGGAGACAAATCGGAATGATACATTTTATGTTGATACAATTGAGTAACAATGTAAAGGAAATACAATCCACTATACTCCAAATACAAAACACTATACTTCAAAATACATTCATCAAACTTCAATTACATTCATCCCAAGACTTCACTACATAAAACTATTACAAGCAAATCGTAAAGCTTAGCCAAAAACTTCAAGCATTTATATCTTGCCGGAATCCCGAAGTCATTCTCGACTTCAACCATCGGTCCCCACTTAGCATTCTTGGAATAACCTGCTCATTTAAACAACTATTGGGGTATAAGCTACACTAGCTTAGTGAGAATTCCCTTAATTCCGTACCATAACAAACAAGTTATTAATCAATCATATGCTATGCATGAACAAACACGTGAGCAAGCAATTATGCATGGGTAACCGGAACCCACACACAGAACGGATTTACGCCCTCCGTATCTTGGGTTAGGAATGGTATTGAGTCTACACGACCGCTGCTAGTCCCCAAGCCCTCGGCTCTTAGCACTCGCCTCGGCTAGGCTCACACAGGATGCATCCCATGCGCCTTAGTCCTAGAATGAGCTCTGATCCGGGTCTCATTACTCAAACGAGTCCTCGGACCATACCGATCGACCTGCGTAGGAGTAGCACGCTACCAAATGCAATATGTCGATGTGATGCATGATCAATTTACTTTTTGCTTAGGTCAAAATATTTATACATTCTTTAGAGTGACCAGGCAATATCATACACATAAATAATATGAATGCAGTTATCCAATCAAATCGTGGTTTCGATATGCTTTAGTATTCCTTGGCATACATTCATCACAGTCTCATCATATATCCCATCCCCATTCATATCGATTTTTATCTTGTTCCTAAAATTCTAATGTGACTAATTACAAGCACAATTGTCACGCCCCGAAGGGTACCCTAAACGTGGCAGTCCGTCGTACACAATATTAAAGCCTAAGAATGACCACCTCAGTCACGCGAAGGCTTCCATACTATGTACAAGGCGTCTAAACACATAAAGGAGACAAATCGGAATGAACATTTTATGTTGATACAATTGAGTAACAATGTAAAGGAAATACAATCCACTATACTCCAAATACAAAACACTATACTTCAAAATACAGTTCATCAAACTTCAATTACATTCATCCCAAGACTTCACTACATAAAGCTATTACAAGGCAAATCGTAAAGCTTAGCCAAAAACTTCAAGCATTCATATATCTTGTCGGAAACCCGAAGTCATTCTCGACTTCAACCATCTTGGTCCCCACTTAGCATTCTTGGAATAACCTGCTCATTTAAACAACTATTGGGGTATAAGCTGCACTAGCTTAGTGAGAATTCCTTAATTCCGTACCATAACAAACAAGTTATTAATCTATCATATGCTATGCATGAACAAACACGTGAGCAAGCAATTATGCATAGGTAAGGAACCCACACACAGAACGGATTTACGCCCTCCGTATCTTGGGTTAGGAATGGTATTGAGTCTACACGACCGCTGCTAGTCCCCAAGCCCTGGCTCTTAGCACTCGACTCGGCTAGGCTCATACAAGGATGCATCCACATGCGCCTTAGTACCCGAGAATGAGCTCTGATACCGGGTCTCATTACTCAAACGAGTCCTCGGACCATATCGATCGACCTGCGTAGGAGTAGCACGCTACCAAATGCAATATGTTCGATGCGATGCATGATTAATTTACTTTTTCTTAGGTCAAAATATTTATACATTCTTTAGAGTGACCAGGCAATATCATACACATAAATAATATGAAACCGTGCAGTTATCCAATCAAATTGTGGTTTCGATATGCTTTAGTATTCCTTGGCATACATTCATCACAGTCTCATCATATATCCCATCCCCATTCATATCGATTTTTATATTGTTCCTAAAATTCTAATGCGACTAATTACAAGCACAATCAAGGTAACAAAACAAGGAGAAAACTCACTCAGCCATTGGATCACCGGTCTTCTAGTAATAATGATCCGGTGGTAGGGAATCGTCGAACTCGGGATAACCTAAAAAGGAAGAAATACTCTAATCAGTATTTCAACTCAAACTAATCCAACGACTTCATACGAACTTATCAAATTCGTAATTCGCGTCCTAAGCGGGAATTCCAACTTAAAACGGCCATAACTTGATCATTTCAACTCGGAATCTCGCAAATTTTATATCGATTTCTATCTACTTCGGAAGAGCTTTCTAAATACGAAGCTTAAATCAAGTTTTGAAAATATCTAAGCCTCGGAATTGAGGGGTCAGATCTGTACAGCGAGTATATTGATTCCGAAAATGCGGTTTTCATGAATACACTTGAGATTCCTAAGTACAAAATGAAACTAAATACAATGGTAATGAGTTTCCCTATCATGAATGTCATGATATGAACTTTAATGAGCCTAAGTTCTTATAGCTTTTTAGATTTAAAGAATTTAATTAAACTTTTTCTTAGAAAACCACTTCATGCTATTGTTTAACAAGTGAGTTTACTACACTTGGTCATACCTACATATTATAAGGATTTTCTTTTAGGAAAACTCTATTTTGCTTAAAGAATTTTGACCCTCATATTAGTTATATCCTAAGGCCTTTATTTCTTTAAGAAAATCCTCATTTATAAACTTTTAAGTGGGTCTTTTACTATGGGGTTTCCAAAAATCCGAATTTAGAAAATTCCACTTTCAAGTTGATTCCTTTGAGAAAAATACATTTTATACTCAAAACTTTAAGTATTTATTATACTCATACCCTAAGGACTTCATTTATTTAAGAAAATACCATTTTTGAAGTTGGAAAAATAGTGTTTTCTAACCATACATCCATTATTACGAATTTCATCTATATGACTTTTAGTTCAAAACTTCTATTGGACTTCATTTCTTGTTTCCAACATTTTCTTTAGAAAAATCTCATTTAGACTCATGAAAATACTACCAACATTACTATTACCCATAGACTTCATTTCTCTTGTAAAATACATGTTTAGAAGTTGATAAAAGTGTTTTTAACCTAGGTTTTCAAAGTCATCCGAATTTTCACAAGTTCATTTCTTGAAAAGTACTTTTCTTTTTGACTTCATGGACTCATCTATCTATAGATCTATATACTAGGAAAGTCATTTACTAAAGACAAAAACATTAAAGACTATTAATGCACATAAACTCAAAATAAAGATGAGATCTTAAATGTCTACATGAATATGAGTAGAAAAATGGTAGATCTACTATATCAAATGCTTAAATAGGTTTTGAAAACATAAAAACTATATTTTTACAAAAGATCTTTAGTTCAAAATACTTTTTGATGGATAAACATAAAGCTTTTGTCATGAAAGCTCCTTTAAAGGTTAGATCTATTTTGTAATGGTTCGGTATTCTTGTTTTGATATTTCATTGTCCCTACTAAGAGATCATGGGGACACTTGGTTGAAATATCCAAGAATTACTTAGCCATAACAAAGATCTAAAGATGGAAAGGGTAAAAGGCTTACTTACTTGAAGGTAAATGGAAGATGAAAAGAAGAATGGAAGTTGTGTGTGTATGTGGGGAGCCTTAAAGTTTCGACCAAGAGGGGAAAATGGAGAGGATTTTGAGAGCTTTTTACTTTGTGAACTTTGGAAAGTGAAAGAATGAGGAGAGAGAGAGAAAAGATAGTTTATAGGAGTTGGAATAGGTTAAATGAAGTTAGTTTAAAAGAAAGAAAAAAAAATTTTGCAAAATGGACATGGGAGGGGGGCCATGTCACGTCGGTCTTGTAGCTTGTAGGGAAGAAGAAGTTTGAAAATTTTGCTTTATTTTGATTGATTTGACTTGATATGTAATTGTCATAAAAAAGTAAGAAAAGATAAGGGACAAAATGTGTAGAAAAAGAGGGTGATTTGAGTGATGGTAAGAGTTGAAAGTGTAGAGTGTGCTAATAGGTAATATAGGTGGTATAGGTGTCAATTTTTGAATAGTAGTGAATAGTTGACAAGACAATTTAATTTTCCGGTAGTAAGGAAATACGAATAAAAAGGCTATAACTGTATTTTTCGCAAGCCGGAAAATTATGAAAAATATATTTTTGAAATCCTTATTTTATTTCCAATCAAATGAGTATTCATAAAGAAATTTTTGAAATTCTAGTTCCGTGGCACGTTTTTTTATAATGGGTCTCGGGATGACCCGGAATTGAAAATTTCCAAAAATCTGATATTTTCTTGGTTTGAAATAAAATCAAGAACTATATTCAAGATTAAATTTTCTTATAGAAGTTTCTTATTTGGAAACCGTGGAAAAGCCGAATTTGGGTTTCTAAGTCTTTTTCACAAAGCTTGAGCTAAACTGATTTAGGTTTCATTTTCTGGTTCGAAGTTCACTTGATTACTAGGAAATCCGGTATTCATTATAAATAATAAATTGTGTAAGAAATGAAATGTAATAGGCAAAAGAATAATCAATTACCGGTAGAAAATGAAAATACGGTAAAAAGGTTATAACTGTAACTTTTTTAACCGAAATTATATAACTGATATATTTAGAAAGATTATAAAATTACGAGTCTAACGGTATTAATGGTATATTCTGATATCTCGAGATCCCGGGACACGCTTTTCAAAGTCTGTATCCGAACGGTTCGAGATAGGTCAAAAAATTACCAATCTGATATTGTGAGCAAATTATTTACTACGAGCTATTCTACTTATTTACTACCTCTTGGCCTCTAGAGTTAAGGGCGCTAGATTACCGGACTTAAGCTATTGTATTCCGGTTAGGGTTTCCGGATGATTTTCCGATTTAGACCTTTGCCAATTTGGAAACTGAGATTTTCTGTTTTTACAACGTATTTAGTTTGAGAATTTATTTTAATTTTATTTTTTTATAAGTATTTAATATCTCTTATTGCTTTCGGAAATCTTGAGTTGAATTTTTTATCCGGAGTTATATCGTAATGGTTTACCAGATATGATTTTCTTGAGTTTGAGTCAAGTATCGATTTTTGGAATGATTTTGGGAAATCTTGATTTTTTAATTTGCTTTTGTTAAAGGGTCTTCATAGTGTTTTGTTTTCAAATTTATTTGCTTCGATTTAAGGTTTTATGAACAATTGGTTACACTTAAGGATTATTTAATTTGTATTTTGTTTCTTGAATCTTCCTTCTTAAGATTACAAGATCTTTCAATTCTAACTCGTTCTATGATTCTTGGGAGTTTGATTTGATCGTTAGGGCTTTTATTGTGATTTTTGTCTCTTAGGATTATTACTGGCGTTTTGGGGAATTTCCAAAGTTGTATATTTTATTATTGGCAGATAAAGTTTTCTTAATCGTGCAAGCCTAGTTATGGAATTGCCTTTGGTGATCTCCTGATCCTTCAAATTGTCGTGTTACAGATTAACTTGCTTTTTAGCAAATTATCTGTCACGCCCCAACGGGACCCTAACGTGACAGTCCGACACACTCATTTAAAGCTTAAGTATGACAACTAGTCATTTCTCAAAGCTTCTATATACAGTCGTAAGGCTTACTTTCACAATTTTAGAGGACCATATATGGAATAATGAAGCTTAAGGAGATATAAAAACATATTAAGAAAAGAAGAATCACAATAATTATTTGTCCATGGCATAAACTGTGCATACTTAGGAACAATTTCTTAAATTACTAAGCTATTATATAAATATTTGCATGCTAATACTATGATGTACTTTATCCAGAGTTCTAATATTCAAAAGGGATTACCTGCCCACATGGTCCACGTGGCCTCAGCCATAAGTACGGAAACTGCAAAAGGTAGCTATCGGGGTATAAGCTAATAGGCTTAGTGAGTAAACCCCAGAATTCATACTCGAAGAAGATCTAACATTCAAGTTTATTATTCAAAACATATGAAATGTAACAATCACGTGAGCATACAAGACATATGACTTTCCGGGAATCATATGTTGAATGAATTTACCCTTCATTCGGGGTTGGGTATTCAGGCCAATTACAGCCACAACTTTTGAAAAACACTTTTATAGATCTTACCGGCTCCTATACGCCATCAAAATCTTGTAGTTTATTATCGGCTCCTACTAGCCATCAAAAACTTGTAGTTGATTACCGGCTCCTACTAGCCATCAAAACTTGTAGTTTATTACCGGCTCCTACTAGCCACTCACATGATATACCGGTTCTGTCTACCACCACTATTATACGCTTGTCCCACCAATTGTATAGTAGTGAATGCAATGCGACTCAACATATGAAGTGCATGACTAATTTCTTTAATTGAAGTCTAGTAGTTACATTTAACTTCTTTCCGGTGATCAATCAATTTCAAACACTTCAAGATACTAATTCGCATACAACTTTATTACAAACAACTCAATTTTCGATATACTTAGTATTCTTTCAACATATTGTCATACACTTCCTTTTGATTTTTCTTAGATTCTAGTGCAACTAATTTTACAAGCACAATCAAGAGTATGAAAAATAACGGGGAGTAACTCACGATGCCATTGATGTCTATTCCTCTAAGCGGATGAGTCGTTCACACACTCCACTAGATCGTAATAGTTCTCGGAGTGAAGAAATCCTTCCTTGGGATCACCTAACCAAAGAAAATACCCATAATGAGTTTTTCTTGAAGATCTTCTTGAATTTTGACAAAACAATGTCAAAGATCGTTAAAGTTCGTATGGGAGAATGTTTCAACTTAAAATGGCCATAACTTGGTCATTTTAACTCGGAATCGCGCATATAATATACCGATTTCTATCTACTCGAAAAGATCTACCCATTTCTAAAATTATTTCCCACAAACAAAGCCACATAGGCTCCGAAAAACTGGTGACAAAATTCACCACGGATTTTCAAGTAAAACAACTTTGGTTCAAGAAATCAAAATTTGTTTGATAAATACTTAGTTATCTATATAGTTGGAAAATTCTCTTTTTATGACTATGTAACTCATACTTAAGCATGCTCAAATGTCTTGTTGTCCAAATTATTTTTCTTAAGTAAAACAATGTCGGTTTGAAGCTTTTCGGAAATTGTTTTTTGTGAATTTCTTTGAAATGAATACCTTGTTTATTTTGTTTTCTAAAAAAAATGTTTTATGTTGGTTTTATTTATCTTTTTCTAATGACTTTTGAAAATATAATTTTCTACCTCCTAAGTTACACTAATAATATTTTTGAAGTTTTTCTAGAAAACATGCTTTTCCTTATTTTCTTGTGTAAATTCCTTTGTTTACTTATTTTGGCAAAAATCTTTACTTGATATTTCTCATTCTTTTTCTCATGTCTCATATTTTTCAAAAATAATTATCCATGCATGAAAACTTGTTTTCTTCATAAAAACAACATGGAATAATTAAGGACTTTTTGTAGAAAAACTAATTTCTATAATCTTATTAGTTTCTTCTTGTAACTTGAAAAGAAATAATTTTATTGTTTTCAAACCATAAATTTTCTTTGCCTATTTGTTTGCAAGGGTCTTTATTTCCTTAGTCATCCATCTTATTTTCTTTCTTTATGAAAAGAACCATTTTTGTATACAAAATATTTCCTTTTGAAAAACAAGGTAGGTAACAAAGATTTAAATAGTTTCTAAATTCATATGAATTCTTTTTGTAACTTGAAAATGAATGAGTTTATTTTTGTTATCTTCTATTTTTATGTTTCACATAAACTTGTTTCTAAGTGACAAAAAGTCTTCTTTTATTTCATTATCTTTAGAGAACAAAACTTTTGGACAACATTCTAAATGAACATGATTATGAGAATAATAATAAACAAAGTAACATAAAGCATAAATAATAAAATCAAGTATTGGAGTCTTAGCTTTTTCAAGGCTCCCGGGACTAAGAAATAAACTAGTCCCATAAAGAAAGAAAAAAAAATGAAAGAAGAAAAACTTGTTTTGACTTGATTAGGACAAGTCTAAGACTAGAGGACTAGTCTTATAAACAACTTGAAATAAATAAATTGCATGGAAGTAAATAAATTGCATGAAAGGTAAATAAATTGCAAGATTATGAGCTTATATGCTTAAAGAATATGTATATAGTTATTTAGATATAGTAGATAGTTATGATCATAAAAGAAATATAAAGAACATAAAGGAAATATAAGGAACATAAAGGAACATAAAGAAATTGATATTATGAACAAAAACAAAGTATGAATCTAATGTTGCTTTCTTAACCTTCATGGTTTTAGAAAACATACACTAAGCTCATACTAAGTAGATGAACATGGAGACTTCTTGAAGAACTTTTACCTAAAGGAGATGAACTTCTTGAAAGAACTTCTTGAGAGAAATTTGAGAGAGATTTTGAGAGAGTAACTTTAGTATAGAAGTGGTGTGAAAGAAGTGAAAGAGGAGGGGGGTATTTATAGGAAAATGGGGAGTGATTTTTGTGTGATTTAAATAAATGTAAATTAAAACAAATTGAGAGGGAAGAGAGAGAGAGATGTGCCGCCACTTTGGAGGAGAGAGGGAGTGATTTAATTTTTTGTATTTTGTTAAATAAAAGATGTAATAAGTAAGATAGATGTGATATAAAGTTATGGGAAAGGTAAAAAGTTAAGATATAGGTTATGTAGAGTGTAAGAGTAGGTGTAAGAAAAAGTAGAGATAAAAGAATAGTGTAGAATAGTAATGAATAGTGTAATGTAAAGTAGATGTGACAATTAAAGTACCGGTAGTAAGAAAATACGCGTATAATAGCTATATCTGTTATTTTTACTTACCGAAAAATTATGAAATTGATATTTTTGGAAAACTTATATTTTTACGAGTCTAACGGTATATTCGGAATATTTTTCCTATTCCGGCTTCCGGACACGTTTTTCGAGAACTGTGTCCGATCGGGTTCGAAGGACATCCGAAATTCACGAAACTGAAACTTTTATGAAACCTATGTTTATTACGGACTATTTGAGCTACTTAACCCAACTTCGTTTTCCGGGCCAAAGAAAACGGCAATGCCGGACTTAGATTGATACGGTAAACTAGGGTTTTGTTGACCTTTAGGGTTTCGTTTGACTTCCGGTTAGGGTTTTGCTAAACCGATTCCGAAAATTTAGGGGTTTACAACCTACCCCCCTTAAAGAAAGTTTTGTCCTCAAAACTTGGAAATTCCTACTTGTGGTTAGAACTTGGTTACTTGGGTTATGTGTCTTTCTTTAAAAAGGTCTGTTTACTTGATTTCCTCATTTCTTAACTTCTGACTTTCTTATGGATAAATATCGGTATTGGGTATATCCTCATAAGGAAAATTCTCTTTGTCCATTCTTGCGTCCAGGTTTGTTATATCTCTGACTGATCCTTTTTGCTTTCATCTCCTTTTTCCTGTTGAGAGCGTTATATTGACCGATTATGAAACGAACCATCTTCTTTGGTTAGTCGATTCATACCATAAGCATCCTTGCCTTCTTGTTTATTGTTTGTGAGAAATCCGAAATCTTGAGAAGGTTAATTCTGCTTTTATCGAATTTCATAAACCTTTTTATCCTTTGATATCTTTATTCTCTTATCCACATTTCTTTTCTTCTACTGTCTCCTGAGCTTTTGGTTTATTGTTGGTCCGATTTTATGAACCATACTCATGATTCCTTCCTACTAACTCCTTTGTCCTTAGGTTATGCTAAATCATCCTTTAGCTCCTTTTAATACCTTTTTCTTCCTTTATTCCTTCTTTATCCTTCGTATCTTCTTATCTATGCTCTTTTGTTATTTCTACATGGTCGATCTTATCATTCTACCGACGTGGTTCCTCTTTTAAACCTTGTTGTGATCTCCAAAGTTTGGCTTTTCAACTCCCTTTTATTAATTTCTTATACCTAAGATTACGTTCTTAGATTACTTCTTTCCTTCTTCAGGCTATATCACTATCCATAAAGCATTACTAAAACTTGTGGGGTTATGAAGAATTTGAGGGTCATGCCTTCTTGATTTGATCCTTTGTTGGTGATATCGTGACCTTAATCTTGAGAGAACCGTGTTTGTTCCTTAAAAGGTTTTCACCTTGTTCCTTTCTGAAAATTAACACGTTGGCTTGGGGTCTTTCTCTATTACAGCGGGATGGGTATATTTCGTGATGACATACTTCATTTCGTAAGGTCTCGATTTTCTCATTTTGTTGTCTCTCCAACTTCCTTATGAGTTTACTTTCCTTGTTTCTCCAAGTGAAATCTGTATCCAGAATTCTTTTCAAAATTTCTCACGAATATCTCCAAAGGTCAATTTCTCTTCATTCTTTAGCTACTTAATTTCCTTTATCAACTTGAAAGAATGTGTCTGTTCTTTCCTTATGTTAGCAAATCCTTTGCCAACTATTTTCTTTTTGTTTTGTAAGCTCTATGTTTTCCTTGTTTCCTCTTATTGGGATCTTATTTGAGAGGTATACATTCTATTCAAAAGATTACTTATTTCCATTATTCCTTAGAGTCATGGGTGACTTCATGTTCTCACGTCTTTGTTGAAAGGTTGACCAATTCCTCGGGTTTCATCATTCTTTTGCATTATCTTTAACTAGGTTGATTGTTTGTCATATATAGAAAGAATGTAGTACTTTGAACTTCAAGAAAGAGTAAAGCATCTTTATTCACTAAAAACTTCTCATGCATACATTAGGGGATTATCACTCCTATTCTTCCACATAAAGAAAACTTTACATTCTCCTGCTATAACATCAATAAAAGGAGGTTGGGGATTGACTGGTTCCTGCATCGCTGTTATAGCCTCTAATGCACTCCAAGGCAGTCAAGTTTCCATTTCTTTTGTTCACTTCTTCACCTATCCATCGTCCTGCAAGTTGTATACTCGAATTCCTGAAGCAGTAGGTCCAGGTCTGCTTTCACTTCCACTTCCATTTCCTTTTTCTACTCTTATAGGAACAACTCCCTCTGATGATCTTGATAGAATGTTCCTTCCTTGTGGACAGTTGTTGGCAAAATGTCCTTTCTGATTGCAAACATAGCAAGCATCTATCCCTCTGTTCGGGCATTTTGACATCTTATGGTTTGTATTTCCACAAAGAAACATTTTCCAAATAGCTGGGGGCACTTCTTTGGGTAGTGTGCTCCATTGCACTTCCAACACTTAATACCTCTTGGTATGATCCTTCTATTGTCGTTCTTGATTTTCTTTGGTAGGGGCATGAGATGGGGTTCTATGAAAAATTCCCTTTCGACGATCAGGTCTTCTTCCCCTTCTATTCTATCTCTCCTTTTCCTTGCTCCTTCTACAATCCGAGTTCTTTCCACTAATTCTCGAAAATTCCTTATATCAAATTCTTCCAACTTCATCCTTAGTTTTCGTCCAATCCTCCTATAAAGACTTGCCTTGTTAATTCTTCACTGTACTTATAGGAGTCTGGTGCATATTGCAACAATCTACTGAACTCAGTCTCATATTGTTCGATTGTTCTTCCTTTTTGAGCAATTTGCAAGAAGTCCGCACTGTATCTTACTCTTAAACTTCCTGGAAAATAATTCTCCAAAAACTCATGTCTAAACATTTCCCAAGTGATTGGAGTCATTAGATCTCTCTTGACTCCCACCATATCCTAGCGTTTAGACGAAGCATGAATGTTCCATACTTGATTTGCAAATGGGGTGGAACTTCATATGCATCAAAGGACATCTCTATTTGAGATAACCAATCTTCTGCCTCCTCCGGCTTGTCATAAGCTCCTTCAAAGAAGCGGTTACTTTTGATGAAGTTAGGTAACATGCTTTTGTATGGTCTTAGCGGTGGAGATGGAGGTAGGGGTGCACTTTGGCTATGCATGTTCCTATGCACAGATGCCTCTGTTGAAGCCTGTTGTGGTAGGGTTGGTATAGACACTGGGGCTGTCGCTGATGCGGTTGCTGGTGTTGCTTCTTGTACGGGTGCTTGTGCTGGCATATTTTGCCTAATTTCTTCTAATACGTGGGTTAGGTGTCCTAACGTGGCGTGTAAGTCCCTTTGAGGTGCGGCGGCTCCTTGAACAGCAGGTTGATCTGCTTCTACGTCTGGTTGGTTAGAGGCGCTTTGTTCCCTTCTTTGTCTATTCCTATTTCGGCTGTTTTAAACTTTCTAAGTTAGGTTTGTAAAGTTTTGATAACTTAATTAAATTTTTGCCGGAATTTGGGGAAATATAACGGAAATTTAAATATGCACAAAAACAAAACAATCTCTGAAATCAAACTTAGAGCATAATTATAGAAATAAGGTTCATACATGAAATCGGAAATAAGATAAATCATAAAAGAAAATCACACAGAAATACCAAACATTGTTCCGAAAATTAAAAGATAGACCGAGATCATGAATCTAGTCTATTACAAAATCTAAGCTGGATTTCTAGGGATATGCTTCGTTTTCCTCTCCTTCCTTTTTCATTCTTCGGGAGCATCTCCCGGGTTGTTGCTGGACGAGCCTGGGTTCCAGTCCCTAATGAATTGGCTGAAATATCTCCTCCTCTTCCGGACTGCCTCCCTGGATCTTTCGCGTCCGTCGGTTGACTCATCTCTAGTCTCCTCTGGTACTATGTCATGAATGGTTCTCCAAATAACGGCTTCATCCGTTTCCATGCTATTGTTCTCGTTGGGTGGAGCACTGTCTGTATTCATGGCCGAACTCGTTTCTTGCCTTCCCGGAGTCTGTCGTCCCATTAAGTAGCGGATAATCCTTTCTTCAGTACTGTTACGGGGTTCTTCTTCCGCAACAGTGGTCTGATTCCCTTCTTCTGGTCCTGCTTCTCCTTCCTCCGGTTCTTCCTCCGAATCCTCACTCTCTTCATCTTCTTCCATAGGCTCTTCCCTTATTATTGATCCGTCATCCCGCAGACGTAGGGGCTCGTTTCTTCTTAGTTGGATTCCCATAAAGGTAGGCGGCTCCGTGGGTACTTGGGTTGGTGGTCGTAGCACCTCCTGGTACACTCCATGCCAATGGAAGATGTCGTTGATATCCGCCTTCATCCATTCAAGGTGGTCGATCAAGTTGTCGTGGGCGTAAACGAACATAGGTCCGATTTTCCTCCAGGTTTGGAAATCTGGAGAAGTTCGTCCTCCATCTTTCCTAAGAACGAATGTGGCTTCCTTCAACATAGGTCTATCTTCAGCAATGGCCGCGATACGTTCTACCGCGTATATCATTTCCAACTCGGTCAGTTTCTTTCCTATGGGACAGTTGTGGATGGTTCGTACCACTTCCCTCCATTCCGTTTGTATCATTCCTCTCTTCCATATTTGGAACATTTCACGGACGGTCTTAGGTTGTCCTGCTAAGGCGAACTCTTCACATAGGACTCTAAGCCTCAGTCGGTAGTCTTCTGGTGTCTCGAAGGGTCCTTTCCGGAAATTCTTAGCTTGGAGACGGGCCTCATCTATGGTGATCTATGTAAAAGAAAGATATTAAAGACTATTCTACCCATTCTACCTCATCTAGGTTTTTCTTATTTCTATCTAAGTCAATTCTTCTTAAGTCCATTTCTATAATTATGATTCCTAGGTTCTTAAACCATGCTCTGATCTGATACCAACTTAAACTGTCACGCCCCAACGGGTACCCTAAACGTGACAGTCCGCCACACTCAATATTAAAGCTTAAGTATGACAACCTTAGTCATTTCCAAAAGCTTTTATATTAAGTGTAAGGCTTACTTTCACAATTTTAGAGGACCATATATGGAATAATGAAGCTTAAGGAGATATAAAAACATATTAAGAAAAGAAGAATCACAATAATTATTTGTCATGGCATAAACTGTGCATACTTAGGAACAATTTCTTAAATTACTAAGCTATTATATAAATATTTGCATGCTAATACTATGATGTACTTTATCCAGAGTTCTAATATTCAAAAGGGATTACCTGCCCACATGGTCCACGTGGCCTAGCCATAAGTACGGAAACTGCAAAAGGTAGCTATCGGGGTATAAGCTAATAGGCTTAGTGAGTAAACCCCAGAATTCATACTCGAAGAAGATCTAACATCAAGTTTATTATTCAAACATATGAAATGTAACAATCACGTGAGCATACAAGACATATGACTTTCCGGAATCATATGTTGAATGAATTTACGCCCTTCATTCGGGGTTGGGTATTCAGGCCAATTACAGCCACAACTTTTGAAAAACACTTTTATAGATCTTACCGGCTCCTATACGCCATCAAAATCTTGTAGTTTATTACCGGCTCCTACTAGCCATCAAAAACTTGTAGTTGATTACCGGCTCCTACTAGCCATCAAAAACTTGTAGTTTATTACCGGCTCCTACTAGCCACTCACATGATATACCGGTTCTGTCTACCACCACTATTATATGCTTGTCCCACCAATTGTATAGTAGTGAATGCAATGCGACTCAACATATGAAGTGCATGACTAATTTCTTTAATTGAAGTCTAGTAGTTACATTTAACTTCTTTCGGTGATCAATCAATTTAAACACTTCAAGATACTAATTCGCATACAACTTTATTACAAACAACTCAAATTTCGATATACTTAGTATTCTTTCAACATATTGTCATACACTTCCTTTGATTTTTCTTAGATTCTAGTGCAACTAATTTTACAAGCACAATCAAGAGTATGAAAAATAACGGGGAGTAACTCACGATGCCATTGATGTCTATTCCTCTAAGCGGATGAGTCGTTCACACACTCCACTAGATCGTAATAGTTCTCGGAGTGAAGAAATCCTTCCTTGGGATCACCTAACCAAAGAAAATACCCATAATGAGTTTTTCTTGAAGATCTTCTTGAATTTTGACAAAACAATGTCAAAGATCGTTAAAGTTCGTATGGAGAATGTTCCAACTTAAAATGGCCATAACTTGGTCATTTTAACTCGGAATCGCGCATATAATATACCGATTTCTATCTACTCGAAAAGATCTACCCATTTCTAAAATTATTTCCCACAAACAAAGCCACATAGGCTCCGAAAAACTGGTGACAAAATTCACCACGGATTTTCAAGTAAAACAACTTTGGTTCAAGAAATCAAAATTTGTTTGATAAATACTTAGTTATCTATATAGTTGGAAAATTCTCTTTTTATGACTATGTAACTCATACTTAAGCATGCTCAAATGTCTTGTTGTCCAAATTATTTTTCTTAAGTAAAACAATGTCGGTTTGAAGCTTTTCGGAAATTGTTTTTGTGAATTTCTTTGAAATGAATACCTTGTTTATTTTGTTTTCTAAAAAAATGTTTTATGTTGGTTTTATTTATCTTTTTCTAAGTGACTTTTGAAAATATAATTTTCTACCTCCTAAGTTACACTAATAATATTTTTGAAGTTTTTCTAGAAAACATGCTTTTCCTTTTTTCTTGTGTAAATTCCTTTGTTTACTTATTTTGGCAAAAATCTTTACTTGATATTTCTCATTCTTTTTCTCATGTCTCATATTTTTCAAAAATAATTATCCATGCATGAAAACTTGTTTTCTTCATAAAACAACATGGAATAATTAAGGACTTTTTGTAGAAAAACTAATTTCTATAATCTTATTAGTTTCTTCTTGTAACTTGAAAAAAATAATTTTATTGTTTTCAAACCATAAATTTTCTTTGCCTATTTGTTTGCGGGTCTTTATTTCCTTAGTCATCCATCTTATTTTCTTTCTTTATGAAAAGAACCATTTTTGTATACAAAATATTTCCTTTTGAAAAACAAGGTAGGGTAACAAAGATTTAAATAGTTTCTAAATTCATAGTGAATTCTTTTTGTAACTTGAAAATGAATGAGTTTATTTTTGTTATCTTCTATTTTTATGTTTCACATAAACTTGTTTCTAAGTGACAAAAAGTCTTCTTTTATTTCATTATCTTTAGAGAACAAAACTTTTGGACAACATTCTAAATGAACATGATTATGAGAATAATAATAAACAAAGTAACATAAAGCATAAATAATAAAATCAAGTATTGGAGTCTTAGCTTTTTCAAGGCTCCCGGGACTAAGAAATAAACTAGTCCCATAAAGAAAGAAAAAAAATGAAAGAAGAAAAACTTGTTTTGACTTGATTAGGACAAGTCTAAGACTAGAGACTAGTCTTATAAACAACTTGAAATAAATAAATTGCATGGAAGTAAATAAATTGCATGAAAGGTAAATAAATTGCAAGATTATGAGCTTATATGCTCTAAAGAATATGTATATAGTTATTTAGATATAGTAGATAGTTATGATCATAAAAGAAATATAAAGAACATAAAGGAAATATAAGGAACATAAAGGAACATAAAGAAATTGATATTATGAACAAAAACAAAGTATGAATCTAATGTTGCTTTCTTAACCTTCATGGTTTTAGAAAACATACACTAAGCTCATACTAAGTAGATGAACATGGAGACTTCTTGAAGAACTTTTACCTAAAGGAGATGAACTTCTTGAAAGAACTTCTTGAGAGAAATTTGAGAGAGATTTTGAGAGAGTAACTTTAGTATAGAAGTGGTGTGAAAGAAGTGAAAGAGGAGGGGGGTATTTATAGGAAAATGGGGAGTGATTTTTGTGTGATTTAAATAAATGTAAATTAAAACAAATTGAGAGGGAAGAGAGAGAGAGATGTGCCGGCCACTTTTGGGAGGAGAGAGGGAGTGATTTAATTTTTTGTATTTTGTTAAATAAAAGATGTAATAAGTAAGATAGATGTGATATAAAGTTATGGGAAAGGTAAAAATTAAGATAATAGGTTATGTAGAGTGTAAGAGTAGGTGTAAGAAAAAGTAGAGATAAAAGAATAGTGTAGAATAGTAATGAATAGTGTAATGTAAAGTAGATGTGACAATTAAAGTACCGGTAGTAAGAAAATACGCGTATAATAGCTATATCTGTTATTTTTACTTACCGAAAAATTATGAAATTGATATTTTTGGAAAACTTATATTTTTACGAGTCTAACGGTATATTCGGAATATTTTTCCTATTCCGGGCTTCCGGACACGTTTTTCGAGAACTGTGTCCGATCGGGTTCGAAGGACATCCGAAATTCACGAAACTGAAACTTTTATGAAACCTATGTTTATTACGGACTATTTGAGCTACTTAACCCAACTTCGTTTTCCCGGGCCAAAGAAAACGGCAATGCCGGACTTAGATTGATACGGTAAACTAGGGTTTCGTTGACCTTTAGGGTTTCGTTTGACTTCCGGTTAGGGTTTTATGCTAAACCGATTCCGAAAATTTAGGGTTTACAGTGACCCCTATTTTTTGCCTTATTTGACACGTCCCTTGGCATGGGGCATGATTAAGGATGTATAGGAATTGGGAATAATGCATGTTGTGTGGTGTTTTGATGGATGTTAATGTCACGCCCCATAGGGTACCTTAAATGTGGCAATTCGCCACATATGGTATTAAAACTTAAGAATGACTTTCCAAAGTCATGCGAAAGCTTCAACACCATATGTAAGGCGTCTATCACAATAATAGGAGACTCTAGTGGGATGTGTAGTTCGAGATAGTAAATATAGCGTACAAGAAATCTAGATAACTATCTAATTTCAACATTATAGAAATATGGTTTTTACATTATCTTAAAGGCATTCCCCCGATAAATCTACAGAGAACATAATATCACTTAGTCTTGCTCATAACGAAACAATACTATAACTAAAAGATATTAAAGGAAAACTAGCCTAAGATCTTCAAAGGATTTCCAAAAGCTCCTAAAAACATAATTCCACTTGGGTTCATGAAGTCTTTGGGCAAAATAGATATTGATCCTTTGTCAACAAAAGTCTATCGAGGTATAAGCACAACTAGCTTAGTGAGGATATTCCTGGATTAACGTACTCGTAACGATAATTTCAGATAAGTTATTAGACAAGCATATGAAGGCATCAAGCAAATGAACAAGCCATACATATGATCTACCAGAAATCATATGTTTTGAATGGATTTATCCCTCCATTCGGTGGAGGTATTTCTGGCTTTTTAAAACCTATTTTTGAAATCCAACTTATGTAGTTTATTTCTAGGTCCTACTCGCCTATCCTGAAATAGTTCTTTTTGGCTCCTATTAACCTATCTTGTAGACGTACGGCTCCTGCAAACCCTACTACTATACTCTTGTCCCATCAAATATAGTAGCTAATGAAATGAAACTAACTACGTGGTATGCATGAATCAATTAATATATATAACTCGAAATATGTAATTAAGGTACTTTAAAGTGATCACAAAATTGAAAATACTCCAGCACGATAATAATAAAACACAATTTGATTAACAACAATTCATGTCCCACTATGCTTAATATTCTTTCAACTAATGTTATCATGCATAATTCATTTTTATCTTTTCCTACTTCTAGTGCCTCTAGCTACAAGCACAAACAAGTACATAACAGGTAGGAGATAAACTCACTTGGCCATCTTTGCTACAATTCTTTACTGGTAATGGTCTTCCGAATATGAATTCTCCCAAACTTCGTTACCTAAACGAAAGAAATACCCAGAATGAGTATTTCGTGGAATCTTTACTTGAACTTTCTAATTCTATTCTAGTATTTGCGTCAAAATTCGGATAGGAGGAAATTCCCACTTAAAACGGCCATAACTAGCTCATTTTAACTCAGAATTTCGTGTATTATATACTATTTTTTATCTACTCAAAAAGATCTATCCATTTATAAGGTTATCTTTGTCATAAAAAGCTATTTAGGTTGCAAATTACCATGGTATAGAATAGTCACGAATTTCGAAATCCTCAAAATATGATTTTCCAAACTTTTCTTTATTCAAAAAACCTTAAACAAAATATATGGATATTTGTATAGTTAAAAAAAAATCCTTTGAACATATATTTATACTCATATTGTATGTATGATTTTTGTAGTGTTGTCTCAACATTGATTTTTTTTCACAAAACAATTTGTCTTTAAGAGTTTTAAAAGATGAAAACTTTGAGAATTTCTCCTTTTTAAATTGATAGAAGGAAAACTAAAATATGCTTAGGTTGTTATAAGTGAGTGTTTTCTTATTATAGTTTCATTTTCTAACTTTTCAAAAGTAATTTAATTTCCAAAAATTTAGTTCTTTAAGTTATCTACCAACTTTATTTCTAATGATTGAAAATAAGCTTTTCAAAATTTTCCTTAAGTTGTTGGTATGGTCTAATATTTGGAGTTGTGTTAAATGTATGTTTTCCTATCATTTTTATATTCTTTTCTTCTTTAGAAAAAAATTTTACTTCTTAAAACTTTACTTTCTTGGCAAATTTTATTTTTTCTAAGTTGGTTTCTATAATAGTGAGTTGATTTCACCTTGATTTGAAAAACTTGTTTTATTCCTAATATTTATCAAGTGGTGGAATAATCCTTTTAGATAAGTTTATAAGAAAAGCTCTCCTAATAAAGAATTATCAATGTTAGAACTTAGCAAAAATTTCCTTTTTTAACTTTGAAAAGAGAATAACAATATTAAAACTAAGTCTTGTAGAAGCATTCTTAATAAGTGATTTTAAAAATCTATGATGAACCTATTTAAATTTTATAAAAGATATGGTTGGGTTAAAATCTCAAGTTTAATGCTAAAAATTATATTTTTATGGAGTATTTAGTTCTTATTTATAAAAGAAATGAGTTTCCTTTATTATGTGATGAAATCTTCATTACTAATAATTTAAAATTTATGATTAACTTGTCTAAGCTTTTGAAAATAATTTATTAAAAAAAAAACTTAGATCTCTTACTGAAAAATCATTTGTTTAAGTGGTAAGAAATTTAGTTTACTTTTCTTTATTAACAAAAGAACCATTTTTATTTTTATTAAGACAACAATATTCTAATCATGTATGATTATGATTATGAAAAAGTAAGATTAATACATAATAGTAAGAAATATACATAAGCAAAAAAACATAATAACATGGTCAAGCATTGGGAACCTTAGCTTCATCATGATATTCCAGTCAACCATTGGGAACCTTAGCTTCATCAAGGTATCCCGGTCAAACATTGGGAGCCTTAGCTTCATCAAGGCAACCCGATCAAGCATTGAGAGCCTTAGCTTCATCAAGGCATCTCGGGACTAAGAATAGTGTGAACCCCAGAAATTTTTCATGTTAGCACATGACTCTAGAATAGAAAGTATGAACTAGTTAGTAAACCTATAATTCAATAAAAACCTAAGAATAGCTCCATAACTTAAATTTGGTTGGGTTAGGATCTAAGAACCGAATAAAGAACTTCTTGACGCTAATTGATACAAAAAATAAGATTTCGTATCTTGAACTGATAATTCAAGATATGATTAAAGGAAACCTAAATTTTCAAACCCGAAACTTGTCATACAAATAGATTAAATAGAAAAATATAAATATAGAGATTAAATGACTACTATTTAACTCAATAAAAGCCTAAGACTAGAACAATGAGTAATAATGAGCCTCTACATGGATTTAAACCCTAAAATTCGAGATTCCTAGATAGTAATAAACAGTACTGATAAGATTTCATAGTGGGTATCAAAACCTAAGATATATAGATAATTTAGCTTCTATATCAAATGTGATATTAAGTAGTTAATCCACTACGCTTATAGTTTGGAAACGATAACCTAAAGATAAACTGTTACGATTATAAATACACAATAAAGAAATAAACAGATGTATAACTAAAGATCTAGACTCTAAATAAATATTTGAATCACACCATTGTTCTAATTAGGGTTTTCTTAAGCTATTGGAACCTAAAACAAAAATTGACCAAATAAGCTTAAGAAACCTTAATCGCATTAATCGCGTAAATTTAAAACTTAAATTTGTATGGTTTGATAATCTAAGTATTTTGTAGAATTCAATAAAAATATTTTGTACAAAAATTCTCAAATATTAGCTAATTTGTATTCGATTAGCTTAATAAACTACCCCAAAATATATAATTATTATCTAAATATTAGTATTATATATATGCTTGTAGGATTTAGTTAGATGTACAAATGTAGGGTTTGGATGTTCTTGAGAAGTGAGAATCGAAATTTGTCTAAATAATGCATATAAGGGCAACAAAATCGACTCATTAAACCAATCAAACCTTGCGAACTCAACCTCATTAATGACAACAAAAAAACTGATAAAACAGTATCTAATTGTAGAGAATTCTGATGCAAATTGGTGAAGGAAACGCTCCAGCAGTCTTCTTCTTTTTCCTTCTATATGTATAGGTTTAATGGATAAGCAAACAACTCCCACTTAAGCTCAAAATTTCCAGATCAAAACAACTCCTAAGGAGGAGACAAAACGAGCTAACAATAGCACGAAAAACGCTTGAACTGAGCACGAGGTAAGTTGATGTAATTCGAATTGTTTTTTTTTTTTTTAACTAAGGATTCGAACTACCTTTTGATGATCATAAAATCATAACCAACACAAAAACAAGCTTCGAATTTCATCGGATTGGCTCGAGTAAGGTAATTTTTGAAAACCCTAAGTTACACCTTGTTGATCCGAAAACCATGAATCATATTGTTGTTTTGATGTTTTGAGTTAATATTTAAGTAGTAAAATATTGTAGAAACTCATTGGAATCAAATTATGGGCCTTGGAACATTAGGATTCGGCCGAAATTGACCGAGTCATCAGGGAAGATGATGAATAGTGTTTTCCCAAATGAGCACGAGAGGAACATGGGTGTATTTCACCCCGTGTACCTTTGGCTTTCACTATTTATAAAAAAAATTTAAATCGAAGTTAATTAAACTAAATTATATAATAATTAATGTTATAAAAAAAATTAGGACTGTTATTATTTTTGCTTATTTATTTTCTGTAAATATTAAGAGTATTATTACTTATTAGTAATATAATATTAAAATTTTTGAAAATTGAGTTTAAAAATGAAAAAATTTTCAATATTAATAAATAGATAGTATTTAAGTATTATATAATGAGATTATTAATATACATGTTATGAATTAGTAATATTAACATTAACAAGAAAGGATAATTAGTAATATAAATAATTATTATTAATTTAATTCAAGTTCATTAAACTTTACAACTATAATTGTTAATATTTCTAAATATCATTAAAAATACTTAAATTAATAATGTTGCTAAAATTATCATTTCTTAAATATTATTATATGTATTATTTATAATTAAAACTCAAAAGCTAAGTCTAAAGCTATTTTAGTAATATTACTACTAATTTTGACTTTAATAGTAAGGACTTGTGAATTAGTGTTGATTTAAATTATGTGATAAATATTACAAGTATTATTATTATGAAAAACATTATTATTATCATTAAACTTGTTTATTATTATTTTCATTTCCGTAGTTGTTATTATTACTATTATTATTAATGTTGTCACCGTATAATATATAATAATAATAATATAATAATAATATTATTATTATTTTATTATTATTATTATTATTATTATTATTATTATTCGGCCAACAATGATTTTTTGAAAATAATTTTATTTAATTTAGCAAATCTTTATGTTATTAAATTTGTTGTCATTATGGATTATTTAATTAGTTTACAAGAAAAATTATAAGTTTAGTAATTACTAAGTATTTATCTAAATGAATACTTATAAATAATTAGATAACAATGGAAATTTAAATAATCTAAATTTATGAATATAGGGATATATATATTTTACGAGGAAATTATATCTAAATCGAAAGAAAATCGATAGTTCTAAACAATAATAACTATAAAAGTGAATTAACTAAATTGTGAATTTCCGAATACCCACTTGATAGATATAAGTATCAAACAAAGTCAAACCAAACAACTTGAAAATAAATATAGACTAATACTCAATTGTCTTGAGATCTCCAAAGAATTAATATAGTAATAGAACAAAAATCCAGCAGCATGATAAGACACTTAGATATTCATAGGAGTTTAGTCATATAGTTTTTGTATCATTGATGAATATATTAATCATCTCAATAGGTGACTTGGGTACTTGTGAGGACTTTCCTAATAATTACTATGATTGATCAACATGAGCAGGTAAGTAACTTAGTCTTATTACATTGTATGTGATTGTAACTTAGCGAACTTTAAATAAAAATAATAATTTGAGTGTACTGTATGGTTTATGGGAACTGTTTATTGTATTGATTGCCAAGTCACTCTAATAATAATGATAACAGAATTATGTATGACTATATTGTTTGTGTAACATGATTGAATATCTGTATTGCTTGATCGCCTTCAATTTAATTAAAAACTACTGGTACCATAATGGAAATTGCACATGCATTGCATATTTTGCATAAAATAGCATTTGAGTAAGTGGTAGCCTACTACATGTTAGTATTTCGGATCTCTAGTAATGCTTGGTTTATCTAGCAAGAAAACTATTAGTTAATCACAAGATTACTTTGTTCTGTTGATACCATAGGAACTAAATGGTAAATGAAGGATGTCGATTATGGTATTGCTTGAAAATGACTAACACTTTGTGGAGTTTCTAAAGCTAAAATAGGAAATGAATGTTAAGACATAATAAATTCAAAGAGATAATTAAATTGAGCATTGTTGTTTCTTAAAAGCTTATCTCTCCTGGGTAGTAGGCCATAATTGTGATCCTTCAACCCCGATGAGAGGGCACAAATCTTCATCCTGTTTGGATTCTGGGTTATCCAGGCTTGTATTTGTACATATGTTTGATTGATGCAAATCATATTGATAAAATAACTTGTGTGTGTGTTATGTGATAAGTTCTGGTTATTCACTGAGCTCGTGGTTTAGCTCACACTTCAATAGTCCTTTCAGGTTCACATTGCGACCTTGGCTCATTACTACCAGAAGCATGGTCCCGGTAAGAAATTAGAAGCCGTAAGCTTAAGGAATAGTATAGGATAAGAATATATATTTCTATTTTAGTTACAAGTATCTTGTATTAGAAACTTTAGCTATGTATTTGTAGAGTTTATAGAAATGTTATGGTCAATATTTTTATTATTATTTACAAACTTAGTGTCATAGCTATTTACTAATTTATGTTTATATATTTGTTCATCTTATCCAAGCAACTAAAAGATCCTGTTTATTGAAATTATGTCATTCTCAGAAGGTAAACTGGTAATAGTAATCAAGTGTATCTTATTTACTACTACTAGGGCACCCTCAGGGCATGACAAATAAACTAGTCCCAAAAAAAAAAAGAAAAAGAAAGAAAAGAAAAAAAAAATAAAAGCAAGTTAGAGAGTTAATGAGCATTTAGGCTCTAAGAAATATATAGATATACATATAGATATTATATATATATATATATATATAAAGTTAGATTAGGAGCATAATAACAACATAATAACAATAATATAACAAAATAATATAATTGATATTCTTGGTATGTGCAAGAACAAAACATGAACATGTTGTTGCTTCTACAACTCACATGAGTCTTTGAGAAACAACACCATGGTTATACTAAGTTACATGACATGGGTAAATGAATGATTATAGAAGTTATTTAAGAATGTTTGTGAATGGAATGAAAATGGTAGACGAATGTGGTATTATGTAAGTAGTATGGAATGATAGATAGTTTATGTGTAGTGAAGATTTTTGGGAAAGATTGAATGGAAGAGAGTTTTTGTAGAGAGAATTTGTGGAGAGAGAAGTTGTGGAGAAATTTTGAGAGAGTTTTGTTATATAAAATGAAGGTGTGAAAGAAGTGGAGGGGAATAGGGTATTTATAGAATTTTGGAGTGAAAATTAGATGTAATAAAATAAATTAAAAAATAAATTGAGAAAAGAGAGAGGGAGGGCCGACAGCATTATAGGGGAGGAGAGAGAGTGTTTTTATTAAATTTTGTATTTTTGTAATGAAAAGAAGTAATATGTAAGGTATGATGTAAATAAAGTTGTGTTGGAAATGTAAAAGTGTAAGAAATAAGTGTATAGAGGTAGTAAGAAATAGGTTGTAAGAAAAAATAGAGTAGTAAAATAGTAATGAATAGTAGAAATAGTACTATGAATAGTAGACTAAACAAATAAAATACTGATAGTAATAAAAGTACGTGTAAACGAGCTATATCTAATATTTTTAGTTACCGAAAAATTATGAAACTAGTATTTGGATTTCTTTATTGTTATGAGTCTAACGGTATAAACGGAATATTTTTATCGTCCGATTTTCCCAGATACGGTTTTCAAAAACTGATCCCATTTGAATCCGAAAGACACTAGAAATAGCGAATCTGACTTTTATACTTTCTTGTATTATTATGAACTATTATAAGCCATTTACTCAATTTCGTTGTCTAGGGTTTAAGAGTGCGGGATTGACGAGTTGAAACTGCTAGATTGTCTTGATTTGTTGACTTTTGAAACTCCGGCTTGACTAGGGTTATGGTTTAATCCAATTTTACCCTAGAAATTGAGGGTTTACATTAAGGATGGATAGATGGATTGTCTCGTGTTCGGGTTTTGTGTCAAATGATTATTGAATCTTCTATTTTCGTTTTTGAAGAATCTCTTATGGAATCCTGTGATTGATATTGTTTTAGGGTTAGTTTCAACTTGGGTTAGCTTTAGGGGTTTCGATTCGATATTCCAAAACCATTATCTAAGAATTACAAAAAATTCGAGGTTTATAGTTGAACTCTAATAATAAGTGATAATTATTTTCTTGATATTGATTAAATAATGTGAATTGAGAATTGTTTGAAGTTGATGTAGTCATGAAGCAATATGATCTAAGTTTTATTTGACCCTTAAATGAAATAGTCATGAATTACATGCATACATAACTTGCATTTGCATGGTAAACGTACTATGTATTAACATTTCGGTTCTGTGATAACTTTGAGTTTTTCAAGTAAATAGAAATGAATATCTGGTTCTACGAGAAAAGTTTTCACTGTTCTATAGGAACTAAACAGGTAACGAAGGATGTCGCCTATGGTGTTGATGTGAAATGTTGAATCTTATTGGAGTTTCTAAGTTCTAAGGTCAAGTTGAAATATTACATTCTCTATATAAAAATGAATCAAACTTCTCTTGCCTTAGTTTTTGTCTCTCCTAGGTATATCTTAAGTTGATTTTTCAACCCCTAAGAGAGAGTATAAATCTCCATCGGTTTGGATTCTGGTGATCCATACTATGGTTGTTACATATGATTGATGTGTTACATATGATTGATAATAAAACCTTGTTTGATTTTAATAACTGTGTTAAGAATCTATTATTCATTGGGCTTGTTATGCTCACACTCCTATAGACTGTTGTTTACATGAATATAAGCAAAAAAACGAGGCCAAGACCAAGTATGGGAGTTAGTATAGAAAGTAGAATTATGTATTCATGATTTTGAAGGAAGACCTTATTTCTGTAATAGACTTAAAGTTTATGTTTGTAATAGTATATGTTTTAGGAGTGTTATCTTTTGTATTTTTTACTGTATATGCTTAAGGGAAGCCCACGAAGGAAAAGTTGTAAGCTTTTGTGTCAAGTTTTTAGACTTTGCAAGTTATTTTTATATATGACTTATATATATGCAATGTCTTTCTTATTCTAAATAACCTTCGATCTTATTATATCTATCCACACCATGGGGTATGTTAGTTGTACAATACTCATGTAACTTCCTAGAGCGTCAATTGGTTACATGATGTATCGTTACAATTAGAGTACCCTATGGAGATGGGTTAAATCCTCATATAGGTGAAAGTTTAGGGAGGTGAATCCACACATATGTGAAAGTTTGGGGGGTATTTTGCAGTCTCCCTCATTTGTTTTAACACAAAATGTAACATGTCCTTAACTATGCCAATTCTTGAAAGTTGAAGGGGTAAAAAAATTCACTTTGAAAGTTCAAGGGATCATTTTGTACAAAGGTTAGGTGTAAATTTGCAATTTTTCCAAAAATGAATGTTTGAGTTTAATAAAAAAAAATTATGTAAAATGATTTGGTTCGAACCATACAATTTGATTTATTGTATCGAATCAAACCTTGAATCGTTTAGACTTCATCAAACTTAATCACAAACCAAACCGTTTTAAAAAATAACGAAAATTATGGTGTGGTTTGGCTCGGTCTAATTCAAGTCACAATTTAGTCATTTTTTTGTTATTATAAAAAATGGTATCTAAATTTTCATGAAAAGTTGAATAAGGTACTCGAAGTTCTATTTTGAACAATTTGGTACTTGAATTTTCGCAAAAAGTTAATTAAGTATTTGAAGTTTGGTTTTGATGATTTTAGTACCTAAATAAAGTTTTCATGGATTTTTTTCTCGCTTGATTGAATTTGCTTCATGTATAAAAAAGGTTCATGAAAATTTTGTTCAAGTACAAAATTGTCAAAACCAAACTTCAAGTATGCAAAAAGCCCATAAAAACTTTGTTCAATTACCAAATTATTTAAAATGAAATTTCAAGAAGCTCGTTGAATATTTTGTAAAACTTTAGATACCATTTTTACTATTAACCCTCCTTTGTTATAGACAACCATGGGTATTGGCTGCTTTAGTGAAGCTGGTGGTATCTTGGAATTGATAACCACATGACCTAGGATTTTAATGTACAATTTTCTATTCTTTTTTATTATATTTTTCATGTTTTACGAGTTTTTCTTTCTTCTTCTTTTTTTTTTTATCTTTTTGTAAGCGCTTTATTATTTTTAATTGTATTATTTAATTAAATTTACTTAAATTTTATCATCTTTAATTATATTATTGTAGGTTAATTTAAAGCCGATGTTTGTCCACTAACCAGGACTAACAAATGTAATAAACAATGATCTTGTGTTTCGAAACGAATTAACGCATAAGTTTTATGTTTTTATAATTTGTCCGAAACAAATATAATAAATGGTAGAATTTGTCATTTTATACTCCCCTAAAAAGTAACTGCGGACGCTTTTATAACCCACATAGTAACAGCTTCCTTTTATTTGTTTCCGCAGCTCGTTTGTTGGGAAATGAAATAACAGCACTTGAATGGTTTGTCGTGTTCCAAGTGTCGTTGAGGTACCAAAGTTTGGTTCTAAAACAGGTGACGTAAGTAACTTTATTGGAGTAATTTACGTTGTTTCTATTTCTTCCTCACTACTTCCAAAAATGAATCCTTGGAGTTTTATAGAAAAGCAGTGTCGATATAGACAAAGGGAATGCAAGACGAGGCAGTGTCTTAATTCACTGAGAAATTCAGTTTTTGGAGTTTTATCCTTTGTAGTGAAGTGAGCTTGATTGTATCCCTACGACCCGGTGGTTTCAGTGGAATAAAAACACATGATGTGATTGCCATATCTTTCAATATGTACCAGTCGTTTAGCTCTTACCATGAAACATTCGTCGAGATTTGTGGATCTGTTTTCAGGATTTTCTATGTTACATAATGTCATTCTTACCCAGAACATTTTTTCTGCGTTGCCAGAATCCAGATGATATAATTATTCAGATGATGTTTATAATTATATGATATCGGCTTTGGTTGGATTATCATATTTTTATTTATATTATATGATTATATCTATATCTGATCTTCATCTGTAACTTATCAGCATTATATTTGTATCATATCTATTTAATTAGTTTATGAGTAAAATTATTAATTTTTTATATATATTTATTTTTTAAAAATCTTATTTAAAAATAATAAAAATATGATGCTAAAATGACTACAACATAACAAAACAAATAACCTTGTTAATAACACGTTTATAATAATATTTTGTTAGTCATGGTGTGAAATGATACCGCGATTTAATCTTATTCATCTTGAAATCGGTTTAAATGCTTAAAATAAAAAATACCAAATTTCTAAGATATATAAATCTAGATAGAAGAAAAACAAAAGAAAAAAAAAAAAGAAAAATTGTAAACGTTCAAATTTTGGGAAAACAAATAATTTTATTACTCTATAATAAAATATGAATTATAATTTAATATTCACTTCGGTTCAATCCAACGAACCCTTAACTCGTTTTCCCATGTCTAACAAACATTAGCAATAATTGACAATGACACTTCGGCCTAATAGAGATATATATATATATATATATATATATATTTACGATTAATGATATGAAAACGAATGTGGGTTATTAAACAATTGTTTTGTTCAATATATTCTCCAATTTAATTTTGTTGAAAGCAAAACATATAGACATTGTTACGAATTATAAATTTAATTTAATCAACATTTTCTTATATAATACATTAAATACCTTTAATCTTTTTTAAATTATTTTTTTCATACCAATAAAGCTATAAAAAATACCATTTTTCATAAACTATTTTTTCATAGGTATAAAAAGCAATATAATGCCAATAAATATTAGTTTAATGAAGGTCTGTGATGTAGGCTAGTGGAAGCAAATAATAAAGAGACAAGGAAAAAAATATATTTGTAAATGTAGTAAAAAATAATATGAAGATAGTTGGGTAGCCTCACACCATCTGTGAAACTTTTGATTTGATGGTCTTACACTACCGTTGAATTGTATAGCTACATATTACATTATGAATTTTATAATGGTCTCATACCATCTATGAGAAGAAAGCATCACGTCTTGGAGAGAACTTTTTTATTCAAAATATCAATGAGTCCACTAAAAATCCTAAGAAAAGAACTATTTATAATAAAGTAAGGTCCAATATGAGCCTTACAATCTAAATTTAATCTAACAACTATTATTCAACCACTTAAAAATATAATAGAAGAAAATCTAATAAATCTAGATACCCTTACTGATTATGTCTATGATGGATAATAAAAAAAAATAAAAGTAAATATAATCTAAAATTAAATATAAAAATTTTCATGCCACATGGGATGAAGACTTTGATGTAAACTCCTATGCTTGTAGTGTTAGTGTCAACCCCAAGTTTTTCACACTAATATAGTGAATAGAAATAGCAAATTCACCATAGCTAGAGGATCTATTAGCAATCAAAAACCCTAAACTGCAACTATGAATAGTCATGAGCTCATTAATAGCTTAAAACTCAAATAGAAATTATTCTAGTGAGTAAAAAATACCAAAGGCAAGATTTCATAACTCTCGTTGATAACTCAACAAGTAATCATATTTAGCCTTAAACTTCAAGTGCAACAAAAGACAACTAATTTTTTGAAACCTATTGATTATAAAATTATAGCTTAAAATGAATTGCTACAGCCACAAAACATGCGATAGGATAAAAAGACGATCAATTTCTATAAATCTAAATCTTAATTAAAATTTTAAATTATACAAACATGCTAGTTAGAAAATTCAAAGTCTATAGAGACTAATTTAGCTTATTGGGTTCGACAACTTTAATTGCGTAGGTAAAAACTTAAAAAATGCCGAATCGCATAAACTTTAACTTTAAGATTTCAACTCAAAATAATCTAAGATTAACGTAGAGGCCTTATATGACTTTTAAAAGATGCTTTTTTCAAATAACTGATATATTTACATGAGTATGATCCACTATACTACCAGATAGCCCAGATAATCACCTTTTGAGTCTTTAAATAATATTAACATGTGCTAAATCGCTCTTAAAAGCCTTGAAACCATCCAAGACAAGCAGGAGAAGGAGAGAAGGCACCACTTGCTTGTAGGATCTTCCAAGATCCTTAAAGTCTAAGTATTTGACTAATGAAAATGACATTTCTTCTAATCTTAACAAAATCCATGCATTAATGGGTGAAAGGGACATTAATGCCAACTCAAACCCTCTCTCCTACATTTCCTCTAAATCGTGATTCCTTGTGTGCTTTAAGACAAGGACTTTAGATAATTTAGAGGTTATCATTAGCAATCATTAGAAACCCCGGTAATCTCAGTAGTAAGAAAACCCCAGGAGTTGAAAAGCGGAACCCTAATCCGGTTCAGTTTAAGTCTAGTGAGAAGAGCTCAAGAACCCTAAATCTGGCTTTCCTTCGATTTCATAATAAAGAAGTTTTATAAAGTAAATGAATATGAATTATCATTCTAAAGTATATTTTAGACCTTTGAAAGTTTTAAATTCGGGAATTTTTCAATTCCGGGCCTTCTCGAGCTCAATTACAGAAAAGCGTGCCTCGGGACCACGAACTCAGAAAAATGTTCCGGAATATTCATTAGAACCATAATTTTATAAGGATTCCAAAAATATCAATTTTATAATTTTTCGGGCTATAAAAATTACAGTTATAGCCTTTTCCCGTGTTTTCGTTACAACCGGTAAAGTAGATGTCTTGTCTACTATTCACAAGTACAACCTACACTACACAATACCCATACCCTATTCTTACATCTTTACAACTACTCATTTCAATTTTCTTTCCTAAGGATTTTTGTCTCTTAAATAATTATTACATTTATTACATTTTAATTACTTAAATTACAAATATCAAAATTTCAACACACACACACACAAGCCTAAGGCCAGCGCCCCACACCCCCCCCCAACCCACCCCACCCCCGCCCCCCCTTCTTTTCCCCTCATTTGATTTATTTTACTATTTTTATTCACTAACAAACCCTAATTTATGCATATATAAACACATTTTTTCTCTCTCTCTCTTCATTTCACTTGTTTCAAATCTTTATAAAAGTGAAAAACTCTCTCTCCTCCTCCCTTGATGCCGTGAGCCCCTCCCTCTCTCCCTCACACACTCAAGCTCAAATCTTCTTCTTTCTACTCCAAAACTCCATTGATATGTTGATTTTAGGCTTTGCTCTTCCTAAATCTTGTAATGGCAAAGCTATATCTTGTGTGTTTTCTCATTTGATCCCAATGAGCATATGCTAGGGACATGAAAACACTTGAACAAGAATATCAAGCCATCACAAGACATGGATCTAGTGTTTAAATGAGTTTGTGTTAAGATATTCTCTTGTTCATGCATGTAAAGTAAAGATCTTGCATATATATTGATGTTCATGCCATGAAGTTTATGATTCATGCATTATATTTAGTAGATCTAATGTTTAGACATCCATATATTCATCTACATGCATGTTCATATAGTTATTTTGATTTCCATGCATTGATGATCATAAAAATGTAGCTTTGCATATGTATAGATGTGTTAGATAGTAGATCTCCATGTATAGAATACAAGAAGATTGAAAAAGAAAAGGTTTTGTTAGAAATGATTTGTTGGAAATTCGGATGGAATTAGAACCCTACCTTAAAGACCACCAAAACCACTTTAAAACTCATATTTTTCATAAAAATTGGAAGGTATATGTAATAGATGCCCTTAAGGAATGATTTTCATAAGGTTAGATGGGTTTAGGCATGATAAGAATGTAAAACAAGTAGTGGAGTTAGAATGAAAATATTGATATGTGAATTAATAGTCAAATTCGTAATTTAGGTCCATGCCTGCATGTACACCTAGTATCTAAGTCTAAATTGGATGTTTTATGAGTTAAATGAAGTCTTTAGATAATAGATACATTGGAGCTTCAATTTTTGATGCATTAAACAAGTTTTCTCATAAGAAAAATGCAAGGAAATGAAATTTACAAAATTCGGATTTTTACAAGTAGCTTGTTTAAAAAACATGTTTACTAAATGGAAAATGTGGATTTTTATGCATAAATGAAGGTCATGATCAATATAGACTTTGAGAACTTATTTTTATTTAGATAACAAGGGAATTTCAAGTATAAAAGCATAGAAACCCTAGGGAATGTAAAGTTGAGAAGAATAGCTTTTTAGAAATAACCTTTATGGAATTTTATAACAATTAGAGTTCATCATCAAAAATCATCAAGACCATGCATATATTGAGTTCACTACATGACATTCATGTTAGGAATTCATTCATATACCATCTATACATGAATCACCAACTAGGAACATTTTTATCAAAAGCGAAACAATTTTTGGAATCGGAAAAGTGACAGAACAGATCTGATCCTACTGTTCCGTGGCTTTACTTTTTCAAAACTTGAAAATAATACTAGAAATAGATAGATCTTTCGAAGTAGATAGAGAATCGATATAAAATTTGCGAAATTCCGAGTTAAAATGACCAAGTTATGGCCGTTTTAAGTCGGAGCTTTCGCAAATAGCGAGAATTCCGAATTCATCTAGTTTAGATGCATAGCTTGGATTAGCTAAATGACGAGAATCTCATTAGGATTATTCTTATGTGGTAGGTGATCCGGAGCAAGACGACACCCTACCTCCCGACTATTACTACTAAAAAGACCGGCGTCCAATGAGTGAGTACTACTTCCACTCTCAATTAATGAATGTGATTGTACTATTAGTGGCACTAGTAGTGTAGGCAAAGATGAAAATAGATATGTATGATGGGGTATATGGGAATTATATATTTGTCTGCCGTTGATGTGTGAAATGGAACTTAAGAAATATCGAAACCGGGTGTTAATCTATTGATTGATTAGATAGTATTTTATATGGATTGTCTGCGAATCATTGTTGGTCACCTAAAAGAATTGAATTAATATATATTTGACTTCAATTGTAATTGAAATCATTCATATCACGACGGGGATGGAGCATGAGCATTGGTTGGTTTTTCGTGATCCATAAAACGAATATGTTGGTTAATCGTGATCCATAAAACGAAATTGTTGGTTAATCGTGATCTATAAAACGAATTATTGTTCAGTTGACCGTGAGCTTAAATGGCGTCGTACCGTAGGATTTGTTAATCTGCTAACTCGGGATGGAGGGCGCAAGTCCATCCACATATGATTTCCGGCTGGTCATATGTTTGTTGAACCCATTTGTCTAATACATATATTTGCATGAATAATCACTTGTTTGAATGAATTGTATTTAATTGTGATATGGAAGTTCTTACTCATTAAGCTAGTTAGCTTACGTCTCCATAGTTTTTACCTATTGCAGCACGAGTTTATCTGGCTTAGACCGAGGCAAGCCACAGCTCAGGTACCGGAGCTAGGAGTTTCCCATAGAAGTTTACTTCATTTTTGTATAGACTTCCGTTGGAAACTAAAGGACTCTGGATGACTGTAATGGACTTGATATTATTTTGCGGGGAAATGCCCCTTAGATTTTGTAAAGCATATATATGTGTTTTAGTTTATTATCTATGGCTAATGAATGCCACATTAAACTTCTTAACTCCATTGATTGAGTATTCTATTGTCGTAAAGAGACGCTTTACATCTATACAAGACTCCCGAAAGGCTCGAATAGAAATTTAAGAGTCTGTTATAGTATGTGGTGGGCTGTTACGTTTAGGATACCCTATGGGGCGTGACAGTTTAAGTTGATATCAGAGCACTAGGTTATAACACAAGACAATAGAATTAAAAGAAATCGGACTTAGGAATCTAATTAATAGGTCCAAATGGAGTTAAAAAATGTTTTCTAGCTAAGTCTGATTAGGAGTCTTATATTATTGTAGGTCTCCTTGGTTGAGACTAGGGAATGGGCCAGAAACTTCACCAAGAGGAACGATGAGACTATGGTGGAGTATAGGTTATGGTTGAGAGAACTGTGTGAAGACTTCGCTCTAGCCAGGCACCCCCGAACCATAGGGGAAATGTATAAATTGTGGAAGGAAGGGTTGAGATACGCTAGGTAGGCTGCTGTAGTCGACCGGTTGAGGTATGATCCCATGGGGAGAAGGAGTTGAGCTAAATTGGAGATGATTTATACTTTGGAGAGAATCATAGTTGAGTATGGGCGCGAGCCCATGACTAGGGCGGCTACATTTATTTTGAAGAATGGGGGAAACCGAACCCCTCCAGATTTTAGGGTGTGGATCCCTATAGGACCCTTATATGTGTATGCCCATGACAACTTGTATGACCACCACGATTGGAAACATAGCAGACGTATGGAACCATATCACTTGGCATGCGGTTTATTTAGACATTGTCCTACCTCGAGTGATATCTCCACCTCCAGCCACTGACATAGGTATGCAATTGAATGGAGCGCCTGTGATTGAAGAGAATGAGGAAGAGGAGGAAGAAGAAGAAGAGGACCCCGAGGAGGATCCTAATTGGGAGGAAAATGTAGTCCCTAGAACCCCTACCCCACCCATCGAACCGGAAGCGGAAGTGAATCCGGAACCCAACCAAATTGTATGGGATTTTAATCGGGAGCTGGAGATACCGGTTAGTGGTAGGGTGGAACCCGAGTTTGATCCAAGGATATGGAGAGATGTTTATATGGAGGGTGAGAATCCACCCGTGCTTGACCTAGCGGTAGTGGAACCCGTGGCCCCTGAGCCTATGGAGGTAGAAGACGTGGGTGGAGAGCCTGTGAGAGAAACCGAGTTAGTGGAGGCTCAAGTGAGTGAGCCTGAAGTTAGAGGTGAGGAGAATGAAGTGAGCCCGAGGGAAGGGTAAGGCACAGAGGAAGAGGAAGAAAGTGAAGACAAGAACCTTTAGTCCGACCTACTAGGAAGCGGAGGATGACTACGAGGGAATACCTTAGTTTGTTTATCCGACGGACGACGGTGGTTCTTCTAGCAGGAGACGACCTCCTAGCTCGACCTCCGAAGACACTAGTGATGAGTAGAGGCCAAGATGATAGCTAACCCATGAAGTCCAAGTGAAGTCCTGATTTTTCTTATTTTGTAGTAGGCAATGCGGGATGCCAATTTGCCTTAGGATTTCAGGATAGCTAGTATTTTATTGCTTCTTTTTCCTTGTATTTTGTCATGCTTTCGGGAATAGGGAAAATGTTTAGATCAAATTAGAGTATAGCTAGCCAAATTTTGGGGACAAAAATATTAATGTAATAGTTGTTGGCTCCTAAAGTAATGAAGGATCATGATTATTTCAGAAAAAAGGAGTTGTGAAAGCATGCATGCTAGACATGAGGTATAAAGAACATTAACCGCATATAAATTGCATGAACATTCATTCATTCACGCTATTGTTATGAAATTTCAACTTGTTACCCTATGTATGAATTCTTTTGTTCTCTTTATGATTATATGAAATTATGAAATTCCATTTCTTTTTAAGTTGGATTTCCAAATTTTCGCAATTTTTGAATATTGTTAACACAATTAAGTCCTTTCAAAATCTAAAACCTCCTAAGAATACTAAAAATTCATTAAACAATGTATAAACAGACGAAACCGACGGATTTGGAATCGGGAACAAGGCTCTATTCCGAATGAAGCCGACCAACCGGCTGTACCTCCACCTAATCCTCAGGGAGTGGCGCCTCAAAATCAGCAGGGTGATGTGTTAAACACGATTGGACAATTAGCCAATCTTCTGAATACATTCATCCAGAATCAGAACCCGGTTCAGAACCCACACCAAGGACAAAGTGTCCGGGATTCTGCTCCATACTACCACCGCAGATCACAGGGAAGTGACTGCCGAAGCCCCTGCTCCACAAGAGGAGCATTCCTGTAATGTGCCTTTGCCACCACCCCGCCATACAGAGACCCCACCGAAGCTCCTTACCGGATTTCATCAAGAGTAACCGGTATTTTGATGGAGCGTTCGGCAAACCAGATGAAGCCGAGGACTGGTTAGCTCAAATTGAGCGTCTTTTGCTGCATATGAAATTCCACCTTACTTACAAGTGGAATATGGAACATATATGTTGAGGTATAATGCGAGGGTCTGGTGGGACTCTAAGAGAAGAGCTTGCCTTCCCCGGTTACATGGGAATCTTTTCGCCGGGAATTTTTGGATAATTACTTCCCCTCCAGCTTAAGGGTAAAGTATAGTGCTGACTTTCTCCACGTGAAACAAAAGGGAGAACGTGGAACATATGAGACTGAGTTCGTCCACCTGTTGCAATATGCACCTGAGTCTTCAGGGATAGTGAAGAGCTGAAGAAGCAAGTATTTTTGGGTGGCTTAGACGAGGAATTGCGGATCAAATTGGAAGAGTTTGGGGTAAGGACATACCCTGAGATGGTAGAGAAGGCCCGAGTGATTGAAGGGGCCAGAAAAAGGAAATACCAAGAACCTGACAAGAGGGTATTTGGAAAAGGCCGTTTGACGCCTCGAGTTCAGGATTCAAGGGAAAAAGGTACAGACCGTACCATGGGTTTAAAGATGACTCTAGTAGCAAGCCGACTCAGCTAAAGGCCAATGTCTCCTGTTGGAAATGTAAGGGGGCACATGCTCCTAGGCAATGCCAGTTGTTGAAAAACAAATGTTATTTCTGTGGCGATGCTGGCCATATGGTTTATACGTGCCCGAAGAAGCTGGCCGTGACTTGCTTTATTTGCAAGGAGAAGGGGCACTTAGCCTCTGAATGTTCCCAACGGAAAAGTGTAGCCGCTCGACCCTTTGGGACTTCGAGCAATACCAACCCCATGAGGTCGGGAAATAAAAGTGGGAGCCGCAGCATCGCAATGCATGGGATGAGGTTATATAACTTCGAAGGCCAGTGGATGGTAGAGGAAGATGAGGAGGAGGAAGTGGAATTGGCAGCTTTGGATCAAAGCGAAGGCTGATGGCGGCCTGGTGACAGGTTAGTAACAGAAACCTTCACAAGTTAAATTTCGATTTATTTATTGAATTGTTGTTGGATGAAATTATATATGTTATGGGAAAGCTGGAAGTAAGAACCCTAGGTAGGTAGCTAGGTCTGTAGGATTGATGGGTGATGATGTTTTGTTGCCTCAGGACACATTCGGGTGAATAGCGTGGAGGTATGTTTTATTTGACACGGGAGCGACACATTCGTTCATCACCACTAGTTTGGCTAATCAACTTAATTACCTATAGCCACAACTATTGCTAGTTTGAGGATTAAGACACCTACTGGGAGTGTTGTGTCAACCCGAGAAATTATAAAGGATTGTCCGTTGGAGGTTCATGGACACCGTTCCAAAAGCGATTTAATAATATTTATTCACGAAGTTATCCTTGGAATGAGTTGGCTAAGCAAGGTAAAAGCAATAGTGGATTGTCAAAAGAAAACAGTGAGTTTCTATTATCAAATGGGGGAAAAAGTAGAATTTGTGGGAGAAACCCTAGTCCCGAGAAGGTTTGGTTTAAACTCGTTTGAGTTGATGATGGAGGATGAAGAGATAATACCGATTGAAGGTGTCTTGGATGAAGAGGAAACCCGTGAAGAAAGGGATATACTAGTGGTAAATATATATTTGGATGTGTTTCCAGAAATTTTGCCAGGTTTACCACCAAAAAGAGAAATTGATTTTGAGATTGTTTTAGCTCCAAACACCAAACCGATATCCAAAGCACCATACCGGATGGCACCGGCTGAGTTGAAAGAGCGAAAGGCACAATTACATGAACTTCTAGATAAAAAATTCATAAGGCCAAGTGTGTCGCCATGGGGCGCACCTGTTCTGTTTGTAAAGAAGAAGGGCGGATCGATGAGATTGTGTATCGATTATCGTGAGTTGAATAAGGTAACTATCAAGAATCGATACCCTCTGCCAAGAATTGATGATTTGTTCGATCAATTGCTAGGAGCTTGTGTGTTTTCCCGTATTGATTTGCGTTCGGGATACCATTAATTGAGGATAAAGCCTGAGGATGTACCAAAGATGGCTTTCCACTCGTTATGGACACTACGAGTTCCTAGTGATGTCGTTCGGGCTGACCAATGCCCCAGCTGCATTTATGGACCTTATGAATAGAGTTTATAAGCCACTTTTGGATAAGTGGTGATAGTTTTCATAGACATCCTCATATATCGAAGACCAAGAGCAACACGAGGAACACTTCGTTTGGCGTTACAAACCTTAAGGGACAACAAGCTGTACGCCAAATTGTCCAAATGTGATTTTTGGTTGGACAAAATATCTTCTTGGACATGTGGTAACTGGTGAGGGGATATCAGTTGACCCTGAGAAGATCAAGGCGGTAGAATGGAAACCGCCGCAAACGGTTACTGAAGTAAGAAGTTTCTTGGGATTAGCTGGCTACTATCGCAAGTTTGTGAAGGATTTCTCTAAGATAGCCAAGCCACTGACTCAATTGACTCAAAAGAACGAGAAATTTGTTTGGACGGACAAGAGGGAGCAAGCTTCCAGGAATTGAAACGACGATTGGTATCGGCACCGATCTTGGTTTTACCAGACCCAGAAAAGTCCTATACGGTGCATAGTGACGCCTCAAGGAATGGCCTTGGATGTGTATTGATGCAGGAAGGGAAAGTTATTGCATATGCTTCTCGGCAATTGAGACCCCATGAGCAGAACTACCCTACACATGATTTGGAATTGCTGCAGTTGTCTTCGCTTTGAAGCTATGGAGACATTATTTATATGGACAGAGGTGTGAGATATACACGGATCATAAAAGTCTTAAATATCTGTTCACACAAAAGGAACTAAATATGCGACAAAGGAGATGGCTAGAATTAATAAAAGATTATGACTGGGAATAAATTACTGTCCCGGGAAGGTTAATGCCGTCGCAGATGCCTTAAGTCGGAAAATTATGGGGAGGTAGCTGCCTTGATCACAAGTCAAAGAGATTTGGTTAAGGAGTTTGAGAAGTTAAAGATTGAGTTCATAGGCCAAAGCGCTGAGCTTGAGATAGCCAATCTGGCACTGGAACCGACCCTAATAGAAAGGATCAAAGAAGCTCAAAGGTATGACGAAGTGATACAAAAGATCAAAAGGGAAACCCAAGTAGGAAAGTACTTGATTTTGCAATAGATGATGAAGATGTGATCCGAATGAAAGGAAGGTTGTGTGTACCAGAGGACGAGGAGTTGAGGAAGGAAATAATGAGTGAAGCTCACAACTCCGGATATACCATGCATCCGGAGGTACCAAAATGTACCAAGATCTGAAAAGCCGCTATTGGTGGAACGGCATGAAGCGAGATGTGGCGGATTATGTAATGAAATGCCCGATTTGCCAACAGGTGAAGGTAGAGCACCAAAGACCGGGTGGATTATTGAAGCCTTTACCCATTCCTGAGTGGAAGTGGGATCAGATATCTATGGATTTTGTGTGTGGTTTCCCAAGACTCCTTCTGGTTGTGATGCGGTATGGGTAATAGTGGATCGGTTAACCAAGTCGGCACACTTCTTATAAATATGACTTATTCATGGAAAAATTAGCCAAGATCTACATCCGGAGATTGTACGATTACATGGCATACCTGCAGGGATTATTTCAGATAGAGACCCAAGATTTGTGTCCAAGTTTTGGACAAGCCTGCAAAAGAGTTTGGGCACTAAATTGCATTTTAGTACGGCTTATCACCCTCAGACCGATGGACAGTCTGAGCGGACGATCCAAACCCTGGAAGACATGCTGAGAGCGTGTGCCTTGGAATTCAAAGGGAGTTGGGATAGTCATGTACATCTAATCGAGTTTGCTTACAATAACAGCTATCACTCAACTATTCAGATGCCACCTATGAAGCTCTGTATGGACGACGTGTAGATCCCCTCTTTTTGGGATGAAGTGGAAAAGGTAGCTATTGGGCCGGAATTGGTACAAGAAGCCAGATAAAGTGAGGTAATTCAGCGGAAAATGAAAGAAGCTCAGGACAGGCAAAAGAGTTGGGCAGACCTGAAAAGAAGAGAACTTGAATTCAAGGTGGGTGATCATGTGTACCTAAAGATAAACCCGATTAAAAGTATTAAGAGGATGCGTACACAAGGAAGTTAAGCCCGAGATACATTGGACCTTTTGAAATCTTGGAAAGAGTCGGAGATCTGGCATATCGGCTAGCCTTGCCACCAAATTTCCGGGATCCACAACGTATTCCATGTGTCAGTATTGAGAAACGTTGCCGACCCGGAAAGGATTCTGGAGTTGGAACCGATTCAGCTGAAAGAAAACCTGACATATGAGAACACCCAGTGAGATATTGGATAAGAAAACCCAAAGGCTACGGAACAAAGACATTCACTATGTTAAAGTGTTATGGAGAATCATGCCTTTGAGGAAGCAACCTGGGAAGCTGAAGATGAGATCCGGAGGAAGTACCCCGAGTTATTTGAAGAACAAGGTACGTCAGTTCCGTTTTGAGGACAAAACTTTATTTAAGGTGGGGAGGTTGTAAACCCCGGTAATCTCAGTAGTTAAGAAAACCCCGGAGTTGAAAAGCGAAACCCTAATCCGGTTCAGTTTAAGTCTAGTGAGAGGAGCTTAGGAACCCTAAATCCGGCTTTCCTTCGGTTTTAATAAAAGAAGTTTATAAAGTAAATGAATATGAATTATCATTCTAAAGTATATTTTAGACCTTTGAAAGTTTTAAATTCGGGAATTTTTCAATTCCGGGCCTTCCCGAGCTCAATTACGGAAAAGCGTGCCCCGGGACCACGAACTCAGAAAAATGTTCGGAATATTCATTAGAACCGTAATTTTATAAGGATTCCAAAAATATCAATTTTATAATTTTCCGGCTATAAAAATTACAGTTATAGCCTTTTCCCGTGTTTTCGTTACAACCGGTAAAGTAGATGTCTTGTCTACTATTCACAAGTACAACCTACACTACACACACCCATACCCTATTCTTACATCCTTACAACTACTCATTTCAATTTTCTTTCCCAAGGATTTTTGTCTCTTAAATAATTATTACATTTATTACATTTTAATTACTTAAATTACAAATCAAAAATTTCAACACACACACTCTCTCCCATCTCCTTGGCCGGCGCCCCTCCCCCTTTCCCCCTCATTTTTTCCTTTTCTTCACTATTTTATTAACTAAAACCCTAATCCATCTAATATATAAACTAATTCATTCTCTCTCCTCATTTTCACTTGTTTCAATTTTTACAAAGTAAAAACTTCTCCTCTCTCCCTCCTATTATGCCGTGAGCCTCCCACTCTCACACATCAACTCATTTCTCTTCTTTTCCACTCAAAACTCCATTGGTATGTTGATTTTAGCTTTGTTCTTCCTAAATCTTGTAATGGCAAAGCTATTTCTTGTGTGTTTTCTCATTTAATCCCAATGAGCATATGCTAGGGACATGAAAACACTTGAACAAGAATATCAAGCCATCACAAGACATGGATCTAGTGTTTAAATGAGTTTTGTTAAGATATTCTCTTGTTGCATGTAAAGTAGAGATCTTGCATATATATTGATGTTCATGCCATGAAGTTTATGATTCATGCATTATATTTAGTAGATCTAATGTTTAGACATATCTTCATCTACATTCATGATCATATGTTATTTTATTTTCATGCATGAATGATCATAAAAAGATAGCCTTGCTTATGGATAGATATGTTAGATAAGATCTCCATGTATAGAAGGCAAGAAATTGAAAAAGAAAAGGTTTTGTTAGAAATGGTTTGTGGAAATTCGGATGAATTTAGAACCCTACCTTAAAGACCACCAAAACCACTTTAAAACTTATTTTTTCATAAAAATTGGAAGGTATATGTAATAGATGCCCTTAAGGAATGATTTTCATAAGTTAGATAAGTTTAGGCATGATAAAATGTAAAACAAGTAGTGGAGTTAATGAAAAATATTGATATGGATTATAGTCAAATTCGTAATTTGGACCATGCCTACATGAACACCTAGTATCTAAGTCTAAATTGGATGTTTATGATTAAATGAAGTCTTTAGATAATAGATACATTGGAGCTTCAATTTTTGATGCATTAAACAAGTTTTCTCATAAGAAAATGCAAGAAATGAAATTACAAAAATTCGATTTTTACAAGTAGCTTGTTTAAAAACATGTTTACCAAATGAAAAATGTGGATTTTTATGCATAATGAAGGTCATGATTAATATAGACTTTGAGAACTCATTTTTATTTAGATAACAAGTAAATTTCAAGAATAAATCATAGAAACCCTAGGGAATGTAAAGTTGGGAAGAATGCTTTTTAGAATAACCTTATGGAATTTATAACAATTGGAGTTTATAAGAGTTCATCATCAAAAATCATCAAGACCATGCATATATTGAGTTCATTACATGACATTCATGTTAGGAATTCATTCATATACCATCTATACATGATCATCAACTAGGAACATTTTTATCAAAAGCGAAACAATTTTTCGGAATCGGGAAAGTGACAGAACAGATCTGATCCTACTGTTCCGTGGCTTTACTATTTTCAAAACTTGAAAATAATACTAGAAATAGACAGATCTTTCGAAGTAGATAGAGATCGATATAAAATTTGCAAATTCCGAGTTAAAATGACCAAGTTATGGCCGTTTTAAGTCGAGGCTTCCGCAAATAGCGAGAATTCCGAATTCATCTAGCTTAGATGCATAGCTTGGATTAGTCAAATGATAGAATGTCATTAGGATTATTCTTATGTGGTAGGTGATCCCGAGCAAGACGACACCCCTACCTCCCGATTATTACTACTAAAAAGACCGGCGTCCAATGGCCGAGTGAGTACTACTTCCACTGTCAATTAATGTTTGTGATTGTACTGTTACTGGCCAGTGGTGTAGGCAAAGATAAAAATGGATATGTATGATGGGGTATATGGGAATTATATATTTGTCTGCTGTTAAAGAGTGAAATGGAACTTATGAAATTTCGAAACCGGGTGTTAAGCTATTGATTGATTAGTTAGCATTTTATATTGCTTGTCTGCGAATAATTGTTGGTCACTTAAAAGAATTGAATTAATATATATTCGACTTCAATTGTAATTGGATTCATTCATATCACGACGGGAATGGAGCATTAGCATTGGTTGGTTTTTCGTGATCCATAAAACGAATATGTTGGTTAATCGTGATCCATAAAACGAATTATTGTTCAGTTGGCCGTGAGCTTAAACGACGTCGTACCGCAGGATTCGTTAATCTACTACCCGGGATGGAGGGCGTAAGTCCATCCACATATGATTTCCGACTGGTCATATGTTTGTTGAACTCACTTGTCTGATGCATACATTTGCATGAATAATCACTTGTTTGAATGATTCGTATTAATTGTGTTATGGAAGTTCTTACTCACTAGGCTAGTTAGCTTATGCCCCCATAGCTTTTATTTGTTGCAGCACGAGTTCATTTGGCTTAGGCCAAGGCAAGCCACAGCTCAGGTACCGGAGATAGAAGTTTCCTATAGAAGTTTACTTCACTTTTGTTTAGACTTCCATTGGAAACTAAAGGACTCTGAATGACTGTAATGGATTTGATATTATTTTGCGGGGGAATGCCCCTTAGATTTTGTAAAGTATATATATGTGTTTTGGTTTATTATCTATGGCTAATGAGTGCCACATTAAAGTTCTTAACTTCATTGATTGATTATTCTATTGTCGTAAAGGGACACTTTATGTCACGCCCCGTAGGGTATCCTAAACGTAACAGCCCGCCACATACTAAGTAAGACTCTCGAGTTCCCTACCCGGGGCCTTCGGAAGTCTTAAGTAGATGTAAAGCGTTCCTTTACGACAATAGAACACTTCAACAAATGAAGTTAAACAGTTTAACGAGGCATGCATTAGCCATAGATAATAAATCAAAACGCATAATGTTAAAGTTTACAAAATCTAAGGGGCATTCCCCCGCAAAAGAATAACAGTCTATTACAGTCATCCAGAGTCCTTAGTTTCCAATGGAAGTCTATACAAAAAGGAATGAATTAAACTTCTACGGGGAACTCCTATCTCCGGTACCTGCGCTGTAGCCTGTCTTGGCCTAAGCCATATAAAGTCGTGCTGCAAAAGATAGAAACTATGGGGGCGTAAGCTAACTAGCTTAGTGAGCAATACTTCCATAACGCAATTAAACATACTTCAGTCAAACAAGTAATTATTCAGGCAAGTGTATGCATCAAACAAATGAATTCAGCAAACATATGACCATCCGGAAATCATATGTGGATGGACTTGCGCCCTCCATCCCGGGTTAGCAGATTAACGAATCCTGCGGTACGACGCCGTTTAAGCTCACGGTCAACTAATAATAACTCGTTTTATGGATCACGATTAACTAACAAGTCGTTTTATAGATCACGATTAACCAACGAGTCGTTTTATGGATCACGATTAACCAACAATGCAAATGCTCCAACTCCATCGTGACATGAATGAACTCAATTTATAGTCGGAGTCGAATAGTCATTAATTCAATTCTTTTAAGTGACCAACAAGTATTCACAGCCATTCATCATAAGATTCTAGTAAAGCAGTCAATATCTTAACACCCGGTTCCGATATACGTTAAGCTCATTTCACATATCAACAATCAATAACATCAATAATTCCCAAGTACCCCAGCATGCTTATACAACTTCTTTTATCTTTGCCTATAACACTAATGCCACTACATTACAATCACATGCATTAATTGAGAATGGAAGTAAACTCACTCGGCCATTGGACACCAAACTTCTTAATAATAATAATCGGGAGGTAGAGTGTCGTCCTGCTCGAAATCACCTACCAATCAAGAATAATCCTAATGAGATTCTCACCATGTAATTAAATCAAACTATATATCTAGACTAGTTGAATTCGGATTTCTCGCTATTTTCGGAAGTCCCGACTTAAAAAGGCCATAAATTGGTCATTTTAACTCGGAATTTCGCAAATTTTATATCGATCTTCATCTACTTCGAAAGATCTATCTATTTCAAGTATTAAATCCAAGTTTTGAAAATAATAGGGTCACGGAACAGTGGGATCAGTTTTGTTCCGCAATTGATCCAATTTTGAAAATGTGCTTTGCTTTTGATAAGAAATGTTCCTAGTTGGTGATTCATGCATGAATGATTTAGGAATGAACTACTAATGTGTATGCCATGTAATGAACTCAATATGTGCATGGTCATGATGATTTTTGTAGTAATAAACTCTTAGGAACTCCTAAGTGTTGGGGAAAGTCTCATAAAGACTAATTCTAAGAAGCTATTTTCCCACATTATACTCCTTAGGGTTTCTTTGGTTTTTAATCTTGTAATCTACTTATTATTTAACTAAAAATAGGTTCTCAAAGTCTATAATAGTCATGGCCTCCATTCATGCATAAAAATTCCCATTTTTCATTTGGTAAACATGTCTTTGAATTAGCTTTGTGTAAAAATCCGAATTTTCTAAATTTCCTTTTCTTACATTTTCCTTAAGGGAAATCTTGTCTAATGCATTAAAAATTGAAGCTCCAATGTATACCTTATCTAAGGACTTCATTTAGATTATAAAACATCCATTTTAGACTTAAATACTAAGTGTTTATTTAGGCATTACCCAAAATTACGAATTTGACTACACATCTAAAGTCAACATTTTTCCTTCTAACTTCACCTCTTGTTTTCCTTATTTTTATTATGCCTAAACTCATCTAAACTCATGAAAATAATTCCTTCAACATGTCTATTACACATATCCTTCATTTTTCTTATGAAATATAAGTTTAAAGTTGATTTTGTGGGTCTTTAAGGTAGGGTTTCCATTTCATCCGAATTTTCAACTTTTCATATCTAACAAAGCCCTTCCTTTTTCAATGGTCTTGCCTTCTACATATGATTATCCACTATCTAACACCTCTATACATATTCAAGACTACATTTTTGTGGTCCTCAATGCATGAAAATAAACATAACTCTATGATCATGCATGTAAATGACAATGTGGGTATCTAAACTTTAGATCTATTAAGTATGATGCATAAATCATGGATCTCATGGCATAAACAACAATATATATGCAAGATCACTACTTTACATGCATGAACAAGGGGAGATCTTAACAAAAACACATCTAAACATTAGATCCATGTCTTGTGATGGCTTGACATTCTTGTTCATGTGTTTCCATGCCCCTAGCATTAGCTCATTGGGATTTAGTGAGGAAATACACAAGATATGGTCTTGCCATTACAAGAACTAGGAAGAACAAGGCTTGAATCAACATACCAAAGGAGGATCTAAGGTAGAAATGGAGGAGTTTTGAGTTGAAAGTGCAAGAGGGAGAGGGAGGGGGGTGCTCGGCACAAAGGAGGGAGAGAAGAGAGGTTTTGATCTCTTTTGAAAAAATTAGAATGAAAGAAATGAGGAGAGAGAGAGAACATTTAGTATATATATCAAGTAATTTAGGGTTTAGCTTTAATAAAAGAAGTAAAAATAATTAAATGAGAGGGAGAAATTGAGGGAGGGGCGCCGGCCATATGTGTGTGTGTGTGTGTGTGTTGTGAGTTTTGAAAAAAAAAAAGAAATTTGTAATTTAGTAAATGAAAATGTAATAATTATTTAAAAGACAAAATTTCTTAGAAAAAAAATTTGAAATGAGTAGTTGTAAGGATGTAAGAATAGGGTATGGGTAGTGTGTAGTGTAGGTTGTACTTGTGAATAGTAGACAAGACATCTACTTTACCGGTTGTTCCGAAAACACGGGAAAAGCTATAACTGTAATTTTTATAGCTCGGAAAATTATGAAATTGATATTTTTGGAATCCTTATAAAATTACGGTTCTAATGAATATTCCGGAACATTTTTCTGAATCCATGGCCCGGGGCACGCTTTTCCATAATTGGGCTCGAGAAGGCCCAGAATTGAAAAATTCCCGAATTTAAAACTTTCAAAGGTTTGAAATGTACCTTGGAACAATAATTCAAATTCATTTACCCCATATTATTTATTTTACTATGAAACCGAAGGAAAGCCGGATTTAGGGTTCCTAAGCTTCATTCACTAAACTCAATCTGATCGGATTAGGGTTTCGCTTTCAACTCCCCGGGTTTTCTAGCTACTGAGAATCACCGGGGTTTACACTTTACATCTATACAAAACTCCCGAAAGGCTCGAATAGAAATTTGAGAGTCTTTTATAGTATGTGGCGGGCTGTTACGTTTAGGATACCCTATGGGGCGGACATGTTTCTACAATTGAAGTAGGGGCAAATTGCTCCTCGATTATTCAGAACAAGTTACCTCCAAAGTTGAAAGATCCCGGAAGTTTCACTATTCCATGTGTTGTGGGGGAATTATCTGTTGATAAAGCATTAGTTGATCTTGGGGCGAGTATTAATCTCATGCCTTATTCCTTTTTCAAGAAACTAGGCCTTGAGGGCTTAATTGAACCCCGCTCCACTCACATGAGTCTTCAGTTAGCTGATCGTTCTGTAAAAATTCCAAGTAAACGTTCTAGTGAAAGTTGGCAACTTCATTTATCCTGTAGATTTTGTGATACTTGACATGGATGAAGATAGGGATATACCCTTTATTTTGGGTAGACCTTTCTTAGCCACAACAAGAGCAGTGATAGATGTTGAGGAAGGGAAGCTTACACTTAGAGTTGGAGATGAAGAATTGGTGGTAACAGTTTCTGCAGCATTAAAACATCCGATGGGATCTGTTGACTCCTGTTACTCAATTGATGTTGTGGATTCCTCAGTGTCTGATCATATTGAAGAAATTATAAGCAGAGATGAAATGTAATTGAGTTTGACTCACGATGAAAAGAAAGAAGCGATGAACCCCGAGGTAAGAGCTATCATAGCAAAATTGAATGCTACAGAGCAATTCATACCTCAGAATAGGTTTGAAGAATTGAAGAAGAATAATGAAGCACAACTGAAACCTTCTATTGAAGAGCCATCGGTGCTTGAATTGAAGCAGCTACCAAATTTTCTTGAGTATGCCTTCTTGGAGAAGGATTCTAAGCTGCCAGTGATCATTGCTTTAGACTTATCAGATGAACAGAAAGAGCAACTGATTTCGATACTCAAAGCACACAAGCGAGCAATTGCTTGGAAGATTTCTGATATAAAAGGTGTTAATCTATCCTTCTGTACTCATAAAATTTTGTTAGAAGAAGGTTACAAGCCTGTTGTTCAACCCCAAAGAAGGTTAAACCCAAATATGAAGGATGTGGTTAAGAAGGAAGTCATAAAGCTACTTGATGCTGGGATGATATATCATATATCTCATAGTTCTTGGGTTAGTCCAACACAAGTGGTACCCAAGAAAGGAGGGATGACTGTGGTCCCTAATGAGAAAAATGAACTCATTCCAATGAGAACTGCAATTAGATGGTGAGTTTGCATAGACTATAGAAGACTAAATGAAGCCACCATAAAGGACCATTTCCCGCTGCCATTCGTAGATCAGATGTTAGAGAGGCTTGCCGGACATATGTACCATTGTTATGTTGATGGGATATCCGGGTACTTCCAAATACCTATAGCTCCAGAGGATCAAGAGAAAACAATTCACCTATCCCTATGGCACTTATGCGTATAGGAGGATGCCCTTTGGGCTTTGTAATCCACCGGCTACATTTCATCAGTGCATGTTAGCAATCTTGATGATTTGATGGCAAAAATTATGGAAGTATTTATGGATGATTTCTCGTCTTTGGGAATTCATTTGGTGAATGCTTGGCTAACTTGGAGAAGGTTTTGATCCATTATGAAGAAACCAACCTGGTACTTAATTGGGAAAAATGCCATTTTATGTGCAGAGAAGGTATTGTGCTTGGGCACAAGGTTTCAGAGAAAGGGATTTAAGCCGATCGAGCAAAGATTGAAGTCATTGAACAACTTCCCCTCCAACTTCAGTGAAGGCCATTAAAAGTTTTCTTGGACATGCCGGTTTTTATCGACGATTCATTAAGGACTTCTCCAAAATAGCTCGTCCCATGACAAGGCTATTAGAGAAGGATGCTGCTTTTGATTTTGACCAAGAATGCCTTGATGCTTTCAATCTTTTGAAGGCAAAGCTGACAACCGCTCCGATCATGATAGTTCCTGATTGGAATCTTCCATTTGAACTGATGTGTGATGCGAGTGACTTTGTTGTGGGTGCTGTCCTTGGACAAAGATGTGAGAAGCATTTCCGACCAATATACTATGCCAGTAAGATGCTCAACAGTGCTCAGGAGAACTATACCACAACAGAGAAAGAATTATTGGCGGTAGTATTTGCTTTCGACAAATTTCGATCTTATCTTGTTTTATCTAAAGTTGTTGTGTATACAGATCATTCTGCTTTGAAGTTTTTGTTGTCCAAAACTGATGCTAAGCCTAGGTTGATCCGATGGATCTTGCTTTTACAAGAATTTGACTTAGAGATCCGTGATAAAAAGGGCAGAAAACTTAGCGGCAGATCATTTGTCAAGGTTGGAAAACCCGTAATTAAGTGACCCTGATGAGGAAGACATTGATGACAATTTTCCTAAAGAAAGACTTCTTGCAGTCTGTGAGCATTTAAGTACTAAATTACCATGGTTTGTTGATATTGCTAACTATCTTGCTGTAGGAATTCTCCCTGATGATTTGGATCGCCATGCTAAAAAGAAGTTTTTCCTCTGATTTAAAACATTATTACTGGGAGGATCCTTTTCTTTTTCAGGGTTTGTGCAGATCAAGTCATAAGACGATGTGTGACTCATGAGGAAGGTTGGAAGATTCTATTTGACTGCCATTCAGGCCCTACTGGGGGTCATTATAGTGCTAACCGGACAGTGCATAAAGTTATGGAGGTAGGTTTTTATTGGCATTCAATTTTTAAAGATGCTCACCGTTTTGTTCTTTCTTGTGATAGATGCTAGAGAGTAGGAAATACATCTAGATGGGATGAAATGCCTCAGAATTATATCTTGGCATGTGAAGTATTTGATCTTTGGGGCATTGATTTTGTTGGACCGCTTCCCACATCTTTCGGGAATAAATTATGTAAACCCCGAGAATCTCTGTAGCTAAGAAAACCAGGGGAGTTCAAAAGCGAAACCCTAATCCGGTTCGGTTTGAGTTTAGTGAGAAGAGCTTAGGAACCCTAAATCCGGCTTTACTTCGGTTTCATAATAAAAGAAGTTTTATAAAGTAAATGAAGTTGAATTATTGTTCTAAAGTACATTTTAGACCTTTGAAAGTTATAAATTCGGGAATTCTTTAATTCTGGGCCTTCCCGAGCTCAATTATGGAAAAGCGTGCCCGGACCACGAACTCAGAAAAATGTTCCGGAATATTCATTAGAACCGTAATTTTATAAGGATTCCAAAAATATCAATTTTATAATTTTTCGGCTATAAAAATTATAGTTATAGCTTTTCCCGTGTTTTCGTTACAAACCGGTAAAGTAGATGTCTTGTCTACTATTCACAAGTACAACCTAGACTACACACTACCCATACCCTATTCTTACATCCTTACAACTACTCATTTCAATTTTCTTTTCCAAGAATTTTTGTCTCTTAAATAATTATCACATTTATTACATTTTAATTATCTAAATTACAAAATATCAAAATTCAAAACACACACACACACACACACGCCTAATGGCCGTGTCGCCCCCCCCAATTTCCCCTCATTTGTTTTATTTACTCAAATTTATTCATCTAAAACCCTAATGCATGTAATATATAAACTAAATGTTCACGATCTCTCTTCATTTTCACTTTTCAAATTTTTTTCAAAAGAGAAAAACCTCTCTTCCTCTCCCCCTTAGATGCCGTGAGCCCCCTCCCTCTTCCCTCACATTTTCAACTCAAATCCTCTTCATTTCCACCTTTGATCTCTATTGGTAGGTTGATTTTAATCCTTGTTCCTCCCAAATCTTGCAATGGCAAGATCATTCTTGTGTGTTTTCCACCATTAATCCCAATGAACATGAGCAAGGGACATGAAAACACTACTACAAGAATCTCAAGCCATCACAAGAAGTGGATCTAGTATTTGAAGGAGTTTTGTTTGAAGTATCATCTTGTTCATGCATGTGAAGTAGAGATCTCATATATATATTGATGTTCATGCCATGAGATTTACGATTCATGCATCATATCTAGTAGATTTAATGTTTAGATATCTATATCTTCGTCTACCTTTATGTTCATATGTTTATTTTGATTCTCATGCATTGATGATCATAAAAATGTAGCCTTGACTATGAATAGATAGGTTAGATGGTAGATCTACATGTGTAGAAGACAAGGAGCTTGAAAAGAAAAATATTTGGTTAGAAATGATTTGTTGGAAATTCGGATGGATTTAGAACCCTATTTTAAAAACCACCGAAACCATCTTTAAACTCATATTTCACATGAAAAATGAAGGGTATGTGCAATAGGTATCTTGAAGGAATGATTTTCATAAGTTTAGATGAGTTTGGGCATGAGGAAAATGTAAAACAAGTAGTAAAGTTGGAATGAAAAATATGGATATATGGATGTATAGTCAAATTCGTATTTTTAGATCATGCCCACATAAACACTTAGTATCTAAGCTTAGATGGCATGTTTTATGAACTAAATGAAGTCCTTAGATAATAGATATATTGGAGCTTCCATTTTTTATGCCCTAAACAAGTTTTCTTATAAGAAAAATGCAAGGAAATGAAATTTACAAAATTCGGATTTTTACAAGTAGCTTGTTTAAAAACATGTTTACCAAATGAAAAATGTGGATTTTGATGCATGAATGAAGGTCATGATTAATATATACTTTGAGAACTTATTTTTATTTAGATAACAAGTGAATTTCAAGAATAAAATCATAGGAACCCTAGGGAATGTAAAATTGGGAAGAATAACTCTTTAAAAATAACCTTTGTGGAATTTTATAACAATTAGGAGTTCCTAAGAGTTCATCATCAAAAATCATCAAGACCATGCATATATTGAGTTCATTACATCACATTCATATTAGGAATTCATTCATATTCCATTTGTGCATGAACCATCAACTAGGAACATTTTTCATCAAAAGCAAAACAAATTTTCGAAGTTGGAGGATTTACAGAACAGATCTGATCCTACTGTTCTGTGACCTTAATGTCTTCAAAACTTGAAAATAATATTAGAAATAGATAGATCTTTCGAAGTAGATAGAGATCGATATAAAATTTACGAAATTCCGAGTTAAAATGACCAAGTTATGGTCGTTTTAAGTTGGAGCTTCCGCAAATAGCGAGAATTCCAAATTCATCTAGTTTAGATGCATAGCTTGGATTAGTTATATGATGAAATCTCATTAGGATTATTCTTACTTGGTAGGTGATCCCGAGCAAGACGACACCTACCTCCCGACTATTACTACTAAAAAGACCGACTCGAATGGCCGAGTGAGTTCTACTTCCACTCTCAATTAATGATTGTGATTGTAATGTAGTGGCACTAGTGGTATAGGCAAAGATAAAATGGATATGTATGATGGGTATATGGGAATTATATTTGTCTGCTGTTGATGTGCGAAATGGAACTTAAGAAATATCGAAACCGAGTGTTAAGCTATTGATTGATTA